>SJYW01021571.1:151888-209787 GCA_006410735.1 Raphicerus campestris
TTATTCTTTTTAAGGGCTGAGTAATACTCCATTGTGTATATGTACCACTGCTTTCTTATCCATTCATCTGCTGATGGACATCTGGGTTGTTTCCATGTCCTGGCAATTATAAACAATGCTGCAATGAACATTGGGGTGCATGTGTCTCTTTCAATTCTGGTTTCCTCAGTGTGTATGCCCAACAGTGGGATTGCTGGGTCATAAGGCAGTTCTATTTGCAATTTTTTAAGGAATCTCTACACTGTTTTCCATAATGGCTGTACTAGTTTGCATTCCCACCAACAGTGTAAGAGGGTTCCCTTTTCTCCACACCCTCTCCAGCATTTATTGCTTGTAGATTTTTGGATCACAGCCATTCTGACTGGTGTGAAGTGGTACCTCATTGTGGTCTTGATTTGCATTTCTGATAATGAGTGATGTTGAGCATCTTTTCATATGTTTGTTAGCCATCTGTATGTCTTCTTTGGAGAAATGCCTATTTATTTCTTTGGCCCATTTGTTGATTGGATCATTTGTTTTTCTGGAGTTGAGCTGCATACATTGCTTGTATATCTTTGAAATTAGTTGTTTGTCAGTTGCATCATTTGCTATTGTTTTCTCGCATTCAGAAGGCTGTCTTTTCACCTTACTTATAGTTTTTGTTTGTTGTGCAGAATCTTTTAATTTTAATTAGATCCCATTTGTTTATTTTTGCTTTTATTTCCAGTATACTGGGAGGTGGATCATAGAAGATCCTGCTGTGATGTATGTCAGAGAGTGTTTTGCCTATGTTCTTCTCAAGGAGTTTTATAGTTTCTGGTCTTACATTTAGATCTTTAATCCGTTTTGAGTTTATTTTTGTGTGTGGTGTTAGAAAGTGATCTAGTTTCATTCTTTTACAAGTGGTTGACCAGTTTTCCCAGCACCACCTATTAAAGAGACTGTCTTTACTCCATTGTATGTTCTTGCCTCAAGACAATGTAGGAAATAGATTCATGACTCTGAGGAAAGGGAAGGTTTTTGCTTTGTTTTGTTCCATTTTATAAATAAGATAGGCAACTATCATGGGAAAAGTGATAAATCACAAAATTATGAAATACTGTTGTTTTAAGATACTTGGGCTTCCCTGGTGGCTCAGAGGTTAAAGCATCTGCCTCCAATGCTGGAGACTCAGGTTTGATCCCTGGGTCGGGAAGATCCCCTGGAGAAGGAAATGGCAATCCACTCCAGTATTCTTGCCTGGAGAATCCCATGGACAGAGAAGCCTAGTAGGTTACAGTCCACGGGGTCACGAAGAGTCGGACACGACTGAGCGACTTCATCTCACCTCTAAGATACTATAAGAAAGTGAAAAGACCAGTTCTCAACTAGGAGGCAATATTTCAGCAGATGTAACAGAAAACTATATGAGTAGAGAAAATATACAAATTTTGTAAATCAATATGACAAAAAGAAACATCCTAATAGAAAATGAAGAAATGATATGAAAAGAAATTTTACTCAAAAGAAAACACAACTGAACAATAATAGGGAATGCATAATAAAAGTATAATGAGGAAGCAATTCATAGTTAACAAATTTGAAAAAATTTAAATATGCTGCTGTGATTATAGAGTAAGGTGAATCAATACACTTATAGTACAATTGGATATCATGTAAGTACTTTGGAAAATAATTTATTAGCTCTCACAATAGACCACATACATATTCTGGACAGGCAGCAGTACAGTACCACACAGTGTCCAGAAGGAATATGAAAACTCCACTAGACAAAAACAGAACCTGGTGATCAGAACCTGGTGGTAAAACTCAAGGATGACAACAGCTTGAAGAATAACAGTCTATCTATCACAGGCATAAAAATGGAGCACTATCATTACCACTCACTGTGCAAGAAATAGTAACAATACCTAAGGAAGCATGTTATTAAATGTTTTTAAAAATTAAGAGTGTTGTCTGTGGAGAGAGTATGTTTACTTTGTTTGGTCACAGCAGCAAAAAAAAAAAAGACCCAGAAAATGAGTGTTCATAATGTAATTTTTACCTAATTTGAAAAGAGAGAAAGAAAAGAAATATGTTTGTATGTAATATAAATGTACAGGGAGAGGTTTCTCTGTCTATGTCTCTCTCTGTCTCCCTCCCTCCCTCTCTCTCTTTCTCTCTCTCTCTATATATGTATGTGTGTGTGTGTGTGTGTGTGTGTGTGTGTGTATGTTTAAAGAAATACATATTATATATATATAGTTATATAAATTTATTTCTTTAAACAATAGGATGCTGAACAATGTGACTAGTTTTTTACCATATTTTAGAATAAACTTCCCTTGTCCCAAATGCCAAAATATATCTGAAGGGATAATGTAATTTAGTATATCTTTTATCACTCAGGCAGCCTTTATAACACATTTCCAGAATCACATCATTCCACATAAGACATTTTAAAAATAACCATTTCAGAGTTGCTCTAATATTCCATGCAAGGATCAAAGACTGTGTGGTTCCAAGGATAACTTCTGCTTTAGAATGGCAGTCTCTGTCTGAAAGAATTTATCAGCAAAAATGTGGTATGGACAGGGAAGAATATAGACCTAGCTTAAACACTTCTTAGAGGTATCATCTTCTCTGAGTTTCTCCTTCTTCATCTGTAATATAGGATAGTAGTATTGACTTCAAAGGACTGAGATGAGGATTAAATGATGATATAAATCTTGGCATCTTGTGTATAGGACTTATCATAGAGTAAGCTTTTAATCAAGTTATTATTAACAATGCAAGAATCAAAATCTCTTTTTTCCCCTTATTCACAGCATTGAATCTTATGGAAAGTTTTATTCCACACTGAAAAATGTTAGAAAAGAAATTTAAACACCATAGCAATAACTTTAATCAAAATATAAAATTTCAGGTCATTCCCTAAAATTTTAGGGAGTTTTATTAAAAAGCCATTTTTACATTTTATTGGCAAAATGAGCAGTTGATTAACACCTCCTATAAAGCACAGCAAATGCATCGACAGTGAAATTTCAAGTAGTAATGGCACACTGAGGCCAAGCAAGAGACATACACTTTTGTATTTGGGGTGGGCAGAGAGACCAGGACTTCAACCCCCGAATGGGGACAGCTTGCTGCTGCTGCTGCTGCTAAGTTGCTTCAGTCATGTCCAACTCTGTGCGACCCCATAGACGGCAGCCCATGAGGCTCCCCCGTCCCTGGGATTCTCCAGGCAAGAACACTGGAGTGGGTTGCCATTTCCTTCTCCAGTGCATGAAAGTGAAAAGTGAAAGTGAAGTCGCTCAGTTGTGTCCAACTCTTAATGACCCCATGAACTGCGGCCCACCAGGCTCCTCCATCCATGGGATTTTCCAGGCAAGAGGGCTGGAGTGGGGTGCCATTGCTTACAAAATCCCTATGCCTTGAGTGATGGCAGAATATTAAATACTAGGCTACTAATCAATCGACTTTGAGTTAATCGAAAAGTAGATGATCTGATTATGCCTGATATAATCAGGCCAGCCTTTTTTGAAGTCAGAAGATTGAAGGGAACCATATGACAAAGACCTAAAAATTGACAGCTAGCAAAAGAATGGGGATATCTATCTGGTCTGTGGTTTCAAAGAACTGAATTCTGCTGACACCCTGTGAGCTCTAAGAAGGATCCAAGCTTCAGAAAGAGCATAAACACAACCAACAACTTGACTTTAGCCTTGTGAAAGGAACACTGAGCAGGGACCCATTGAATCCATACCCTAGACAAGAGACCCACAGAAACTGTGAGATAGTATATCTTTGTGTTATTCACTGTTTAAGGTAATTTATTACCATAGCAAGAGAACATCAATATGATATTAAAGTCAAATTAGAAAGATGATTGATGCCAATGATCTTAAAGAGTTCAATTCAGTCTCTCTGTTGTGTCTAACTACTTGCAACTCCATGGACTGCAACACGCCAGGCCTCCCTGTCCATCACCAACTCCCAGAGTTTACTTAAAGTGTAAGATTGTGGGGCATGGTTTGCATAAAGAAAGAATGTGGGCCTCTAGTGTCCTTGAGTGTCAGGTTTTATGGTTTGTTTGGATTCAAGTAGTGCTAGTATTAAATACAGCATGCCCATACAATTGGCATAAGTTTTTTTGAAATATTTCAGAGATTATCATGTTTCTACCACCCTTTCATTAATATATTATGTCCAAAGACCCTCAAATCCTATCTACCCCTATAGACAGATCCTGCAGATAATGAAACACAGGCAAACTTCTCAAACTGAAAAGAAAAAGATTGTAGCTTTCAAGTAGGGCTACTGAAATGAATGGCGTTTTTCTAGCATTGTACATCTTAAGAGTTTAAAATATGTCATGAAATTTAGATTTTATGGTTCAATATTTTAATAAATAAAAAATGTACTTCCTAATGTTTCCTCCCCTGCCAATTTTTCATCTTTCTCTCTCACAAAGAGTAATGACTTACTGCTGGATGGAAAAAAGTGAGCACTTCAAAGGACTTGTGGTGTACAGAGCATGGTAGGAGGTACATGAAATCCAGCTACTTGAAAGACACGGTTTGTCTTTCATGTTAGTGGAAAACAAATAATTTTAACACACCCCATGGTAAGACCAATGGGATTTTTATGATTATTACTGAAAGCATCACACTCCCCATTACCTTTGTTTCATTACAAATATTGTGTCTGGTTCTTGACTCCTTTCTGTGTTGATCCTTTGGTTATGACACAGAAGGAAACTGCTTTCCATGACCCTCCCCACAAGCATCATATTTACAAATAATTTCATACCACAGTTGAAAAAGACCATCATTGATTTTTGTCACACAGTCTTCATAGAAACTGCATATGGTTATAATCAGCTAAAAGAAAGTGTTGGAATCTACCTTTACAAAAAACTTTCCCAGATTTTCCTTGTTCCATTAAGAGGCTAGTATTGTTGCATGCTCATTTGAATTTTAGCAGATATCGAAGCAAATATCTGCTTGGAACTAGAGACACAAGATATTGCCAGTTCATCCTTGAGAGAGTTTGCACAGTTTTAAGCTCACCTCAGCACTAAGAATGCAAATGTGTTGCTCACCATCAGCTCATAATTAATTTGCTTATCATCATATTAAAAATCACTTCGTGATGGACTTCCCTAGTGGTTCAGGGATTTGGACTTTGCCGTCCATTACAAGGGATGCAGGTTTAATCCCTGGTCAGGGAGCTAAGATCCCGCATGCCTCACAACCAAAAAACCAAAACATAAAACAGAAATACTACTGTAAAACATTCAATAAAGACTTTAAAAATGATCCACATCAAAAAAATCAAAAAAATCACTTTCCAGTCTGATGAGCAACACAGACCTGAAGATATTTTTAATTTTATATTTCTTTCATTACTAGTACTGTACATATATTTTTTATTCATTTATATATTTCTTAGTCATTTATAGTTTCTTCTGCCATGTATATATTTCCTAGTCATTTCTTAGTCATTTATTGTTTATAATATAACACATTCACCTTAATTTGATCACCTTGTAGCTCAGACAGGATTCTTAACATATTGCTCAAACATTTTCCTCTTTGTTTCTCCAAAAACATAACTCGTAAGGAATTTTTTTTTTTTGGCTTTCTCAGTAGGATCCATGTTAATACAGTTGAATTAATAAAATGTTTTAAAATGTTTGTATTATTAAATTAATAACTTCATTATAGCAATTACTAATAGACAAATGCTCATTATTTGTTCTTTTAAAGATACATATCACCTGGAAGCTATTATTCAAAAGATAAAATGAATAATCAGCTTTAGTAGAAAGAACTGCTATGTAATTGCAGGGATGATAAAATTTAGTATCAGTAAGATTTTTTCCATGTCTTAAAGGTAAAAATTGATTTTATTCAATATAAATTAGTTCTGTCAAATTTTAATATGTTTGTTCAATATACGAAAATACTTGCTGTATTTTGTGTTTAGAAAATTAATTATTTTTATAGACATTTTTTATTACAGTCTTTCTCTAAGTTTCACTTCTTCCTCAGTTTAGACATGCTCACAGTTGAAAAAGGAAAAGTGATTGAGAGAGACAAAAACAATTTCCCTTAATTTACTAGCAGTGATTATAACTAGATAACTGTAATCTATGAGATAAGTCAAAATAGTTGTATGTTTCAATAAGTGTGTTTATTAAGTTCATTAAAAATAAACTGTAGCTATTTATGTTCCATCTCAAAAATAATATTTTTATGTAATACTTTTATTATAAGGAAATTGGCTTTTAAAATGTTATGTTTTGCCTAAGCATAATGTATCAATATATTACAAATATTTTAATCATGCATATTTCAGCCTATTTATAATGTATATTTTTTGGTTTCAGGATATATTTATAAAAGAACTGTCCTATAGGTTTTCACCTTGAATTACTTAAAACATTTAGATAAACATCAATCACTTTTTTCAGAAAAAAAGTGTGTTAGTTTTCTATTGTTGCTGTAATGAATTGCTACAAATTTAGTGGATTAAAACAACACAAATGTTTTTTCTTTTATAAGTTCTGAAGTCCTAATATTCAAAAGGTATATTACAGGGCAGAAAACAAAAGTTGGCATTCTTCTAGATGCTTCAGGGGAAAATCTGTTTCACGTTCAGTTTCTTAAAACATTTGGCTTTTCTTGGATTGTAGTCACATCACTCCAGTATCTGCTTCTTTGGTCACATCACCTTTTCCTTTCTGTGTCTTCTCCTGCCTTTCTTTGAGGATCTTTACGACTACACTGTGTGTGTGGTAAGTCACTTCAGTCATGCCCGACTCTTTGCGACTCCATAGAGTGTAGCCTGCCAGGCTCCACTGTCCATGAGATTCTCCTGGCCAGAATGCTGGAGTCAGTTGCCATTTCTTCCTCCAGGGGATCTTCCCAACCCAGGGATCTAACCTGTGTCTCTTATGTCTTCTGCATTGGCAGACAGGTTCTTTGCCACCAGCACAATTACATTGGACACACCCAAATAATCCATGAAAATCTTATCTCAGAATCATTAACTAAACCACATAGACACCTCCCCTTTTACCACTTAAGGGGTAATGTAATCTGATTTTAGGGCATGGACAATACAAGGGGATGATTTAGCCTAACACAAAACATCTATTTATCTTTTTTAGAGAAGAAATATGATATAAAACTGCCATCCAAAATCAGTATAATTGTGCCTACTGAGAAAGGAATCTTTTTGGAGGCAATAAGCCTCTATGAATTGTACATTGTACAAGATAGAAATATGTAATAGCACTTATTTTTACCCACAAGCATGACTACCAAAGCACTATTAGTAACCCAAGAATAGTTTGAGAGATTTATAATTGACATACTTTTATTCTGTGCTAATACTAAATATGTATTATTCTGTTCCATATATTGAAATATGCAGAAAAATAAATGTTTTAATAAAGCAAATGAAGGAAATTCACCTTCACCTCAGAGTAGACATTGATTTTCAGCTTGAAGGCTATCTTGACCACCAGAAGGACTCTAAAGTGTACTTTAAAAGAGAGCTTATATATAGTATATAGAATCCATAAAATGTGAGGAAAATACCTTAATCTAGAATTCAGGGATTTTCTACCTCTGCCTATGCTTATCATTCCACTTGGCTTTCAAAGAAAATTATCAGCAAGGTTCTTAAGCAGGTAATATTTCAAATAAGTTAATAAATGTTTATATGAGAATACTCTCAAGGCACTTGGATGCTTTCCTGTTCTTAAATATCCCACTTTGCATTATTCTGCTCTGCCCTAGCCACTGTTCTGAGCCCAGAAGATGAATACAATTAATCATATTTCAGAGAATACAGTCTCCATTGTAACTCAGTGACATGATGTTTTTGGAATGAATCAATTGTTAATGTTTGCTCTGTTTCAATAGTACTATTTGCTCCATGGTTGGAGAAGTTAGCATACTAAAGGAGAGAGAAAGAGGGAGAGAATGAATATAGGAGAGAGAAAGAGACCTTAAGGAGTTGTTTCACAAGACTGTGAGGGCTGGCAAGTCTAACCCTGCTGGGCTGACCATCAGACTGGAAACTTGGACAGGGTATGTATTTTACAGTCTTCAGGCATGATTCCCTCTTATTTGGGAAACATCAATTTTTTCTCTGGCAAAACAATTGGATGAGACTCATACATGTCATGGCGGGTGATCTGCTTTACTTACAGTCTACTGAACATAAATGTCAATCACATCTAAACAAACAAAATTTCACAGTAGTAAATGATTGGCCAAACAACTGGGCAGCAGAGTCTAGTTGAGTTGACACATAAAACTAATCACCACAGTCAAGAACTAAAATGTCTATAGAATGAAGATGATAATGCCATGGAGGTGGGATATTGGAAAAAGAGGGCTAACAGGTGGCAGGTCTAGACCAGGAGATCAGAATCTCAGTGCTGAGGAACAAACTTTCCATTCTAATTTCTAAGCCAATCTGGAAAGGCTGCCAACTGTGTGATTCCAGTCACAAGACATTCTGGGAAAGGCAGAAGTGTAGAAACAACAAAAAGATCAGTGGTTGTTGGTAGTGGGGAGGGGTAGGGAAAGAGGAGAGATGAACAGGCAGAACTCTGAGAACTTTTAGGGCAGTGAAAACACCGTATGATGTTATAATGATTATGATGGATATGTCATTATACTTTTATCCAAACCCACAGAGCGTACTCAGTGCGAGTGAACCCTAAGATAAATGACGGGCTTTGGATGATTATGATATATCAGTGTAGGTTCATCCTTATAACAAGGTAAGATTTTTGTGAGTGATATTAATAATGGGCTGGACCTATATGTCCCAGAGGGTGGTGTGGGACATCAGAAATCTCTGAGGACATGTCCAAAATATGGCCTGGGTCCCACCTCAGCCTCTGGGTCAGGAAGCTGTGTATCTAACAAACCGCCAGGGAGAGCCTAATTACAAGTGCCACACCATTGATGTTCACAGCCCTGACCACTAGACCATCTTTTATTAACCAAATATTATGATATTATATCTTAAAAAGAGCCCTGAGGTGGGAATTAGGGGACCTGGTCCTTCACCCAGCTCTGATGTGGGTTAATTCTGCTGAGAATTTCCCATAAGCCCTGAAGCAATTTACAATCTTATCCAAAAGTTCAGTAAGACAACAGGGGAAAAAAAAAAGTCAAAAAGCAGGAGGAATTATCATTCCCCAAATCTTCCTAGGTGGCACAGTGGTAAAGAATCCATCTGCCAGTGCAGGAGATGCAGAGACGTGGTTTGATTCCTGAGTCAGGAAGATCTCCTGGAGTAGGAAGTGGCGACCCATGCCATTATTCTTACCTGGAAAATGCCACTGATAGAAGAGCCTGATGGCCTACAGCCCATGTGGTCACAAAGAGCTGGACATAACTGAACATACATTAATAATGGGGGAGTCTGTGCTTGTGAGGGGGCAGAGGCTATATGAGAAACATTTGTACCTTGCTCTCAGTTGTGTCATAGATCTTAAAGTACTCAAAAAAGTCACAAACAAACCAAAGAGAGAAGCAAGTGAGTATGGTTTAGACCTAGAAGCACAAATAAGAAGGAAGTAGATCAATGAGTTGACTAGTACTCCACAGTTTACAGCTTTCTTTTAAATGTATTATTACTTTTAATTATATTATTGAAGGATTCCTCAAATTGAGGTAACTTACCTGTTACTCATCCACACCACGCGTTTACTGAGAGGCTGACATGTGCCAGCTCAATGGGAGATACAGTGGAGAACAGAGACTCTACCTTCTTGAAGAGTTTTGAGGAACAAACTGACATACTAAGAGAAGAGATGGCAACTAAAAAGCTTTTCTGTAATTAAAAATAATCCATCTCCTTTCATAAGGTGCTTTTATTGTTATCATTTCACAGTGTTCTACGTATTTTTGAGCCTATGTATTGCTAGATGAAGAACTGAGATGTACAGACTGTCACATTACAGACAGGCATTCTCAACCTACCAATCACTTTCTGATTTTATCCTCAAGGCCATGCATTGAGATGATTTCAAAATTGACAGAAAAAATTGCCTTAGAGATTCTAATAAAAATGAAAGTATTAGAATTCATTGTGATTATGGTCTATTGAGAATGGTTTAATAGCTAATACAAAATGATGTAGCCGTGGTTCAAGAAATTTTAGCATTTAGTTTTATGTCTGTAAATTTAGGATTATAGCACCAGAGTTTATACACAATTTTGCAGAAATGTCAACATGTTATTTAAAAATATACATACCCTGTGGTTTGGGAGGAAAAAAGTGACCCATGAGATCCATGAGTCCACTTTACCATTTTAAAGATTTAAGAGGAGTATAATTGAAATGTTTCTAGCTTGCATTATTCGAAGGGCAGAAAAAGAATTTCTCTGGGAATACTTCTGTACAGTGAAACTTTCTCAATATGTGGATATTATTCTTTATTCTCAATTTTTGCTTAGTTTACAAAAGTGTTAGAAATAAATTAAGACATTAAAAAAAAATAAGGTCAATATAACTACCTGAATATTAAAATTCAATATATTGTTTTATTTTTTAATTTCAGTTCATTTCACTCATTTAGGCATGGCTGACTCTTTGTGATCTCTTGGACTGCAGCACGCCTGGCCTCCTTGTCCATCACCAACTCCCAGAGCTTACTAAACTCATGTCCATCCAGTCAGTTGGATGCTATCCAACAATCTCATCCTAGTTGTACCGTTCTTCTCATGCCTTAAATCTTTCCCAGCACTGGGAGCTTTTCAAATGAGTCAGTACTCTGCATCAGGTGGCCAAAGTATTGGAATTTCAGCTTCAACATCAATCCTTCCAATGAATATTCAGGACTGACTTCCTTTAGGATGAACTGATTGGATCTCCTTGCAGTCCAAATGGTTGGATCTCCTTCTCCAACACCACAGTTCAAAAGTATCAGTTCTTCAACATTCAGTTTTCTTTATAGTCTAACTCTAACATCCATTCAGGACTAATGGATAAAAGCATAGCTTTGACTAGATGGACCTTTGTTGGCAAAGTGATATTTTTCTTTTTTAATATGCTGTCTAGGTTTGTTATAGCTTTTCTTCCAAGGAGCAAGCGTCTTTTAATTTCATGGCTGCAGTCACTAACTGCAGTGATTTTGGAGCCCCCCAAAATAAAGTCTGTCATTGTTTCCTTTGTTTCCCAGTCTATTTGACGTGAAGTGATGGGGCCAGATGCCATAATCTTAGTTTTCTGAATGTTGAGTATTAAGCCAACATTTTTACTCTCCTCTTTCAATGTCATCAAGAGGCTCTTTAATTCTTTTTCAGTTTCTTCCATAAGGGTGATGTCATCTGCATATCTGAGATTATTGATATTTCTCCAGGCAATNTACTTCTGTACAGTGAAACTTTCTCAATATGTGGATATTATTCTTTATTCTCAATTTTTGCTTAGTTTACAAAAGTGTTAGAAATAAATTAAGACATTAAAAAAAAATAAGGTCAATATAACTACCTGAATATTAAAATTCAATATATTGTTTTATTTTTTAATTTCAGTTCATTTCACTCATTTAGGCATGGCTGACTCTTTGTGATCTCTTGGACTGCAGCACGCCTGGCCTCCTTGTCCATCACCAACTCCCAGAGCTTACTAAACTCATGTCCATCCAGTCAGTTGGATGCTATCCAACAATCTCATCCTAGTTGTACCGTTCTTCTCATGCCTTAAATCTTTCCCAGCACTGGGAGCTTTTCAAATGAGTCAGTACTCTGCATCAGGTGGCCAAAGTATTGGAATTTCAGCTTCAACATCAATCCTTCCAATGAATATTCAGGACTGACTTCCTTTAGGATGAACTGATTGGATCTCCTTGCAGTCCAAATGGTTGGATCTCCTTCTCCAACACCACAGTTCAAAAGTATCAGTTCTTCAACATTCAGTTTTCTTTATAGTCTAACTCTAACATCCATTCAGGACTAATGGATAAAAGCATAGCTTTGACTAGATGGACCTTTGTTGGCAAAGTGATATTTTTCTTTTTTAATATGCTGTCTAGGTTTGTTATAGCTTTTCTTCCAAGGAGCAAGCGTCTTTTAATTTCATGGCTGCAGTCACTAACTGCAGTGATTTTGGAGCCCCCAAAAATAAAGTCTGTCATTGTTTCCTTTGTTTCCCAGTCTATTTGACGTGAAGTGATGGGGCCAGATGCCATAATCTTAGTTTTCTGAATGTTGAGTATTAAGCCAACATTTTTACTCTCCTCTTTCAATGTCATCAAGAGGCTCTTTAATTCTTTTTCAGTTTCTTCCATAAGGGTGATGTCATCTGCATATCTGAGATTATTGATATTTCTCCAGGCAATCTTGATTCCAGCTTGTGCTTCCTCCAACCCAGAGTTTCTCATAATGTACTCTGCATATAAGTTATATAAGCAGGATGACAATATACAGCCTTGATGTACTCCTTTCCCTGTCTGAAACCAGTCTGTTGTTCCATGTCCAGTTCTAATTGTTGAGTCTTGACCTGCATACAGATTTCTCAGGAGAAAGGTCAGGTGGTCAGGTATTGCCATTCTTTCAGGATTTTCCAGAGATTGTTGTGATCCACACAGTCAAAGGTTTTGGCATAATCAGTAAAGCATAAGTAGATGTTTTTCTGGAACTCTCTTGCTTTACCAATGATCCAACAGATATTGGCAATTTGATATCTGGTTCCTCTGCCTTTTCTAAATCCATATTGAACATCTTGAGGTTCATAGTTCACATACTGTTGAAGCCTGGCTGAGAGAATTTTGAGCATTACTTTACTAGCGTGTGAGATGAGTGCAATTGTGTGGTAGTTTGAGCATTTTTGGCATTGACTTTCTTTTTGGGGACTGGAATGAAAACAAACTTTTTTCCAGTTCTGTGGCCAGCTTGGTTCCTAGTGATGCTTCCTAAGTCCCATTGACTTCACATTCCAAGATAAGTTGCTCTTGGTGAGTGATCACACTATCATGGTTATCTGGGTCATGAAGATCTTTTTTGCATAGTTCTTATGTGTATTCTTGCCACCGCATCTTCATATCTTCTGCTTCTGTTAGGTCCATACCTTTTCTGTCCTCTTTGGTGCCCATCTTTGCATGAAATGTTCCCTTCAGTTTAGTTCAGTTCATTTCAGTCACTCAGTCATGTCTGACTCTTTGTGATTCCATGGCCTGCTGGTTGCCAGGCCTCCCTGTCCGTCACCAACTCCCAGAGTCTACTTAAACTTATGTCCCTTGAGTCGGTGATGCCATCCAACCATCTCATCCTCTGTCATTCCCTTTAGCTCATACCTTCAATATTTCCCAGCATGAAGGTCTTTTCAAATGAGTTGGCATTTCTAATTTTCTCGAAGAGATCTCTAATCTTTCACATCCTATTGTTTTCCTCTATTTCTTTGCATTGATCACTAGGGAAGGCTTTCTTATCTCTGTGTTCTATTCTTTGGAACTCTGCATTCAAATGGGTGTATCTTTCTTCTTCTACTTTGCTTTTAACTTCTGTTCTTTTCTCAGATATTTGTGAGGCATCTTCAGACAATTATTTTGCCTTTTGCATTTCATTTTCTTGTGGATGGTCTTGATCCCTGCCTCCTATGTCATGAACCTCTGTCCATAGTTCTTCAGGCACTCTCTCTATCAGATCTAATCCCTTGAATCTATTTGTCACTTCCATTGCATAATCATAAGGAATTTGATTTAGGTCTCTGAGAGCTTCCCGGATTGCTCAGATGGTAAAGCATCTGTCTACAATGTGGGAGACCTGGGTTCAATTTCCTGGGTTGGGAAGATTCCCTAGAGAAAGAAATGGTAACCCACTCCAGTACTCTTGCCTAGAAAATTCCTTGGACAGAGGAACCTGGTGTCCATGGGGTCACAAAGAGTTGGACATGACTGAGTGACTTCGCTTCACTCACTCACTTGATTTAGGTCATACCTGAATGGTATAGCGGTCTTCCCTATTTTCTTCAATTTAAATCTGAATTTGGCTATAAGGAGATCTGAGCTACAGTCACCTCCCAGTCTTGTCTTCGCTTACTGGATAGAGCTTCTCCATCTTGGGCTGCAAAGAATATAATCAATCTGATTTTGGTATTGACCATCTGATGATATCCATGTGTAGAATCTTATCTTATGTTGTTAAAAGAGGGCACTTGCTATGACCAGTGTGTTCTCTTTCCAAAATTCTGTTAGCCTTTGACAAGCTTTGTTTTGTACTCCAAGGCCAAATTTTCCTGTTACTCCAGGTACCTCTTGACTTCCTACTTTGGAATGATCCCCAAGAAGGAAGAATAAAAGAACGTGCACTCAGCTTCTCCTGTGAGAACTCTAAAATTACAACTCTCTGCTGAACAGCCATGGACAGGAGACTGTTGAATCCCACCAAAAAAATTTACCCCATGTCCCAGGGTAAAGGAGAAGCCCCAGCAAGACTGTAGGAGGGGCAAAATCATGTTTAAAATCATGCCAGAAACGCTTGGAGTGCTGAAACAAACCTTATGTGCACCAGGACCCAGAGACTTCACAGAGACTGAACCAGAACTGGGTCTGAGTGTCTCCTGTGGATATATGGGTCAGCTGTGGACTGCTGCAGGGGCAGTGCTCTGGGTGCAGTAGACTTTGGTATAGCATAAGCCATCTTGGAGGAGGTCACCATTAACCCCACCATTAAGTTGCCAGAACTTACAAAGAATGCTGAAACTACCGCACAATTGCACTCACCTCACACACTAGTAAAGTAATGCTCAAAATTCTCCAAGCCAGGCTTAAGCAATACATGAACCATGAACTTCCATATGTTCAAGCTGTCTTTAGAAAAGGCAGAGGAACCAGAGATCAAATTGCTAACATCTGTTAGATCAGAAAAAGCAAGAGTTCCAGAAAAACATTTCTTTCTATTTCATTGACTATGCCAATGCATTTGACTGTGTGGATCACAATAAACTGTGGAAAATTTTTAAAGAGATGGCAATACCAGACCACCTAACCTGCCCGATGAGAAACCTGTATGCAGGTCAGGAAGCAACAGTTAGAACTGGACATGGAACAACAGACTGGTTCCAAATAGGAAAAGGAGTACGTCAAGGCTGTATATTGCCACCCTGCTTATTTAACTTCTATGCAGAGTACATCATGAGAAACGCTGGGCTAGAAGAAGCACAAGCTGGAATTAAGATTGCTGGGAGAAATATCAATAACCTCAGATATATAGATGAAACCACCGTTGTGGAAGAAACTGAAAAAGAACTAAAGAGCCTCTTAATGACATTGAAAGAGGAGAGTGAAAAAGTTGGCTTAAAACTCAACATTCAGAAAAAAAAGACCATTGCCTCTGGTCCCATCCCTTCATGGCAAATATATGGGGAAACAGTGGCTAACTTTATTTTTTTGGTCTCCAAAATCACTACGGTTGGTGACTGCAGCTATGAAATTAAAAGACCCTTACTCCTTAGAAGGAAAGTTAAGCCCAAACTAGATAGCATATTAGAACCAGAGATATTACTTTGCCAACAAAGGTCCATCTAGTCAAGGCTATGGTTTTTCCAGTAGTCATGTATCAATGTGAGAGTTGGACTATAAAGAAAGCTGAGCACTGAAGAATTGATGCTTTTGGACTGTGATGTTGGAGAAGACTCTTGAGAGTCCCCTGAACTGCAAGGAATTCCAACCAGTCCATCCTAAAGGAAATCAGTCCTGGTTGTTCATTTGAAGGACTGATGTTGAAGCTGAAACTCCAGTACTTTGGCTACCTGAGTGCAAACAGCTGATTCACTTGAAAAGAACCTGATGCTGGGAAAGATTGAAGGCGAGAGGAGAAGGGGATGACAGAGGATGAGATGGTTGGATGGCATCACTAACTCTATGGACATGAGTTTGAGTAAACCCCAGGAGTTGGTGATGGACATGGAAGCCTGGCGTGCTGCAGTCCATGGGGTCACAAAGAGTCAGATACGACTAAGCAACTGAACTGAACACAGGACTGGGAAAAAGACTCATGGAGGGCACAAAAGCTTGTGCACACCACGACCCAAAAGAAAGGAGCAGTGACCCCACAAGTGACTGAAGCAGACTTTCCTGTGAGTTTCCAGGATTCTCTGGCAGAGGCATGGATCAGCGGTGGCCTGCTGCAGGGATGGAGACACTGAGTGAAGCAGTATCTTTTACACCTAATGATAAATCTGACTTTGGAAAAATACTTGATTTTTTGTAATTATTTTTCTGCAACTTTGATGACTAATGTTAAGGCTAAACTTTAAAATATAATTCACTGTTACTCAGGCTATGCAATTTCTATTATTTCATCTTCTAGTTTATTTTGTCTATTATTTTGTCTCCTTCCAATCCTTTCCTCTGTAACCTTAATTCCACTGTTGAGCTCATTCATTCAGTTGGTAGTTTGAGTTTCTCATCTTTGTTTTTTCTTTAGTTGCAAAATTTGGTTCTCTTCTATGTGTTCTATTCCTTTGTTGAGATTTTCTGTTTCTTTGGTGGGGTTTCTATTCTTTTTTTTTTCCAAGCTGTTCATAATTCCTATTAAAACATTGTTATCATGGCTGCCTTATTTATCTTTTTCAGATCATTCTAACATCACTCATCTTAGTATTGGCATCTTGTTGAGATCTCCCTGATAATTGATATGAGATGATTTCCATTTCAAACTTGAACCATTTCATATTATAAGACTCTGGGTCTTACTTAAATCTTTGTTTTCACTGGATTTCTGTGACACCATGCCAGCAGGGGCAGGAAATTACCTTCTCAGAAGTCTTCAAGGAAACCAAAACCATTCATTATCCACTGTATTTCCCATACTAGCACATGTTTGTGCACTGGATTCACTCAGAAAATGTGTTATGTGAATGAGTAAATGATGAGCTATTCAACTATGAGGAACATTAAGATAATTAAACTGAATGTCAAGTGGAGGTAGAAGCCCAGTTTTTCCAATTAACATCTTCTACCACCCTGTAATGGGAACAGGGTGGCACTCTTCAAAACTTCTAGAATAGGACAAGGGTTCCAGCTCTTCATATGGTCTCCACGGACACTGTGGTTAAGGACTCCTCATTACAAGTGGGCAATGATGAAGGCCCTGATCGCTGGGCTAGGGCTCCTCTGATACCACCCCAGTGGGGGAGAGAAGAGGGGACACCTTGTGACTGCCAAATGGAAACCCAGGCTCCTCATATAGTCTCCACTGGCAAGAGGAGATGGTGGCCTCATGACCAGCTGTCAGGGATGAAAGTCCAGGCTTTCTCCTTGGCCTTCTCTGACATTACCATCTCCTCTCCTGGTGTTGGGAAACCTCATTACAAGCTTGCAAAGGTGGAGGTCTGACTCTCTATTCGGCCTTTGCTGGCACTATATAACCACAGCTTTCCCGGTAGTGTTTGCCTGGAATACATAGATAATTGTTTCATTAAGCTGAACCCTTTCCTGATCCTTTGGTGAGAGAGAGCAGGCTTCAGTTTGGACTTTTGCTGGTCAGTGTCTTTCGAAGTTTCCAGGTTGCAGATCTTCAGCTCTGAGAATCCCAAGGTCCCAAGCCAGTCTGCCTCCTCTTCTTATGTTTATTTTTATATAATGTCCAGGAATTTTAGTTTATTGTAGGTAGAAATAGGGAAAAATCGATCTTTCTCTAGATTTATTTCTATATTTTGATGTATTGTTATTAGTGTGATAAATACATTTTAATCTATTTTTTCTCTGGTCTGTACTGTCAATCTTTATGGTTCTGCCTTTGCTTATATGCAAAATGACAGGAAATTTTAGTTCTGTGAAATTATTAAATCAACAAAAAAACAAATGCTTGTTTGACCCACTCCAAGGTGATCATTTGGGGATAATGTATTTGGTTATTAAACAATAAAGCAGGGGCCTGTGATTATTATGAATATATTTTCAGGTAATTCTATGAGAAATAAGCTGAAAACATTAAACTTTTGATGATCTATTATTAGGAAAAACAAAAGTAAATTGCTCATATCATAAAGTCTTTGCTTTTACCAGAGTTGTAAAAATCTAAAAATAAAGAAAAAATTAAAAAGCTTACTTATATAATATAAAGCAAAAATGATTTCATATTTCAAATAAGATAATAATGAATTTCTTTATCAAAGCCTCAGCAAAGGACTCTGAAATGTTTTCAAGGAGGATCTCGTTAGCAGTATATGAGTTTAGGGAAAACATATTCAAAGCCAGTCAGCCCAGATAATAGATTCTCATGCCTAAAGTAAACTGTGATATCAATTGCAAAAACAAAAGCAAAGCTGTTGGCCTGCACTCACACATGGAAAAGTCTGGTTCTTTACAGCCACTTGAAATATTTGCATGAATTTGATAGTCTTATGATTCATAAGCCAAGTTGCATCTGAGTTAGACACTCATTTATGTATCTTTCACATCAGAAATAAATTTTCAATCAAGATATTTTTTTAAAGATCAGATTACAAAATAGCCTTGATGCATATTCAGAATAAACTATGGTCTCTTAGTAACCTGAAAGTGTCAAGGCAAAAATAGTCAAGAAAAGAGGCTAAAGCTGTTTCAAAATGTAAACATGCATACTAGATACTAGACTTTTAATCAGGAAAAAAGTGGTTTAAGTTCTATTTCTGTCATTGAATGAAGTCACTTAGCTATTCTAAGATTCCTGCTTCCATTTGGAAGAATAGTTTTTACTGTTATATATTGCAAATTGTTATCAGTCATGTCCTGTGTGTCTCAGAGATCCAGTGAGAAGACCAAAATATTAATTTATTTTGCTCGAATAGATAAATATATTTGCTCAAACATAAATATTATTTGCTCCTTACATGACAGACACTGGAAAATCTGAAGCCAGCTGAGCACAATCTGGGCTCTCAAGGTGATTTTAGTGTCAGAGGCAGTAATGTCAAGAGACCAGGAAGGCTTCTCAGGAAGGTAGCACCCCAATCTAGAGGTAAATAGAGGAAATGACCTTCTGTATAAGAGTAGGCTTATGGGGAAGATGAAGGCCCACAGTTTTTCTAAATATGGTGCAAAGTGTGAACATACTTTTTTCTTGAGAGTGACCCCATAGCTTTTACCTGAAGAGAAAAACGTCACCAACTCCCAGCATGTCAAGAACGATTGCCTTAAAGGAAGAGTAGGATTTAACCTGAGCAGAGGGTGGGCCAGTGAGGTGTCCTAGGCAGAGGACCAACATGAGCAAAGATCCAGAGAATTAGAACTAGAGCTAGTGCGAAGCTGTTGTATAACAGATAGCACAGCTCGGTGCTCTGTGAAGACCTAGAGGGATGGGATGGGAAGCTAGGAAGGAGGCTCAGGAGACGAGATATATGTGTTATATGGCTAATTCATGCTGCTGTACAGCAGCAACTAACACAGCATTGTAAAGCAATTATATTCCAATTAAAAAGGGAAATAGGTCCCAGAGCACAATCTGCTTATCTTTAAGAGGAGACTTTTTCTTATCATCAAAAAGGGAGATATTTAAAAATTTTAAAGTAGAAAAAAAATTCAGATTTAGAAAGATCCCTCTGACAGTTGCATGGATGATGAATCCAAGAACTAGACTAGAAGAAGAAGCTTCATATTCTATTCCAGAACAGAGAGGGTGATGGCTGTTATTAAAGCAGTGTGAAGAGGAGTGGAAAGGAAGAGAGAGAGTTCATAAAAATTTAGAGTAAAAATGACCAACATTGACATGAGTGATAAAATTAATTTACTGAAATGTTTAAAAATCTATATAACAGTGAAGCTTCCATTTCCAACAGAGTTTCTCTCTTCTCTATGGAAGAATAGAGCTTCTATTTTTTGGATGGTTTCACTAGAAAACAGAACCTGAGGCAAAGCTTATATGCAAAGATTTTACCGGGCCTCTAGGCAAGGAAGACAATAATGAGAAGCAATTACTTGGAGGAAAAGCAAATACAAAGTGATGAGCTATTAAACAAGCCCTGGCCTCTTGGAAACTTTACTGGTTGATCAGTCCTGTGCTATGCATGGGAATACTGCACCTCAGACACCTGGCAGTGGGGAGGACAAGGCACTTACTGTCTCTTTCCAGTCATCTGCTTCTTGTTGCCCACAGCTTTTCCCATGGAGCATTAACTCTCCTGTGCTTCCAAGAGTGTTACCCAGACACTACAGTCAGGCGCTGGAGACTTCAGATGCACAGTGAGGAACTTCGTCTAAGTNTATTCTTTGGAACTCTGCATTCAAATGGGTGTATCTTTCTTCTTCTACTTTGCCTTTAACTTCTGTTCTTTTCTCAGATATTTGTGAGGCATCTTCAGACAATTATTTTGCCTTTTGCATTTCATTTTCTTGTGGATGGTCTTGATCCCTGCCTCCTATGTCATGAACCTCTGTCCATAGTTCTTCAGGCACTCTCTCCATCAGATCTAATCCCTTGAATCTATTTGTCACTTCCATTGCATAATCATAAGGAATTTGATTTAGGTCTCTGAGAGCTTCCCGGATTGCTCAGATGGTAAAGCATCTGTCTACAATGTGGGAGACCTGGGTTCAATTTCCTGGGTTGGGAAGATTCCCTAGAGAAAGAAATGGTAACCCACTCCAGTACTCTTGCCTAGAAAATTCCTTGGACAGAGGAACCTGGTGTCCATGGGGTCACAAAGAGTTGGACATGACTGAGTGACTTCGCTTCACTCACTCACTTGATTTAGGTCATACCTGAATGGTATAGCGGTCTTCCCTATTTTCTTCAATTTAAATCTGAATTTGGCTATAAGGAGATCTGAGCTACAGTCACCTCCCAGTCTTGTCTTCGCTTACTGGATAGAGCTTCTCCATCTTGGGCTGCAAAGAATATAATCAATCTGATTTTGGTATTGACCATCTGATGATATCCATGTGTAGAATCTTATCTTATGTTGTTAAAAGAGGGCGCTTGCTATGACCAGTGTGTTCTCTTTCCAAAATTCTGTTAGCCTTTGACAAGCTTTGTTTTGTACTCCAAGGCCAAATTTTCCTGTTACTCCAGGTACCTCTTGACTTCCTACTTTGGAATGATCCCCAAGAAGGAAGAATAAAAGAACGTGCACTCAGCTTCTCCTGTGAGAACTCTAAAATTACAACTCTCTGCTGAACAGCCATGGACAGGAGACTGTTGAATCCCACCAAAAAAATTTACCCCATGTCCCAGGGTAAAGGAGAAGCCCCAGCAAGACTGTAGGAGGGGCAAAATCATGTTTAAAATCATGCCAGAAACACTTGGAGTGCTGAAACAAACCTTATGTGCACCAGGACCCAGAGACTTCACAGAGACTGAACCAGAACTGGGTCTGAGTGTCTCCTGTGGATATATGGGTCAGCTGTGGACTGCTGCAGGGGCAGGGCTCTGGGTGCAGTAGACTTTGGTATAGCATAAGCCATCTTGGAGGAGGTCACCATTAACCCCACCATTAAGTTGCCAGAACTTACAAAGAATGCTGAAACTACCGCACAATTGCACTCACCTCACACACTAGTAAAGTAATGCTCAAAATTCTCCAAGCCAGGCTTAAGCAATACATGAACCATGAACTTCCATATGTTCAAGCTGTCTTTAGAAAAGGCAGAGGAACCAGAGATCAAATTGCTAACATCTGTTAGATCAGAAAAAGCAAGAGTTCCAGAAAAACATTTCTTTCTATTTCATTGACTATGCCAATGCATTTGACTGTGTGGATCACAATAAACTATGGAAAATTTTTAAAGAGATGGCAATACCAGACCACCTAACCTGCCCGATGAGAAACCTGTATGCAGGTCAGGAAGCAACAGTTAGAACTGGACATGGAACAACAGACTGGTTCCAAATAGGAAAAGAAGTACGTCAAGGCTGTATATTGCCACCCTGCTTATTTAACTTCTATGCAGAGTACATCATGAGAAACGCTGGGCTAGAAGAAGCACAAGCTGGAATTAAGATTGCTGGGAGAAATATCAATAACCTCAGATATATAGATGAAACCACCGTTGTGGAAGAAACTGAAAAAGAACTAAAGAGCCTCTTAATGACATTGAAAGAGGAGAGTGAAAAAGTTGGCTTAAAACTCAACATTCAGAAAAAAAAGACCATTGCCTCTGGTCCCATCCCTTCATGGCAAATATATGGGGAAACAGTGGCTAACTTTATTTTTTTGGTCTCCAAAATCACTACGGTTGGTGACTGCAGCTATGAAATTAAAAGACCCTTACTCCTTAGAAGGAAAGTTAAGCCCAAACTAGATAGCATATTAGAACCAGAGATATTACTTTGCCAACAAAGGTCCATCTAGTCAAGGCTATGGTTTTTCCAGTAGTCATGTATCAATGTGAGAGTTGGACTATAAAGAAAGCTGAGCACTGAAGAATTGATGCTTTTGGACTGTGATGTTGGAGAAGACTCTTGAGAGTCCCCTGAACTGCAAGGAATTCCAACCAGTCCATCCTAAAGGAAATCAGTCCTGGTTGTTCATTTGAAGGACTGATGTTGAAGCTGAAACTCCAGTACTTTGGCTACCTGAGTGCAAACAGCTGATTCACTTGAAAAGAACCTGATGCTGGGAAAGATTGAAGGCGAGAGGAGAAGGGGATGACAGAGGATGAGATGGTTGGATGGCATCACTAACTCTATGGACATGAGTTTGAGTAAACCCCAGGAGTTGGTGATGGACATGGAAGCCTGGCGTGCTGCAGTCCATGGGGTCACAAAGAGTCAGATACGACTAAGCAACTGAACTGAACACAGGACTGGGAAAAAGACTCATGGAGGGCACAAAAGCTTGTGCACACCACGACCCAAAAGAAAGGAGCAGTGACCCCACAAGTGACTGAAGCAGACTTTCCTGTGAGTTTCCAGGATTCTCTGGCAGAGGCATGGATCAGCGGTGGCCTGCTGCAGGGATGGAGACACTGAGTGAAGCAGTATCTTTTACACCTAATGATAAATCTGACTTTGGAAAAATACTTGATTTTTTGTAATTATTTTTCTGCAACTTTGATGACTAATGTTAAGGCTAAACTTTAAAATATAATTCACTGTTACTCAGGCTATGCAATTTCTATTATTTCATCTTCTAGTTTATTTTGTCTATTATTTTGTCTCCTTCCAATCCTTTCCTCTGTAACCTTAATTCCACTGTTGAGCCCATTCATTCAGTTGGTAGTTTGAGTTTCTTATCTTTGTTTTTTCTTTAGTTGCAAAATTTGGTTCTCTTCTATGTGTTCTATTCCTTTGTTGAGATTTTCTGTTTCTTTGGTGGGGTTTCTATTCTTTTTTTTTTTTCCAAGCTGTTCATAATTCCTATTAAAACATTGTTATCATGGCTGCCTTATTTATCTTTTTCAGATCATTCTAACATCACTCATCTTAGTATTGGCATCTTGTTGAGATCTCCCTGATAATTGATATGAGATGATTTCCATTTCAAACTTGAACCATTTCATATTATAAGACTCTGGGTCTTACTTAAATCTTTGTTTTCACTGGATTTCTGTGACACCATGCCAGCAGGGGCAGGAAATTACCTTCTCAGAAGTCTTCAAGGAAACCAAAACCATTCATTATCCACTGTATTTCCCATACTAGCACATGTTTGTGCACTGGATTCACTCAGAAAATGTGTTATGTGAATGAGTAAATGATGAGCTATTCAACTATGAGGAACATTAAGATAATTAAACTGAATGTCAAGGGGAGGTAGAAGCCCAGTTTTTCCAATTAACATCTTCTACCACCCTGTAATGGGAGGGTGGCACTCTTCAAAACTTCTAGAATAGGACAAGGGTTCCAGCTCTTCATATGGTCTCCACGGACACTGTGGTGAAGGACTCCTCATTACAAGTGGGCAATGATGAAGGCCCTGATCGCTGGGCTAGGGCTCCTCTGATACCACCCCAGTGGGGGAGAGAAGAGGGGACACCTTGTGACTGCCAAATGGAAACCCAGGCTCCTCATATAGTCTCCACTGGCAAGAGGAGATGGTGGCCTCATGACCAGCTGTCAGGGATGAAAGTCCAGGCTTTCTCCTTGGCCTTCTCTGACATTACCATCTCCTCTCCTGGTGTTGGGAAACCTCATTACAAGCTTGCAAAGGTGGAGGTCTGACTCTCTATTCGGCCTTTGCTGGCACTATATAACCACAGCTTTCCCGGTAGTGTTTGCCTGGAATACATAGATAATTGTTTCATTAAGCTGAACCCTTTCCTGATCCTTTGGTGAGAGAGAGCAGGCTTCAGTTTGGACTTTTGCTGGTCAGTGTCTTTCGAAGTTTCCAGGTTGCAGATCTTCAGCTCTGAGAATCCCAAGGTCCCAAGCCAGTCTGCCTTCTCTTCTTATGTTTATTTTTATATAATGTCCAGGAATTTTAGTTTATTGTAGGTAGAAATAGGGAAAAATCGATCTTTCTCTAGATTTATTTCTATATTTTGATGTATTGTTATTAGTGTGATAAATACATTTTAATCTATTTTTTCTCTGGTCTGTACTGTCAATCTTTATGGTTCTGCCTTTGCTTATATGCAAAATGACAGGAAATTTTAGTTCTGTGAAATTATTAAATCAACAAAAAAACAAATGCTTGTTTGACCCACTCCAAGGTGATCATTTGGGGATAATATATTTGGTTATTAAACAATAAAGCAGAGGCCTGTGATTATTATGAATATATTTTCAGGTAATTCTATGAGAAATAAGCTGAAAATATTAAACTTTTGATGATCTATTATTAGGAAAAACAAAAGTAAATTGCTCATATCATAAAGTCTTTGCTTTTACCAGAGTTGTAAAAATCTAAAAATAAAGAAAAAATTAAAAAGCTTACTTATATAATATAAAGCAAAAATGATTTCATATTTCAAATAAGATAATAATGAATTTCTTTATCAAAGCCTCAGCAAAGGACTCTGAAATGTTTTCAAGGAGGATCTCGTTAGCAGTATATGAGTTTAGGGAAAACATATTCAAAGCCAGTCAGCCCAGATAATAGATTCTCATGCCTAAAGTAAACTGTGATATCAATTGCAAAAACAAAAGCAAAGCTGTTGGCCTGCACTCACACATGGAAAAGTCTGGTTCTTTACAGCCACTTGAAATATTTGCATGAATTTGATAGTCTTATGATTCATAAGCCAAGTTGCATCTGAGTTAGACACTCATTTATGTATCTTTCACATCAGAAATAAATTTTCAATCAAGATATTTTTTTAAAGATCAGATTACAAAATAGCCTTGATGCATATTCAGAATAAACTATGGTCTCTTAGTAACCTGAAAGTGTCAAGGCAAAAATAGTCAAGAAAAGAGGCTAAAGCTGTTTCAAAATGTAAACATGCATACTAGATACTAGACTTTTAATCAGGAAAAAAGTGGTTTAAGTTCTATTTCTGTCATTGAATGAAGTCACTTAGCTATTCTAAGATTCCTGCTTCCATTTGGAAGAATAGTTTTTACTGTTATATATTGCAAATTGTTATCAGTCATGTCCTGTGTGTCTCAGAGATCCAGTGAGAAGACCAAAATATTAATTTATTTTGCTCGAATAGATAAATATATTTGCTCAAACATAAATATTATTTGCTCCTTACATGACAGACACTGGAAAATCTGAAGCCAGCTGAGCACAATCTGGGCTCTCAAGGTGATTTTAGTGTCAGAGGCAGTAATGTCAAGAGATCAGGAAGGCTTCTCAGGAGGGTAGCACCCCAATCTAGAGGCAAATAGAGGAAATGACCTTCTGTATAAGAGTAGGCTTATGGGGAAGATGAAGGCCCACAGTTTTTCTAAATATGGTGCAAAGTGTGAACATACTTTTTTCTTGAGAGTGACCCCATAGCTTTTACCTGAAGAGAAAAACGTCACCAACTCCCAGCATGTCAAGAACGATTGCCTTAAAGGAAGAGTAGGATTTAACCTGAGCAGAGGGTGGGCCAGTGAGGTGTCCTAGGCAGAGGACCAACATGAGCAGAGATCCAGAGAATTAGAACTAGAGCTAGTGCGAAGCTGTTGTATAACAGATAGCACAGCTCGGTGCTCTGTGAAGACCTAGAGGGATGGGATGGGAAGCTAGGAAGGAGGCTCAGGAGACGGGATATATGTGTTATATGGCTAATTCATGCTGCTGTACAGCAGCAACTAACACAGCATTGTAAAGCAATTATATTCCAATTAAAAAGGAAAATAGGTCCCAGAACACAATCTGCTTATCTTTAAGAGGAGACTTTTTCTTATCATCAAAAAGGGAGATATTTAAAAATTTTAAAGTAGAAAAAAAATTCAGATTTAGAAAGATCCCTCTGACAGTTGCATGGATGATGAATCCAAGAACTAGACTAGAAGAAGAAGCTTCATATTCTATTCCAGAACAGAGAGGGTGATGGCTGTTATTAAAGCAGTGTGAAGAGGAGTGGAAAGGAAGAGAGAGAGTTCATAAAAATTTAGAGTAAAAATGACCAACATTGACATGAGTGATAAAATTAATTTACTGAAATGTTTAAAAATCTATATAACAGTGAAGCTTCCATTTCCAACAGAGTTTCTCTCTTCTCTATGGAAGAATAGAGCTTCTATTTTTTGGATGGTTTCACTAGAAAACAGAACCTCAGGCAAAGCTTATATGCAAAGATTTTACTGGGCCTCTAGGCAAGGAAGACAATAATGAGAAGCAATTACTTGGAGGAAAAGCAAATACAAAGTGATGAGCTATTAAACAAGCCCTGGCCTCTTGGAAACTTTACTGGTTGATCAGTCCTGTGCTATGCATGGGAATACTGCACCTCAGACACCTGGCAGTGGGGAGGACAAGGCACTTACTGTCTCTTTCCAGTCATCTGCTTCTTGTTGCCCACAGCTTTTCCCATGGAGCATTAACTCTCCTGTGCTTCCAAGAGTGTTACCCAGACACTACAGTCAGGCGCTGGAGACTTCAGATGCACAGTGAGGAACTTCGTCTAAGTCCAAAAGTGTTGGGAATCATCAGAGTTTCCTTGAAGCCTGGTAGGTGTAGCCTGGCTACTAGAGTTCCTTGGGATCCGCCAGCAGACATGATGGACTTCAGACAACTACTAGGCTTAAGAGATGTGGCAGATCACCTCTCATATAGGTCACTGGTGGCTGGACAAGATCTGGTTCTCTTTTCTCTCATCTCCTCTCTATCTACACTTTCAACCCCCAGTCTCTCCTTTTCCCTTCTTTTCTCTGCTAGGTAGTTAGAAAGGAAAAAGGAGTCCAGAAAGGCGGTGGCTAAAAGACAAAGAAGGGAAAAGTCTGAAAAAAATAGAACAAAGGAAGGTCTGAGGACCAGAGTGAGAACCCCAGGTGAAAGAAATAGCCCTCCTGGCTAGCCCAATTTACATAGGGCAAGCTTGGGGTGGGGACAGGGACATAAAAAGAGGAGCCAAAATTGAGCCTCTGGCCTCTCTTCACATTTTTGGGGTCAGCCCGCCCTCATGCATCCAGGATGTATTTTTCTTTGCTTGCCAAATAAAACAACTGTAACACTAGTCCATCCATCTCCTCAATTTTTTGCTGCGGCGAGACAGAGCTCAGGAAATTACCAACTTCCCCAACAAAAATGGTGCCCTGACTCAGATTTAACCTGGCTGAAACAACCTCTACTTGGCCCCTATGAGGCTGAGGCCAAGCACAGCAGAAGCCCAACTCAGAGAAAGCTCCCACTGTGGAAGTTGAACATGAAGAAAAACCAGCACAGTGGAGTGACAAGAAGCCCAGCATGCTGGAAACCAGGACAACAAAAGCAAGCTCATCAGAAAGCTCACACGGTTCAGTCTCTGTTTCCAGAGACCTCCAGTTAAGGTAGGATGTCCTCACTCCTACGGTTGGAAAGACATTTGACTAACAGAATCTTAATTCCCTTACAGTCTTTCACTTCTTGTTTCCCCAAACCCCTCACAAATAGGTGAACAGCAGTGGGTGCAACTGAGCGACTCTGGAGAGGCTACTTCCCAGTGTGTCCCAAAGGCTCCACTATCTTCTGCCCTCTTGTAGCTGTTGCCCAGGTGGGTGGGGGTTCATCTGTCCTTAACCTCATTTGTGCCAAGGATCAGGTCAATGAAAACTGTGAGCACAGGTCAGATATTTAGCAGATTTTCTAGCAGGTTATGAAGGGGATTCCTCAGCACATTTTTCCCACTGATTTTTCCTCCTTTAGCTCCTCTCTCCTTCTATGCCACTGCTTACAAAGTATTGGGCAAGTTCTCATCTTCCCATTCCTGAAATTTGTGCTTGAAACCGTTTATCTAAGATTGGGACTCAAACCCACATGGCAGAGACTCTGTGCTATGCTAAGTCACTCAGTAGTATCAGACAGGGACTTGAGCCTGACCAAAATCCAAGGTGCCTGGTTTTAGGACCTAATGAAGCTCAGGCTCTTGATGTCTCATTACAAAATTTCAATGAGAGACACAGCAATAGGTAAGAGTTGGATTTGTTCAGATTTGGATAGAGGCACACTCCAGGAATGTGGGCCATCACAGAGGGGAGTGCAGCGGCCATGGAATGTGGTATGGTTAGTTTTCACTAGCTGGGTGATTTCACGTGCTAATGAGTGGGAGGTTCATTCCAACAATTGGGGAACCATCCACTCGTTGGTCTTTGGACAGTGCCTTGTATCTGTCCTGGCACCTCTGGGTGTGTCATTTAGCTAACAGATCAAGAATCAAGGTTTAGTTAAATTTGACTTGTCTGATATCTTGAACCCATTTGATTTTATTCAATTCATATTATGCCCCTGGGCTATGTCATTCTTTCAAAAGTTGTGCCCTATCCCTTGCCTCCTGTTTCATGCTCTTTTCCTGAACCCTATCTGGGCCCACAGTGTTTCCTCTACAATCTTCTGGAGGGATAACCAGAAAATAGCTGGTCCTTGAGAGAAAAATACTGTATAATATCCAATCCCTCTAGATATTCAAGCCTTCATCTTTCAGGTTTCCCACAACATGTGCAACAACAGCATTTCTCAGTGAACCCACTAGGGCAGGTGACAGGTACACAATGCCTGCTAGAAGTCCATCTGTTGGTGGCATCACGTCAAGGGCAATTGGGCTTCCAGGGATGTTTGCCACTTGGGAATTAGCCCTGCAGGCTGCTTGGGCCCAAATCCTTACCACCCTTCTCCTAAAGTTACAAACCTACCCCCAGATCAAATCTCCAGTCCACTTTTATGGAACATCTGGCTTTTTGCCTCTCACCAATTTGTTCTTAAGCCGTTTACTAACTCCTACAATCAGGACCCTGCCCCTTTGTAAGCAACATCACTCCACCCTGCTTATTATTAAAATACTCTTAATGCCTCTAATAGGGCCAGATAACCTATTCCTTTGTCATTACTTCTGCTATTACCTAAAATGGGTCTATGACAATGAAATATTTACATTGGAAACACCCTAAGCTGTTCTTATGGAGGACTAGGGGAGGAAATTCACCCCACTCCAGGACTCTTACCTGGAAAATCCCATGGGCAGAGGAGCCTGGTAGCCTGCAGTCCATGGGGTCGCTAAGAGTCGGATACGACTGAGTGACTTGACTTTCATTTTTCACTTTCAAGCATTGGAGAAGGAAATGGCAACCTACTCTAGTGTTCTTGCCTGGAGAATCCCAGGGATGAAGGACCCTGGTGGTCTGTGGTCTATGGGATCTCACATAGTTGGACACGACTGAAGCGACTTAGCAGCAGCAGCAGCAGCAGGGGAGGAAACTGGTGACTTACTTTCCCTTAGAGCAATAAGAAGATAAGGCGTATGGCTGTTTCACCAGGATCCCAGTCTCAGGGCACAGACTTGAATTGCTTTACATCATGGTATTTATTCCCATCTGTGGTGGACAAACCAACAGTGAGTGAAGATTACAACCCCTTAACCCTATGCAGCACTGGTCATGCTGGAGACGTTGGGAATGACCAAATCCAGCTCAGTGGTCCTAGGAGATCGACCTGCCTTGACCTGCCTAGGAATCTGGTCCTCAGAAGNACAGCTTTTCCCATGGAGCATTAACTCTCCTGTGCTTCCAAGAGTGTTACCCAGACACTACAGTCAGGCGCTGGAGACTTCAGATGCACAGTGAGGAACTTCGTCTAAGTCCAAAAGTGTTGGGAATCATCAGAGTTTCCTTGAAGCCTGGTAGGTGTAGCCTGGCTACTAGAGTTCCTTGGGATCCGCCAGCAGACATGATGGACTTCAGACAACTACTAGGCTTAAGAGATGTGGCAGATCACCTCTCATATAGGTCACTGGTGGCTGGACAAGATCTGGTTCTCTTTTCTCTCATCTCCTCTCTATCTACACTTTCAACCCCCAGTCTCTCCTTTTCCCTTCTTTTCTCTGCTAGGTAGTTAGAAAGGAAAAAGGAGTCCAGAAAGGCGGTGGCTAAAAGACAAAGAAGGGAAAAGTCTGAAAAAAATAGAACAAAGGAAGGTCTGAGGACCAGAGTGAGAACCCCAGGTGAAAGAAATAGCCCTCCTGGCTAGCCCAATTTACATAGGGCAAGCTTGGGGTGGGGACAGGGACATAAAAAGAGGAGCCAAAATTGAGCCTCTGGCCTCTCTTCACATTTTTGGGGTCAGCCCGCCCTCATGCATCCAGGATGTATTTTTCTTTGCTTGCCAAATAAAACAACTGTAACACTAGTCCATCCATCTCCTCAATTTTTTGCTGCGGCGAGACAGAGCTCAGGAAATTACCAACTTCCCCAACAAAAATGGTGCCCTGACTCAGATTTAACCTGGCTGAAACAACCTCTACTTGGCCCCTATGAGGCTGAGGCCAAGCACAGCAGAAGCCCAACTCAGAGAAAGCTCCCACTGTGGAAGTTGAACATGAAGAAAGACCAGCACAGTGGAGTGACAAGAAGCCCAGCATGCTGGAAACCAGGACAACAAAAGCAAGCTCATCAGAAAGCTCACACGGTTCAGTCTCTGTTTCCAGAGACCTCCAGTTAAGGTAGGATGTCCTCACTCCTACGGTTGGAAAGACATTTGACTAACAGAATCTTAATTCCCTTACAGTCTTTCACTTCTTGTTTCCCCAAACCCCTCACAAATAGGTGAACAGCAGTGGGTGCAACTGAGCGACTCTGGAGAGGCTACTTCCCAGTGTGTCCCAAAGGCTCCACTATCTTCTGCCCTCTTGTAGCTGTTGCCCAGGTGGGTGGGGGTTCATCTGTCCTTAACCTCATTTGTGCCAAGGATCAGGTCAATGAAAACTGTGAGCACAGGTCAGATATTTAGCAGATTTTCTAGCAGGTTATGAAGGGGATTCCTCAGCACATTTTTCCCACTGATTTTTCCTCCTTTAGCTCCTCTCTCCTTCTATGCCACTGCTTACAAAGTATTGGGCAAGTTCTCATCTTCCCATTCCTGAAATTTGTGCTTGAAACCGTTTATCTAAGATTGGGACTCAAACCCACATGGCAGAGACTCTGTGCTATGCTAAGTCACTCAGTAGTATCAGACAGGGACTTGAGCCTGACCAAAATCCAAGGTGCCTGGTTTTAGGACCTAATGAAGCTCAGGCTCTTGATGTCTCATTACAAAATTTCAATGAGAGACACAGCAATAGGTAAGAGTTGGATTTGTTCAGATTTGGATAGAGGCACACTCCAGGAATGTGGGCCATCACAGAGGGGAGTGCAGCGGCCATGGAATGTGGTATGGTTAGTTTTCACTAGCTGGGTGATTTCACGTGCTAATGAGTGGGAGGTTCATTCCAACAATTGGGGAACCATCCACTCGTTGGTCTTTGGACAGTGCCTTGTATCTGTCCTGGCACCTCTGGGTGTGTCATTTAGCTAACAGATCAAGAATCAAGGTTTAGTTAAATTTGACTTGTCTGATATCTTGAACCCATTTGATTTTATTCAATTCATATTATGCCCCTGGGCTATGTCATTCTTTCAAAAGTTGTGCCCTATCCCTTGCCTCCTGTTTCATGCTCTTTTCCTGAACCCTATCTGGGCCCACAGTGTTTCCTCTACAATCTTCTGGAGGGATAACCAGAAAATAGCTGGTCCTTGAGAGAAAAATACTGTATAATATCCAATCCCTCTAGATATTCAAGCCTTCATCTTTCAGGTTTCCCACAACATGTGCAACAACAGCATTTCTCAGTGAACCCACTAGGGCAGGTGACAGGTACACAATGCCTGCTAGAAGTCCATCTGTTGGTGGCATCACGTCAAGGGCAATTGGGCTTCCAGGGATGTTTGCCACTTGGGAATTAGCCCTGCAGGCTGCTTGGGCCCAAATCCTTACCACCCTTCTCCTAAAGTTACAAACCTACCCCCAGATCAAATCTCCAGTCCACTTTTATGGAACATCTGGCTTTTTGCCTCTCACCAATTTGTTCTTAAGCCGTTTACTAACTCCTACAATCAGGACCCTGCCCCTTTGTAAGCAACATCACTCCACCCTGCTTATTATTAAAATACTCTTAATGCCTCTAATAGGGCCAGATAACCTATTCCTTTGTCATTACTTCTGCTATTACCTAAAATGGGTATATGACAATGAAATATTTACATTGGAAACACCCTAAGCTGTTCTTATGGAGGACTAGGGGAGGAAATTCACCCCACTCCAGGACTCTTACCTGGAAAATCCCATGGGCAGAGGAGCCTGGTAGGCTGCAGTCCATGGGGTCGCTAAGAGTCGGATACGACTGAGTGACTTGACTTTCATTTTTCACTTTCAAGCATTGGAGAAGGAAATGGCAACCTACTCTAGTGTTCTTGCCTGGAGAATCCCAGGGATGAAGGACCCTGGTGGTCTGTGGTCTATGGGATCTCACATAGTTGGACACGACTGAAGCGACTTAGCAGCAGCAGCAGCAGCAGGGGAGGAAACTGGTGACTTACTTTCCCTTAGAGCAATAAGAAGATAAGGCGTATGGCTGTTTCACCAGGATCCCAGTCTCAGGGCACAGACTTGAATTGCTTTACATCATGGTATTTATTCCCATCTGTGGTGGACAAACCAACAGTGAGTGAAGATTACAACCCCTTAACCCTATGCAGCACTGGTCATGCTGGAGACGTTGGGAATGACCAAATCCAGTTCAGTGGTCCTAGGAGGTCGACCTGCCTTGACCTGCCTAGGAATCTGGTCCTCAGAAGGTTGTCATGCTTCAACCTGTTCAAGGATCTGCCAGTCCAGGGGTCCCAGGAGGTCGACATGCCTCAACCTGCCCAGGGACCCAATTCTCAGAAGGCCAACCTGCCTCGATCTGCCCGGTGATTCAGTCTCCAGGAGGCTGTCACACCTCAGCCTGCCTGGGGATCTGCACCCTGACCCAGGGATGCCTGGCTCTCAGATTGCAGGGATAGGATAAGCCTCAAAAAGACTCACCCCTAAGAAAGTCCACACATAAAAATAGAAGGAGGCCTATTAGTTTTTTTTTTTTCTTTTCCTCCTGTCATCACTGTCTTTCAGGTGGAAAATAACCAATCCACTTCCCAACAGATGCCCTTGAGATGCATCCTTGATAACTGGAAGATTTTCAATCCTCTAACTCTAAGGAGAAGTTGCTTAAAATTCTTTTGTGCCACTGCATTGCCAGAGTATCCTCTGGGGGACAAGGAACATGGACTGAGGATGAGAGTTTAAATTACAGTACCATCCTTCAGCTAGACTTATTCTAAAAAAGATGAGGGAAATAGACAAAGATCCCCTATGTCCAAATTTTCTTCTGATTAAGATATATAAAGGAACTCTGTCTTAAGTATGGTATTGTTATATGCCTTAAAAGTAAGCCTACAAGGCAAATGGTGTTAGGCACAGACAACCAAGAGAAGGAAGCCCCCCACGCAGGCTTACCTCCCATGGCTCCTGAGTTGCCTGGTGCTTCTTCCCTGTATCCAAAAGTGCCTCCCTATCTGGGAGCAATCCCTCCATAAAAGCCAACTCAAGTAGGTCCCTTAGTTGAAACTGGAGGAGAATTCAGACCAGCCAAGGCTCATAAGACCTTCTCCCTCTTAGAACTAAGACAAATTCAATAAGACCTGGGAAGCTATACAGATGACCCAGGCAAATATATAGATACACTCCAATACATTATCTTGGCCTTTGACTTGACGTGGAAGGACACCATGGTCATATTTAGTCAAACTTCATCTGACCTTGAGTATGCTGGGGTCTTAAAGGAAGCCCAAAGTTATGCTACAGGACTTCACATGTCATTTGATAAATACCCAGTAGGGGAAACTGCAGTCCCCTCCTCACATCCTAATTGAAATTATAATGACCCTGAGCACATCTGGGAAAGGGATCATTTTCTGATCTGTGTAAAGGCAGGACTAAAGGCAGCCCAGCAAAGAGTAATCAGCTATGCCTGGCTCTCAGCAATAACTCAGGAGCCCAACAAGAACCCCATTGCCTTTCTGGAAAGGCTAAAAGAGGCCCTCCAAAAGTTTACCAATCTGGACTTAGACTCTTATGAGGGACAGGTGATTCTAAAGGACAAATTCCTGTCCTAGTGTTCATTGGTCATCAGGCTAAAGTTACAACAGCTACAGCAGCAGGATCTTGCTACCTCTTTAGATGAGATGCTCCAGACAGCCATCAATATCTTTTATAACAGAGAACAGGAAAGGGAAGCCAAGGCCCAGAAGAGGGAGAGAAAGAAAGAGACAAAGCATACCCAGATCTAGCTGCCCTCCAGGGAAGCCCTATGGCAAAACCTGAGTCCTTAAAATGCAAGGAACAAATGCCTAATCTTTAGACAGGTGGGACATTGGGCCAAAGGTGTCCAAACCATGGCAAGTCTCCTAAAATGGCTTGCTACAAATGCCATCAATTGAGACATTGGGTGGCCCTCTGCCCTGGGGACCCAGGAGCCTCAAGATCAAGTGTCAAGTCTTCCCTCATGATAGTTCAACAGGACTGAAGCAGTCCACTCCAGCCAGCCCACCTGTCGCCATCATGAGGCTAGTGCCAAGGATGCAACTGCATGTGGCAGGTAGGCCCAAGAATTTCTTAGTTAACACACGGGCTACCTACTCTGTCCTCCTTTCCTATTCTGGAGACTTCTCCTCCAAAATCTGTACCATTTTGGGTGCTACAGGAAAAACAGTTACAAAAAGATTCACCCAAGCACTTCTTTGTTGCTGGGAAGGACAAATATTTCTCCACCAGTTTCTGGTGGTCCCTGAGTGTCCAACTCCCTTACTGGGAAGAGATAAACTCACTAAATTGGGGATCACCCTTGTGATAGGAAGCTTTTTAGCCTCTGAAGCCCTATAACGTTTGGTTACTACTGAGGAATCCATTATACCCTCTCCAATAGGGAGGGACCAACTACTATGAGAGAACAAAATTAACTCCCAGATATGGGGCCAGGGGACTCCTAGATGAGCCCACCAAGCTGAACCAGTTGTCATTGTCCGCTGAGATCCCACCCAGTTTCCAAACTGAAACAGTACCCCCTCAGAAGAGAAGCTCAGAAGGGACTATAGTCTCTAATAAATAAATTCCTTGNCTATAGTCTTCTCCTTACAGCCTACTTTACAACTCTATATTAGATTTTTGAACTTACATAAAATGTTTCATACTTGATGATTTTAAAGTCACACTGTGTCTTTATGGTCACAAGACAATCCAGAGCAGAGAACAATTTAAAACTACCATGAATGGTTTCTACTTTCAAAGTTAATTGTTTAAGCAGGAGGTTTTATCTCTATTACAGATAGTTCAATAATTGAAAGCCGTTTGTATTTCCCACTAGAGAGGTCAAGTTTATATTCACAGGAACATCTCAGATTAAGAAATAGACCAAAGCTGAAGAAAGAATTAACCTGGAAAATAGAAAATTATTCCAAAGCACACTTTGTGATTTATTTTTTCTATTAGGTGAGCCTTAGCCTTTTAAAAAAGTGGGTGCAGCGTCACCCTGAACACACACTCTCCCAAGCCAACTCTGCTACTCTGCATTTTACACACACACACACACACAAACACACGACCCACTGATTTCCCCAAGGCCTCTCTGATATAAAGGCAATTTTCTTCCTTTTCCCTCATGAAGTTTGTATTTTCCAACTGCTGTGAAACCATGCATTCAGTATAGCTCTTTTCATTTCTTTTTCAATTACCTAAAAGAAATCTCCATCTTTTAAGTGCATTTAGGAATGTATCATCATCGTTTCAATAAGATAGATATCTTGTAGTGACTCCACTTCTTACAGCTAAGTTTGTAATTGATAAAGCCAATATATTTACATTGAAATTGATTCTCAGATACTGGCAGTTGTATATAATTTTACTTATACTTACTCTGAATGTCATTTGTTTGTGCAAGATTCATCACGAACCTTAATGTAGTGTTTACAAATAACTTCTGAGGTGGTAATATTTTGCTAGTAAATTCTCTTTTTAATCACGTTAAGTGTAGTAACATTTAATATAATTAATAGATTTACTGGGCTGTTTACATTTGTTGTGCTCTAGGTTTCTTTTCATGTTTTGTGAAGAAAAATATTTCAATTACATTCAGAATTCATATATTACAATATTTTATTTAAATAATTATATCATCTTTACATTTTGGCCCTGGATGATGATTCCAAAGTGAATATCACTAGTTTAAAAACAAAATATAATTTTGATTACACAATTAGAAGTTAGACATTGACTGCAAATAGTAATTTACATGTGAAGAGTAATGCTAACATGCTAGTGTTTGCTGTTTTGATTTTTTAAAATCAAGTAACTTGAAATCTGTGTGCATTTTTTTCTCACATAAAGAAATCAACAACTCTTGAGTAACACGATAATCTGATTAGGGTGGCACTAGTGGGGAGTGGAGTTGACTCACTGGAAAAGACTCTGATGCTGGGAGGGATTGGGGGCAGGAGGAAAAGGGAACGACAGAGGATGGATGGCTGGATGGCATCACTGACTCAATGGACGTGAGTCTGAGTGAACTCCAGGAGATGGTGATGGACAAGGAGGCCTGGTGTGCTGCAATTCATGGGGTCACAAAGCGTCAGACACAACTGAGCGACTGAACTGAGCTGAACTGAGTGGTAAAGAACCCACCTGCCAATGCAGGNGAGATGGCTGGATGGCATCACTGACTCAGTGGACGTGAGTCTGAGTGAACTCCGGGAGATGGTGATGGACAAGGAGGCCTGGTGTGCTGCAGTTCATGGGGTCACAAAGCATCAGACACGACTGAGCGACTGAACAGAGCTGAACTGAGTGGTAAAGAACCCACCTGCCAATGCAGGAGACATTAGTGACTTAGATTTGATTCCTGGCTCAGGAAGATAACCTGGAAGGAAATGGCAACCCACTCCAGTACTCTGGCCTGGAGAATCCCACAGAAGAGGAGCCTGGCAGGCTACAGTCCATGGGGTCACAAAGAGTTGAACATGACTGCAATGACCCAGCATAGCAAGCAAAGCAAAGGAACCTAATTTAGTCTAAAGGGTCCAGGAAAGATCTCTGGAGGAAGCGTAGAAGATGAAATGTGAATAGTGAGGAAGAATTTTTCGGGCAGAGAAAAATCATTTTAAAGAAACTAAGGAAAGATATTGTATAGCATATTCTGAAAAATGTTCAGAGCTGAGCTTGCCATGGGTGGAGAAAAGGAATGAGGTGCTTCAAAAGATGGAAGTTAGATGCTAGCAAGAGATAAAAACAGAGATTAAACAATCTGTAGACCTATTATAGGTCATTCTTAACCAGTTTATCATGTAGAGTCAGTGAAAGTCTTAAAGTGGGGAGATGAACTATATAAACTGGTATTTAGAAAGAAAGAGCATTCTGGTGCAGTGGTGTCTCAGCCTGTTCAGTTTGTTGTAACAGAAATCCCCAGACTAGGTGGCTTAAGAACAGAAATTTATTTCTCACGGTTCCTTCTGATGTGAAGTCCATGATCAAGGTGCTGTCAGATTCAGTGTTTGGTGGAGACTTGTTTTCTGGTTTAGAGATGGATATCTTCTAGCTACAGACTAGAACTTCATATGGTGGAAGGGCCAAAGGAATTCTGTTATGAGGGCACCATCCTGTCTTGTGAGGGCTCCGCCGGCATGATCTAATCACCCCAAGAAGGCCTTACCTTCAAAGGTCATCACATGGAAGATTAGCTTTTTATTGAATCTGGAAAGGGACACAAACATTCAAGCTACAGAAAATAGCTAGGGAAATTTTTGGACCTAGAATCAGGGATGATATTGTCCTTTTTTCCAGGATATATGTTATTTTTTCACTGAGTAAAAATATCAAGATTTCCTGAGATATGTATCACTCATATGATATTTTCCAAATAATATTTTTCTCACAATATAATTTAGATGCTATGTGATATGTAGATTCTGACAGCTTTTTTGAGGTGTAATTGGAAAACAATAAACTGTACAGGTTTAAAGTGTATGATTTGACAAGTTTTGACATATGTTAACACTTCCAAAACATCAGCACAAACAAAATATGACCATATTCTCCAGAAAAAAGTATTGATGATATTAAAGCTTGGAGAACAGATACCCTGTTTCTGTTGATGATCTTAGGGAGAAAATATTCATTCTTTCACTGTTAACTTTGATATTAGCTGTAAGTTTTTTGTAAAAGAAGATATTACCAAGTTGAACAACAATCTAGGATTCACTTCCCCTTACTACTGAACAACTACTGTAAAAAATTACATAGAGACATATTTATCTAAAATATATATATTTTATATTTTGTGGGCCACACATGATATCTGTCTCAAATTCATTTGTGTGTATTTTGTTTATTTATAGATCTTTAATACCAAAAATCCACTTAGCTCAAAATTAATATCAAAATAGATCACAGAGTAGATATGGCTCATAGGTTGTAGATACTGAATACAGCTCTAACCAAGCACCTGAATTGTGATTTTCCTGTTTCATCTGTTGGAAACAGCTGCCCTATGTGAACTTTATATATTATTTCTTCTAATTCTCTTTGGTAATTTTTTTCTCTACCCTTCACTAGTTTCCTCATATACATTTTTTCATTAGTACTCAGCTGAATAATTGAAAAGCACCCTTTGTAAACATTTCCAATTTTCTTTCTGTGTGTGCTTTTTCTAATTTTTAGAACTCTGTCCTGTGAACTCTACCTGTGTGGGCATCTCCAAACTCTCAGCTCCAACTTCTTGACTCTGGGAGACTGTTGCGGTCTATCTACTCAGTTGCCACTCCCTGAGCCACAGTCTTTAATCCTCCTTTAGGCAATAAGCTAGGGAAATAATACAATTCACTTTTGCTGTTTCCCATCACTCAGTTTTTACTGTCATATTACCTGCTTTTCAAGATCTTGAGTGTCATTATTTCATATGTTTTACTTATGTCTTTAAAGTAGGCAGGAAAATCTAATCCTTATCACTTAAGTTTTCCAGAAGAAGAAGTATAGTATTATAGATCTTGATATAGAATTTAATGAGTTTAGACACACACACACACATACATATCATATATGTCTATATATATCATATATATATATAAACCTATGTAACTGCAACCTAAATCAAAATATAAATCATTTATATTGTGATGTAAAATTTCTCCTTGACTACTCCTTCCAGTTAATCTCACCTCCATTAGAAGAAAGTGTTTACATAAATTATTTAGCATGATTCTTTCTGTATGGGATTTTGTCTATTTTCCATAGTTATTTACTTCTTTAATCATAAATTATTTCATTTAGATGCATAGATATTTATTTCATACTTGGCATTATAATCCAATACTATTTTCTTTACTTTGTTGTTCAACTGTTCCAGTTTCGCCTTTGGGGGCTCTTTTGACTTGCTTTTGCATCCTTTTGACACACTCTGACCATTGACCTTTTTTTCCCTTTTGCTATTGCTGTTGTTTTCTCAGCAACAATAAGTGTCTTTACTTTCTGGCACTCCAATATGCTTTCTGGTTTACCTTGTATATTCTTTGATCTAGTCCTAGAATCAGCCATTTCACCAACAATCCCTAGTTAATTTTATTAGATAATGGTATTAAAACCAAGATCTGGTCTCTAATAATGTGCTCATTATCATTGCAGTGCCTTATTTTCTAAATCTTGGAAATATGTCTGCATATTAACGTAGAGTGAAAGTGAAAGTTGCTTAGCCATGTCCGACCCTTGCAGCCCCATGGGCTATACAGTCCATGGAATTCTCTAAGCTAGAGTACTGGAGTGGGTACCTGTTACATTCTCCAGGGGATTTTCCCAATCCAGGGATTGAACACAGGTCTCCCGCATTGCAGGTGAATTCTTTACCAGCTGAGCCACCTAGAAAGCCCAAGAATACTGGAGTGTGTAGCCTATCCCTTCTTCAGCAGATCTTCCCAACCCAAGAATCAAACCAGGGTCCCCTGTATACTGCAGTCGATTCTTTAGCATCTGAGCTACCAGGGAAGATCTATGTATACTAAACTGTACAAATAATAGACATAAGCATAAATATGTCTTTATTGATCCTTATTTACACATATTAAGCTAAACATGCTACTGATGTCTCCAATTCTAATCTATCCACCACATAGATCATTCTAGACCTTTGTTTCAGTGAATAGCAAGGAGAGACAAAAAAGTCTTCCTACATTTCATGGAAAGATGGGCTCAATGAAGGATAGAAATGGTATGGGCCTAACAGAAGCAGAAGATATTAAGACGAGGTGGCAAGAATACATGGAAAAACTGTACAAAAAAGAGTTTCACAACCCAGATAATCATGATGATGTGATCACTAATCTAGAGGCAGACATCTTGGAATGTGAAGTCAAGTGGGCCTTAGAAAGCATCACTATGAACAAAGCTAGTGGAAGTGATGGAATTCCAGTTGAACTGTTTCAAATCCTGAAAGATGNGGAGATGGTGATGGACAAGGAGGCCTGGTGTGCTGCAGTTCATGGGGTCACAAAGCATCAGACACGACTGAGCGACTGAACAGAGCTGAACTGAGTGGTAAAGAACCCACCTGCCAATGCAGGAGACATTAGTGACTTAGATTTGATTCCTGGCTCAGGAAGATAACCTGGAAGGAAATGGCAACCCACTCCAGTACTCTGGCCTGGAGAATCCCACAGAAGAGGAGCCTGGCAGGCTACAGTCCATGGGGTCACAAAGAGTTGAACATGACTGCAATGACCCAGCATAGCAAGCAAAGCAAAGGAACCTAATTTAGTCTAAAGGGTCCAGGAAAGATCTCTGGAGGAAGCGTAGAAGATGAAATGTGAATAGTGAGGAAGAATTTTTCGGGCAGAGAAAAATCATTTTAAAGAAACTAAGGAAAGATATTGTATAGCATATTCTGAAAAATGTTCAGAGCTGAGCTTGCCATGGGTGGAGAAAAGGAATGAGGTGCTTCAAAAGATGGAAGTTAGATGCTAGCAAGAGATAAAAACAGAGATTAAACAATCTGTAGACCTATTATAGGTCATTCTTAACCAGTTTATCATGTAGAGTCAGTGAAAGTCTTAAAGTGGGGAGATGAACTATATAAACTGGTATTTAGAAAGAAAGAGCATTCTGGTGCAGTGGTGTCTCAGCCTGTTCAGTTTGTTGTAACAGAAATCCCCAGACTGGGTGGCTTAAGAACAGAAATTTATTTCTCACGGTTCCTTCTGATGTGAAGTCCATGATCAAGGTGCTGTCAGATTCAGTGTTTGGTGGAGACTTGTTTTCTGGTTTAGAGATGGATATCTTCTAGCTACAGACTAGAACTTCATATGGTGGAAGGGCCAAAGGAATTCTGTTATGAGGGCACCATCCTGTCTTGTGAGGGCTCCGCCGGCATGATCTAATCACCCCAAGAAGGCCTTACCTTCAAAGGTCATCACATGGAAGATTAGCTTTTTATTGAATCTGGAAAGGGACACAAACATTCAAGCTACAGAAAATAGCTAGGGAAATTTTTGGACCTAGAATCAGGGATGATATTGTCCTTTTTTCCAGGATATATGTTATTTTTTCACTGAGTAAAAATATCAAGATTTCCTGAGATATGTATCACTCATATGATATTTTCCAAATAATATTTTTCTCACAATATAATTTAGATGCTATGTGATATGTAGATTCTGACAGCTTTTTTGAGGTGTAATTGGAAAACAATAAACTGTACAGGTTTAAAGTGTATGATTTGACAAGTTTTGACATATGTTAACACTTCCAAAACATCAGCACAAACAAAATATGACCATATTCTCCAGAAAAAAGTATTGATGATATTAAAGCTTGGAGAACAGATACCCTGTTTCTGTTGATGATCTTAGGGAGAAAATATTCATTCTTTCACTGTTAACTTTGATATTAGCTGTAAGTTTTTTGTAAAAGAAGATATTACCAAGTTGAACAACAATCTAGGATTCACTTCCCCTTACTACTGAACAACTACTGTAAAAAATTACATAGAGACATATTTATCTAAAATATATATATTTTATATTTTGTGGGCCACACATGATATCTGTCTCAAATTCATTTGTGTGTATTTTGTTTATTTATAGATCTTTAATACCAAAAATCCACTTAGCTCAAAATTAATATCAAAATAGATCACAGAGTAGATATGGCTCATAGGTTGTAGATACTGAATACAGCTCTAACCAAGCACCTGAATTGTGATTTTCCTGTTTCATCTGTTGGAAACAGCTGCCCTATGTGAACTTTATATATTATTTCTTCTAATTCTCTTTGGTAATTTTTTTCTCTACCCTTCACTAGTTTCCTCATATACATTTTTTCATTAGTACTCAGCTGAATAATTGAAAAGCACCCTTTGTAAACATTTCCAATTTTCTTTCTGTGTGTGCTTTTTCTAATTTTTAGAACTCTGTCCTGTGAACTCTACCTGTGTGGGCATCTCCAAACTCTCAACTCCAACTTCTCGACTCTGGGAGACTGTTGCGGTCTATCTACTCAGTTGCCACTCCCTGGGCCACAGTCTTTAATCCTCCTTTAGGCAATAAGCTAGGGAAATAATACAATTCACTTTTGCTGTTTCCCATCACTCAGTTTTTACTGTCATATTACCTGCTTTTCAAGATCTTGAGTGTCATTATTTCATATGTTTTACTTATGTCTTTAAAGTAGGCAGGAAAATCTAATCCTTATCACTTAAGTTTTCCAGAAGAAGAAGTATAGTATTATAGATCTTGATATAGAATTTAATGAGTTTAGACACACACACACACATACATATCATATATGTCTATATATATCATATATATATATAAACCTATGTAACTGCAACCTAAATCAAAATATAAATCATTTATATTGTGATGTAAAATTTCTCCTTGACTACTCCTTCCAGTTAATCTCACCTCCATTAGAAGAAAGTGTTTACATAAATTATTTAGCATGATTCTTTCTGTATGGGATTTTGTCTATTTTCCATAGTTATTTACTTCTTTAATCATAAATTATTTCATTTAGATGCATAGATATTTATTTCATACTTGGCATTATAATCCAATACTATTTTCTTTACTTTGTTGTTCAACTGTTCCAGTTTCGCCTTTGGGGGCTCTTTTGACTTGCTTTTGCATCCTTTTGACACACTCTGACCATTGACCTTTTTTTCCCTTTTGCTATTGCTGTTGTTTTCTCAGCAACAATAAGTGTCTTTACTTTCTGGCACTCCAATATGCTTTCTGGTTTACCTTGTATATTCTTTGATCTAGTCCTAGAATCAGCCATTTCACCAACAATCCCTAGTTAATTTTATTAGATAATGGTATTAAAACCAAGATCTGGTCTCTAATAATGTGCTCATTATCATTGCAGTGCCTTATTTTCTAAATCTTGGAAATATGTCTGCATATTAACGTAGAGTGAAAGTGAAAGTTGCTTAGCCATGTCCGACCCTTGCAGCCCCATGGGCTATACAGTCCATGGAATTCTCTAAGCTAGAGTACTGGAGTGGGTACCTGTTACATTCTCCAGGGGATTTTCCCAATCCAGGGATTGAACACAGGTCTCCCGCATTGCAGGTGAATTCTTTACCAGCTGAGCCACCTAGAAAGCCCAAGAATACTGGAGTGTGTAGCCTATCCCTTCTTCAGCAGATCTTCCCAACCCAAGAATCAAACCAGGGTCCCCTGTATACTGCAGNGCATTGCAGGTGAATTCTTTACCAGCTGAGCCACCTAGAAAGCCCAAGAATACTGGAGTGTGTAGCCTATCCCTTCTTCAGCAGATCTTCCCAACCCAAGAATCAAACCAGGGTCCCCTGTATACTGCAGTCGATTCTTTAGCATCTGAGCTACCAGGGAAGATCTATGTATACTAAACTGTACAAATAATAGACATAAGCATAAATATGTCTTTATTGATCCTTATTTACACATATTAAGCTAAACATGCTACTGATGTCTCCAATTCTAATCTATCCACCACATAGATCATTCTAGACCTTTGTTTCAGTGAATAGCAAGGAGAGACAAAAAAGTCTTCCTACATTTCATGGAAAGATGGGCTCAGTGAAGGACAGAAATGGTATGGGCCTAACAGAAGCAGAAGATATTAAGACGAGGTGGCAAGAATAAATGGAAAAACTGTACAAAAAAGAGCTTCACGACCCAGATAATCATGATGATGTGATCACTAATCTAGAGCCAGACATCTTGGAATGTGAAGTCAAGTGGGCCTTAGAAAGCATCACTATGAACAAAGCTNTAACTTTAAATGAAATATTTTGGGGGGAATCCAGGCTCCTCCTAGCTCACACTTTGCCATCCCCAGCTGTAGCCCTTATCCTCATGGTCTCAGATAGTAGTAAATGTTCCAGCCATTGTAAATGCATCCCAGGCAAGAAGGTAGATGAGAAAGATAATTTTAAGGGCATCTCCCAAAAGTTGCCTAAGCACATACGCTTTTGTGCAGGACTGGCTCCATGAGCATGCAACCAGTACAGTTACATGAGGCCTATTGGCNCATTGTAAATGCATCCTAGGCAAGAAGGTAGATGAGAAAGATAATTTTAAGGGCATCTCCCAAAAGTTGCCTAAGCACATACGCTTTTGTGCAGGACTGGCTCCATGAGCATGCAACCAGTACAGTTACATGAGGCCTATTGACTTAAATGCTCTATAGCCACCATCTTGACTTTCTTAATAAATTCATATTTGATTTGTGTTTTGTAAATGAAGTTCAAATGGAACAATGGAGAATGTCCACTTTCTGCCTCTTCTTATTCCCCCAAGGCTATTTCTCCACAGCTAGCCCCTCTGCCCCAATACCCTGGGCCGTCTCAGAGTCTCCATCACCTGTTCCACCCAGCAGCTGTTGTCGCCCTCTGTGCACCGTTGCAGTGGCCCATGCACCCATGGAGGACTGGTGTTAGGTGAAATGTCCCAAGATGACTTGGGGCAGGGTGTGGCTACTGCAGTCCCTACCCTAAGGCGCCAGTGTCAGAGTGCACAAAGCAGGACTCACTGGGCACTTGGTAATTCACTCACCTTCTCCCGTAAAAACCAAGACCATCCCAGGACATAGAGGTCATAACATACTTGGAAGGCTTACATCTGCAGTGGGTGGGGCAGCGAGACTGTAGAAAGCAAATGTCTAGCCTGACTTCCCAGCCCCCCAGTGTTGAACAGGAAGGGGAACCCAGCAGTCCCTGGGCTCTCCTGGTGCCTGTGAGTATTTTCCCCTCCCCACCAGAATATCTGTGTGCCCAAAGGAGAATGATGCTGTTGCTGCTGCTGCTGCTGCTGCTGCTGCTGCTAAGCTACTTCAGTCGTGCCCGACTCTGTGCGACCCAGTAGACGGCAGCCCACCAGGCTCCCCTGTCCCTGGGATTCTCCAGGCAAGAACACTGGAGTGGGTTGCCATTTCCTTCTCCAATGCATGAAAGTGACAAGTGAAAGTGAAGTTGCTCAGTCATATCCAACTCTTCACGACCCCATGGACTGCAGCCTACCAGGCTCCTCCGTCCAAAGGAGAATAACCAGCAGCAAATAAAAATCATTATGACAGGTCAAGAGAAATTTTGGAAGAAAGGTGAAAGCTTTATTTTTATACCTTTGCATGCATGCTAAGTCGTTTTAGTTGTATCCAACTCTTTGTGACTCTATGGACTACATAGCACACCTGGCTCTTCTGTCCATAGGATTCTCCGGACAAGAATACTGGAGTGGGTTGCCATGCCCTCCTCCAGGGGATCTTCCAGATCCGGGGATTAATCCTGTATCTCTTATGGCTCCCACTTTGGTAGGTGGACTCTTTATCACTGGTGCCACCTGGGAAGCCCCAGGAGCACCCTTTCCTACTTTTTCAACAAGAGGCTCTGCAGTTTAATTTTGCACCAAACCCTACAAATTATGTAGTCAACCTGCTCTGTCTCAGTGGCCAGCCACAAAGAACTGCAAGACTGACTGATAAATGCAGTCTTTTTCTAGGTGACTGTGCCCAGTCCCAGATCAGGATTTCTGTTACCATGGAAGATGGGGATAATGGATATTGGGGTAGATAAGTAGCAGTTTCCACCTTGTAAGTTAACACTTTAAAAATAATTACTAGGAATCAAGGATTATTGAAAATGTCTACAAATTTTACCTCATTTAATCTTGAAGGCAGTAGTACTATTAGCTCCAGTTTACAGATAAAGCAGCAGCACTCAGAGATGAAATCGCTTGCCCCAGAACACAGTTTCACAAGTGATGGATCTAAGATTCAAACGTGGGCAATCTGGATTTTGAGTCAAGGATCTCTGTATGGCACTGCCCTTGCAGTTCAGCAAAAACCATCCTCTGTGGCTCAGCAGGGATGGTCTAGTTTACTATGACAGTGAACAGCGTTATAAAAAGTTAGATCATGGGATCACTTGTACCAGAATTGCTGCAATGTTTGTTTAAAATGCAGCTTCCTGAGCGCTAATCCAGGCTACTGAACCAGAATATCTGAGGATGGGTCACAAGAAATTTCATTTTAAGCAAATTCCTCCAAGGTGATTCTTAGCAACTTTAAGAAATGTTGCCCAAAGATTTTTAGGTTGCTGTAAACTTCCTGAGACGTGTTGTGTGGGAATTAGGAAGTATATGTGGGTATGTGTGCCTGCTCAGTCATACGGCTGTGTCTGATTCTCTGTGACTCTATAGATTGTAGCCTGCCAGCCCCCTCTGTTCATGGGGTTTCCCTGGGAAGAATACTGGAGTGGGTTGCCATTTCCTTCTCCGGGGGATCTTCCTGACCCAGGGATCAAACCCCCATCTCCTGAGTCTCCTGCGTTGTAGGCAGATTCTTTACCACTGAGTCACCAGGGAAGCTGAGGAAATGGATACTCATAGTAATATATTGTGGCAGGAAAGCAAAATGTTACAACCTAATGAAAGGGAATTTGCCAATATCTATGGAGACTGAAAACGCATTGGCCTTGTGTTATAGCAGTCCCAGTTCCCGACATTTATCCTCCAAATAGGCCTACACATGTCTGAAATGGCAGAGGCACAAGATTGTTCGTGGTGGCACTGTTCATCGCAGCAAAATAATGGAAGCAGCCCGAGCATCTAGGGGAGAGGTGGCCGAGTCCACCCACACAGTGGCACAGAATGAGGAAGAGCACTGAGTTCTGATGTAGGAAGTTTCCAGGACGTCTTGGGAGGTGAAGAAAGCAGGGTGCCAACAGTGTACATGGTACACAGGTCAGGGAATCAGCTCTCAGCAGGAATAGTGCTCCCACAAACAGTTCTCTCTTTACAGACTCTGATCTCAGGGCTGGCATGGCAGGTGGGGGCAGTACCATCAGCTGTGGCCCCTCTTAGTAAAGCTTAGATTCTTAAAGGTGCCCTGAGAACTGTCTTTAGAAGTAGCGGAGGTACTTAGGGCCTCTGTGCCCTAGGCAGAGCAGGTCCTGTTCATTAGTTCCATGGCAAAAGAAAACCATCTTGTCACATCTCTTGGAAACAGTAAACCTAGCTCTTGGGTGTTGAATGATTCCTAGACTGTGTTAACTTTTTTATCGGTTCCCACTGGAAAGGCTGCTGCCTCAGACCTTTGGGGGGAACAGACATTCTGTATTTACTTTTTAAATGCATTTGGATGATCAGTGCTCTTCCAGCTCTGGACGATGCCTGTCTCCTCTTGCATTTGGACCGCTCTCTCCTGTTAGGCTGTTTTCTTTTGTACCTAAGAGAAAGCTTACACTCTTGACTGGAAACACAAGGGAGTTTCAGTAACAGATTGTTCTCTAAAAATAGTCCCTTCAGTTTTTCCGATTAAACTAGGTGTCAAAGCTCAGAGTTAGAGCAGTTTATTAGAGGAAAAGCAGCACAGAGTGTTCCCTTGGAGATTGTCATATATGGCCGTGAAACCCTAGGAAGGCAGAACTTGGAAGTCTTCACAAGTTAAGCAGAGAGAAACCCAAATGCCAGGTCAATTTTTTTTTTCTTTACTTAGAATATAAGGATTAAAAAATACTCTAGCATCAGGAAGTAGATAAATAGTAAATGATCTATTAGCACAATAAAATTTTTGTTGCTTCCTGTGTTTGGGGCCTGGATTAATTTTTTCTGGGTACTCTCATGGCCAGTAGTGGTTCCAGAATGTGGAGTGGGAGAGTGTGCAGCTGCATTTTCATGGCCCTTTATGTAAGATCAAAGAAATATAAACTGACTGTGTCAAAGAGTGAAGGGGTAGCTGATGGACAGTATTGGGAAAACTCTCCTTCACCACCCCCTCAGGCCTCACCTTGGCACTCTAATTGGTAGATGATTCTTGTCACAAAGGCCTAAAGTTATATCCAAGGTTAATTTGGACCAGCCATGTCCAGTAGAACTTTCTGTGATGATGAGAATGTTGTGAATATGTTCTGTCCAGTAGCCAATGGTCACTGAGCAGTTGATCTGTAGATAGGGTAACTAAGGAACCAAATTTTTAATTCTACTTCATTTCACCTCCTTTGGGCTGCCCTGTGGCTCAGTTGGTAAAGAATCCACCTGCAATGAGAAGAGACCTGGGTTTGATCCCTGGGTTGGGAAGATCCCTGGAGAAGGGAAAGGCTACCCACTCCAGTATTCTGGCCTGGAGAATCCCATGGACTACAGCCCATGGGGTCACCAAGAGTCGGACATGATTGAGCGACTTTCAGCTTCACTTTCAACTACTTTAAATAGTCTCATTTAAATGGCTAGTGGCTACAAGTTGGATAGCATACCTCTCAGAGCCTGGAACAGGGGTCAGGAATTATGATTTCGGAACTCTTTTAGTTCAGTTCAGTTCAGTTCAGCCATTCAGTCATGTCTGACTCTTTGCAACCCTATGAACTGCAGGACACCACACCTCCCTTCACATCAGATGGCCAAAGTTTTGGAGTTTCAGCTTCAGCATCAGTCCTTCCAATGAATATTCAGGACTGAATCCTTTAGGATGGACTGGTCGGATCTCCTTGCAGTCCAAGGGACTCTCAAGAGTCTTCTCCAACACCACAGTTCAAAAGCATCAATTCTTCAGCGCTCAACTTTCTTTATAGTCCAACTCTCACATCCATACATGACTACTGGAAAAACCATAGCCTTGACTAAATGGACCTTTGTTGAGAAAGTAATGTCTCTGCTTTTTAATATGCTGTCTAGGTTGGTCGTAACTTTTCTTCCAAGGAGTGTCTTTTAATTTCATGGCCTCAGTCACCATCTACAGTGATTTTGGAGCCCAAGAAAATAGTCTGTTGCTGTTTCCATTGTTTCCCCATCTATTTCCCATGAAGTGATGGGACAAGATGCCATGATCTTTGTTTTCTGGATATTCAGCTTTAAGCCAACTTTTTCACTCTCCCCTTTCATTTTCATCAAGAGGCTGTTTAGTTCTTCACTTTCTGTCATAAGGGTGGTGTCATCTGCATATCTGAGGTTATTGATATTTCTCCCAGCAATTTTGATTCCAGCTTGTGTTTCTTCCAGCCCAGCGTTTCTCATGATGTACTCTGCATATAAGTTAAATAAGCAGGGTGACAATATACAGCCTCGACATACTCCTTTTCCTATTTGGAACCAGTCTGCATGCCAAATTAAAATGACAGTATTGTTATATAAGTGCCTTGTGCATTCATTGTTCATCTTCTAGAATAGATATAATTGACCCTTGCCTCCCACTTGTATATTCTGAGAAGAGTGGGCCTTCCCAACTTCCTTACTGGGTTCTGTGAACCAGAGATGTCAATGCCAAGCTATTCTTTGACTGTGTTGGTCCTTATGCAAGAAGTGAACAAGAAATTCAGTCCTAGAGAGACAGTCTGATATGAAAGCATACTCAAACGGCAGAAGGTATGAAATCACAACACTGCACCTGATAATCACAAGTGAGAACTCTTCTTTTGTGTGTGTATATTCCTTCAAAGCAGAATCACTTCATTAATTTCAGGGACTTACCTTGCCTTACATGAAAATGAACTCCACCCATTTCTTGCTTATAAATTTTACAAGGAAACAGAAAAGAACTAATTGCCATAGTGCAAAGTTTTAGGGGTTGTAACAGCTAGGGACCAATTTATTGTTATAAAACCATCTTGTATGTTAAGTAGATATCCAAGGTGGCTTTGTAAAAGCAAACATCATTCAATCTTGTGTATCCTGCTAACCCTAAGTCAGTCTGATCACTCTTTCCTACTTCGTGTTTCTCCCTTCATGGTATTCATGTTTTATCTTAGTCTGCTGCTGCTGCTGCTGCTGCTACTGCTAAGTCGCTTCAGTCGTGTGTGACTCTGTGCGACCCCATAGATGGCAGCGCACCAGGCTCCCCCGTCGCTGGGATTCTCCAGGCAAGAACATTGGAGTGGGTTGCCATTTCCTTCTCCAATGCATGAAAGTGAAAAGTGAAAGTGAAGTCTCTCAGTCGTGTCCAACTCTTAGCGACCCTATGGACTGCAGCCTATCAGGCTCCTCTCTCCATGGGATTTTCCAGGCAAGGGTACTGGAGTGGAGTGCCATTGCCTACTCCAACTACAGTTGTTAGAACTCCTGAAAGAGTGAATCCTCTTGGCATAGACTGCTATGTACATCTCATGGACCTAAGATGATTTTGTGACACTGAGACAGAAACTCTCCAAATGGCTTATTCAAGGAACAAATTCATAATGCGTTACAAGCTGCTTTAATAATGACATTAACTACTCTCCTCCCCTACTGAGTGAGCCACCCAGCAGAGTACCATGAATATAAACAGCCCTGGAATTTCAGATCTTATTGTTTTGTTGACGAGCACACATGGTCCTTGCGCCTACAGTGTGGGTGGTCTGCTGGGGGTTATGAATCAAAGCCAAAAGCTTTTGTTCTTTGGTCAATCTCCACATGTTATTTGTGAGCACTTGACTAATTGATCCTAAACTGCACATTTAATGGCCACTTTTGGATTTTTGATAGGAAAATGGCTACTTGTTTATTCTCAGATGTCATAATATACCCACCCTTTATAAATCAGAGCCCCAGCATGGACATGTGAATGGACTCTGGGGTGAGATTAGAGGTCCTCCCTGTGATCCACAGCCCACGGCACGACCTTGAGAAAGTCTTGGCCAGGTGTGCCTTCCATCTTCCCCAACACAAGCAAAACACACCTGCTCTTTATCTGGCCGAGTGGGAAAGTGTGCAGCTGCAGGAGATTAGAACCAATGAATGTTTGTCTGCAAACAGAATTTCTTGGTGGTTAGAAGTTATGCAATTACAAGTGTTATTGCTAAATATTACCCTGATTTATTCTGTATATGTTAAAACATTTAAAATTGATCATGCATTTTCTAGAAAAAAGGATATTTTCCCAGTCTCCTGTTTTTGCTTTAAATGATTGTAACAATTCAAGTAGTACAGAATTGTATAAATGACTGAATCAACTGGAGGTAACTAATGTTATTGATGTAGTGCACTGCAGGTAACTTTTCATAATTTCTCTATGTGTGTAGAAATATAAATTCTTATTTTTATCATTTATGAAAGCACTGATATGCCTTTAATATGCTATGGCTATATGCATATACAAATATATATATATGCTATGGCTGTATGCATATACAAATACATATGTGTGTGTGTATATATATATATGCATATATTTTTTACAGACTTATATTTCCAAGTCAGTACAGCAATACCTCGTTCTTTTTAGTAGTTACCTAATAGTCTATAATGTGGTCCATAATTTGTCTAATCATTTCCCTAGAGCTGGCCACTCTAGTGTTTCCTCTATTCTTAAGTGATAAGAACAAAAGCAAAGGTTGTTATCTTGGCTTTATGACTTTCTGTCATGAACTTCATTTTGAGTTTTAGTTTGTTTTAAGCTCCTCTTAATTAGATTTTCCATCACATGGCAGGTGATTTTTAAAAATATTTGTATTTTCATCTTAGTACCCTTTATTAAGAAAAGAGGAAGAGAAAAGTGCCTTTCTGTACAATGGTAGAGCTTACAGGGTAATTGGTTGGTTGCGTGAGCATTTGGGAGCATTGTTTGTTTACATGGTCGTTTCCTAGGTTTCTGTGTGTCATTGCCAATTTGTGTGACTTGGCGGCCAATAGCTCTTCCTAAACCACGTCTTGTGGCCAAATGCAGACTGGATGTCAAGGAATGGAAAATATTGCAAAGTTTCTAAATGGTCAGGAAGGTTTTAATTGCAAGAAAGGCCTAGTTTTTGTTTTGTGAAACATAGCCTGGAAACACATAATTTTTAAAAAATTCCCCTTAAGTGTTTGCGTTGCATGCAAAGATTGAGAATGAGAATGTTTTTAACATAGAGCTTCTGCACTAGGCTGTTAGTTTACCAAGGTAGGCCTCTTTATGTATTTTTGTGTAATGTGAGACATAAACAGTAAGACAGTAGGGAAAGGCTAGCCCTGGCATAAGATTCTGTTTGGGAGTAGGAGAGACCAGGAAAATGAGGTAATGCGGTTGGCTCTAGTGATAGATGCTAAATCAGATCTTGAGGATGTTTATCTTGGGCCTGAGAGTAATGGAAAGCCACAAAAACCTTTCTGGGGGGATGGGGATGGGGAGGGAATGGCCAAATCAGTGCGTGGAGAAGCTGAATGGGACTTTTTATGTGTCATTATGATTGATGACCTGGGATTGTTCTCTCCTGCCCGTTGCATGGAATGAGTTTGTTATACCTTATTTTTATAGCTTGTTCTACCAGGTTTCTATATACCAAAGAATATNGAATACCAGACCACCTGACCTGCTTCCTGAGAAATCTGTATGCAGGTCAAGAATCAACAGTTAGAACTGGACATGGAACAGCAGACTGGTTCCAAATCAGAAAAGGAGTATTTCAAGGCTATATATTGTCACCCAGTTTATTTATTTATATGCAGAGTACATCATGAGAAACACTGGACTGGATGAATCACAAGCTGGATTCAAGATTGCTGGGTGAAATATCAATAATCTCAGATATGTAGAACATCACACTTATGGCAAAAAGTGAAGAACTAAAGACCTTCTTGATGAAAGTGAAAGAGGAAAGTGAAAAAGTTGGCTTAAAACTCAATATTCAGAAAACTAAGATCATGGCATCTGGTCCCATCACATCATGGCAATAGATGGGGAAACAATGGAAACAGTGACAGACATTATTTTGCAGGGTGGGGGGGAGGGGGGCTTTGAAATCACTGCAAGTGGTGACTGCAGCCATGAAATTAAAATGTGCTTGCTTCTTGGAAGAAAATTTATGACCAATCTAAACAGCATATTAAAAAGCAGAGATTTTATTTTACCAACAAAGGTCTGTCTAGTCAAGGCTATAGTTTTTCCAGTAGTCAAGTATGGATGTGAGAGTTGGACCATAAAGAAAGCTGAGCACAGAATTGATGCTTTTGAACTGTGATATTGGAGATCTTGAGAGCCCCTTGGACTGCACAAAGATCCAACCAGTACATCATAAAGGAAATCAGTCCTGCAGGTTTATTGGAAGGACTGATGTTGAAGCTGAAACTCCAATATTTTGGCAACCTGATGCAAAGAACTGACTCATTTGAAAAGACCCTGATGTTGGGAAAGATTGAAGGCCAGAGAGACGGCTTTGACAAAGGATGAGATGGTTGGATGGCATTATTGACTCAATGGACATGAATTTCAGTAAACTCCGGGCGTTGGTGATGGATAGGGAGGCCTGGTGTGCTGCAGTCCATGGGGTCACAAAGAGTCGGATACGACTGAGCTACTGAACTGAACTGAATAGTCATTTTGGGGTAATGCTGACCAGCACAATAAGAATCCACATGTGGAAAAGGTTTGGCTGCTAGGGGTAGGATTCTAGAGTTGAGAGCCAGATACAGAGCTTTGGACTAGACAGTGCTTAATACCAGAGATTCTCTGCGACTGAGATTGGCAGCAGAGGCAGTGAAAGAGATCCAATTTCATTTTATTAGATATGATTTTTTAAAAAAAGACAAAGGCAAACCAGATGCATAAGCAAAACATGAAGTGAAAAAATACATATAATTTTATACTAAATTCAGATAAGATTCAATAAATAACTTGGGAGAAAATTTTCACCTAATAAGGACCTACTTTTTAGCACAAGGAACTTTTCTCAATATCCTATAATGACCTATATGAGAAAATAATCTAAAAAAGAGTGGATATATTTATAGATATTGCACTTTGCTGTAGAGCAGAAAGTAACACAATGTTTTAAAACAGCTGCACTCCAATAAATGTATTTAAAGCTTAATTAGAAAAAGAAAAATAGAAGAATTTCCTTATTCTAAAGTTGCACTGCACAGTAAAGTCACCACAAGTTAGCTGTTACTATTTACACATATTTAACACGATTAAAATTAAATAAAATTCAGTTTTGTCAGTTGCACATATCAGTGGTCAATAACCACATGAAGTTACAGGCTACTGTATGGCATAGTGCAGGTCTATGGCATTTCAGTCAATACAGAGAGCTCAATTGGACAGTCCTGATACAAATGATGGCTTCATACATTTGTACATAGTGTAGCAACTTGTATTTGTAAAGATATGTCACCTTAGTTTACAGGTACCGCTTCTGAAATCACAATTCTGTGGAGATCAAGAACTCTAATACAGATAAAATAAAATTCTGGACTTTCAAAACTTGTGACTAGATTTTGAACTGTAATGAAAAGATCAAAGTCTTGTGGAACCACACTCTTTCGTCTTTTCTCACTGGTGTCTCTAAAACTCCAACCAAATGTATTTCTGTTAGTTATTCATGAATTCACTCATTCATTCACTCATTCAAAAACATTTGTATAAGTAACATTTGTCACTCCACAGTAGAAGGTCAAAATGCAAAGAAAACAGAGATACAGACTGTTAGCATAAGAATATCACTGCCAAAAAGGGGAGAAACACTGTTAGTGTTATACTGGAAATAGTTTTAGCTGCTTTCAAAAAGGTGATTCTCTCAGAAATTTTGAGAGTTATTTAAGGGAAGGTGAGATTGAGGGGCAAAAAAATAGTTAACATACCCAGTATGAAGTAAGGCAGTATTAAAGGTACTGGAAAGAATATAAATTCAAAAATAGTCAGGAGGACATTTGCTTACAAGTTTGTTAGAGATAGGGGCTAACACTTAATATGTTAGCTCAAGTATATAACTCTTAGTATGTTAGCTCAGGTACACTTACATCACTAAATAATCATTGGAGGAATGAAAAAAATATTCAGGAAGAGAAGTTAATACAGTTAATAGTAGAGGTTAATATAATTGAGTATGGGGTAATAGAGAATGGTGTGAAAGATAAGTCATAAATCCCTTTGATCCTATGTTCTCTTATCCTATTATAAGATACAATTCTTGATGCTGCTACCAAGCCAGAAACCTGAGGGAGTCATTTTTGATTAATCCCTTACCTTTTCTCCACAGGCAATTATATCTTCTGACTTTTTAAGTCTTTAGTTTCTCTCAAAGTTGTTCAGATTTGGTCATCCCTATATCTACTGGCTTTTTTTGTTATATTGTGTTGTCCTTCCCCCCGCCCCTTTCCTTACAGGGATTACAATCATCAGTTTCTTTTTGTTGTTGTTTTCTTTTAATATTCCAATCTAAGTTTCCTTCAAACCAGTTCTCATCCTGCCACTGAGGTGATGTCTTTTACCTAAAATGCCAATATACTCAAATCATCCCATTAATGTTTCAATGCCTGCCCATTGTCTAATGGGTAAGTAGAAATGTCTCAGAATGACATATCTTTAGGTTCTTTCTTCCCTGATGTATTTACAACCTGAAAGGTAACCTTTGGACACTTTTTAAACTTTCAGAGTTTTCTGAGTGAGGTGAACTCTTTTCCTCTTTAACATCAAAAAGGTGTTCCTCTTTTCCATATTTAAACATATCCCCCTATTGGCAAGCCTTCCCACTCCAAGCATACTTTGCCACAGAGGTTCCACTAGGCAGCATATGCCCGATCTCTTGAGGAGCCTTTCCCTGTTCATTTTTCCCAACCTCCTAGGGCTTCCCAGGTGGTGCTAGTGACAAAAAGCAGGTGACATAAGAGACCCAGGTTTGATCCCTGGGTCAGGAAGATTCCTTTGGAGGAGAGCATGGCAACCCACTCCAGGATTCTTGCCTGGAGAATCCCATTGACAGTGGAGCCTACAGTCCATAGGGTCACAAAGAGTTTGAAGCAACTTAGCACACACCTACACATTCTCAACAAGGTCATAAAATCCTGTGAAAGAGCACCCTTTACAAACAATTTTGAGCTGTTTATTGTAATATACTTGATTTCAGTTTTTCAGCATCTAGTAGGATGCTTAGCCATGATTCTGATCAGGATGTGAATGAAATACAGAGGGAGATTTGGAAGAAATCTCTAGATGTCTAATTGGTTGCAAAGAGATGTCTGGCAATCAGAGAATTATTCTAGGCTTGATATAAATACGAGAGTCACTGAAATATCATTAGTAACATAAGCAATGAGATTGTTGTATAAAATATCCATGGAGGATGAGTGTGTTGAGAAAAAAAGAAGAAAGGCAGGGTCTCTAGATGATTTCTTGATTTTCCTTTCAGTCCATAGTTCAATATTAAAAGTTAAAAGATTCACAGTAACCCATGTTTTCTCCCATCTTTCTATATGATCTTATTACTAGTTTAGAATTTAATATTTTATATTTTTATAATACTATTTATTTTTCATTTTTAATGTTCAACTCAACTCTCCAAACATCTCATTATAATCAGATCTCCAAAACAGCTTCCCTCATCCCTCCAATCATTCTTTTCCAATAGATTTTTGACTATTAATTAGTGCCTTGTTATTTTTTGAGATGCATTATTTTTTTCAACAAATATTTATTGGAAGTCTAAGCCTTGAAAATTTTCAACAGACACAAAAACAAATAATGTGAAAGAGAACAACACATAAGACATTGCCTNTTTGACTATTAATTAGTGCCTTGTTATTTTTTGAGATGCATTATTTTTTTCAACAAATATTTATTGGAAGTCTAAGCCTTGAAAATTTTCAACAGACACAAAAACAAATAATGTGAAAGAGAACAACACATAAGACACTGCCTCCTAGCTTCTTATTGAATAATCAGTAAGGATTTGTTCTACTAGTAGACATAAGATTTCTTTTTGTATTTTTCTTTTTTACTGGGAAAATCAGCAAAGTAAGTCTTTGTGTATTTAGATCCATGAATTTTCAACATCTTAAGGTTGCAGGTTTATGCATATCCTGAAGGGTCATTGGATACTTTTTCAGGAAACACAACTGCCAACATTGTCTTTGAAAATCTTGAATTTCAACACATAGCTTCTCTATTCAAAAACTTTTAATTCTTCTGACTGTATTAAACATATACAATTCTTTACATGAGCATCAAAGTCTCTGATGAGCCAGTCTATGTTAAACTGCCACTCTTACTCTCAAGTCATTCTTTTCCTTGCTCACTGTGCTTTGGTTATACCAGTCGTTTATCCTCCTTGCCTCAGTGTTTTCACACATGCTATTTATTTATTTTTATTATTTTGTTTTATTTTGTTA
>SJYW01021571.1:214832-229438 GCA_006410735.1 Raphicerus campestris
ACATCACACTTATGGCAAAAAGTGAAGAACTAAAGACCTTCTTGATGAAAGTGAAAGAGGAAAGTGAAAAAGTTGGCTTAAAACTCAATATTCAGAAAACTAAGATCATGGCATCTGGTCCCATCACATCATGGCAATAGATGGGGAAACAATGGAAACAGTGACAGACATTATTTTGCAGGGTGGGGGGGAGGGGGGCTTTGAAATCACTGCAAGTGGTGACTGCAGCCATGAAATTAAAATGTGCTTGCTTCTTGGAAGAAAATTTATGACCAATCTAAACAGCATATTAAAAAGCAGAGATTTTATTTTACCAACAAAGGTCTGTCTAGTCAAGGCTATAGTTTTTCCAGTAGTCAAGTATGGATGTGAGAGTTGGACCATAAAGAAAGCTGAGCACAGAATTGATGCTTTTGAACTGTGATATTGGAGATCTTGAGAGCCCCTTGGACTGCACAAAGATCCAACCAGTACATCATAAAGGAAATCAGTCCTGCAGGTTTATTGGAAGGACTGATGTTGAAGCTGAAACTCCAATATTTTGGCAACCTGATGCAAAGAACTGACTCATTTGAAAAGACCCTGATGTTGGGAAAGATTGAAGGCCAGAGAGACGGCTTTGACAAAGGATGAGATGGTTGGATGGCATTATTGACTCAATGGACATGAATTTCAGTAAACTCCGGGCGTTGGTGATGGATAGGGAGGCCTGGTGTGCTGCAGTCCATGGGGTCACAAAGAGTCGGATACGACTGAGCTACTGAACTGAACTGAATAGTCATTTTGGGGTAATGCTGACCAGCACAATAAGAATCCACATGTGGAAAAGGTTTGGCTGCTAGGGGTAGGATTCTAGAGTTGAGAGCCAGATACAGAGCTTTGGACTAGACAGTGCTTAATACCAGAGATTCTCTGCGACTGAGATTGGCAGCAGAGGCAGTGAAAGAGATCCAATTTCATTTTATTAGATATGATTTTTTAAAAAAAGACAAAGGCAAACCAGATGCATAAGCAAAACATGAAGTGAAAAAATACATATAATTTTATACTAAATTCAGATAAGATTCAATAAATAACTTGGGAGAAAATTTTCACCTAATAAGGACCTACTTTTTAGCACAAGGAACTTTTCTCAATATCCTATAATGACCTATATGAGAAAATAATCTAAAAAAGAGTGGATATATTTATAGATATTGCACTTTGCTGTAGAGCAGAAAGTAACACAATGTTTTAAAACAGCTGCACTCCAATAAATGTATTTAAAGCTTAATTAGAAAAAGAAAAATAGAAGAATTTCCTTATTCTAAAGTTGCACTGCACAGTAAAGTCACCACAAGTTAGCTGTTACTATTTACACATATTTAACACGATTAAAATTAAATAAAATTCAGTTTTGTCAGTTGCACATATCAGTGGTCAATAACCACATGAAGTTACAGGCTACTGTATGGTATAGTGCAGGTCTATGGCATTTCAGTCAATACAGAGAGCTCAATTGGACAGTCCTGATACAAATGATGGCTTCATACATTTGTACATAGTGTAGCAACTTGTATTTGTAAAGATATGTCACCTTAGTTTACAGGTACCGCTTCTGAAATCACAATTCTGTGGAGATCAAGAACTCTAATACAGATAAAATAAAATTCTGGACTTTCAAAACTTGTGACTAGATTTTGAACTGTAATGAAAAGATCAAAGTCTTGTGGAACCACACTCTTTCGTCTTTTCTCACTGGTGTCTCTAAAACTCCAACCAAATGTATTTCTGTTAGTTATTCATGAATTCACTCATTCATTCACTCATTCAAAAACATTTGTATAAGTAACATTTGTCACTCCACAGTAGAAGGTCAAAATGCAAAGAAAACAGAGATACAGACTGTTAGCATAAGAATATCACTGCCAAAAAGTGGAGAAACACTGTTAGTGTTATACTGGAAATAGTTTTAGCTGCTTTCAAAAAGGTGATTCTCTCAGAAATTTTGAGAGTTATTTAAGGGAAGGTGAGATTGAGGGGCAAAAAAATAGTTAACATACCCAGTATGAAGTAAGGCAGTATTAAAGGTACTGGAAAGAATATAAATTCAAAAATAGTCAGGAGGACATTTGCTTACAAGTTTGTTAGAGATAGGGGCTAACACTTAATATGTTAGCTCAAGTATATAACTCTTAGTATGTTAGCTCAGGTACACTTACATCACTAAATAATCATTGGAGGAATGAAAAAAATATTCAGGAAGAGAAGTTAATACAGTTAATAGTAGAGGTTAATATAATTGAGTATGGGGTAATAGAGAATGGTGTGAAAGATAAGTCATAAATCCCTTTGATCCTATGTTCTCTTATCCTATTATAAGATACAATTCTTGATGCTGCTACCAAGCCAGAAACCTGAGGGAGTCATTTTTGATTAATCCCTTACCTTTTCTCCACAGGCAATTATATCTTCTGACTTTTTAAGTCTTTAGTTTCTCTCAAAGTTGTTCAGATTTGGTCATCCCTATATCTACTGGCTTTTTTTGTTATATTGTGTTGTCCTTCCCCCCGCCCCTTTCCTTACAGGGATTACAATCATCAGTTTCTTTTTGTTGTTGTTTTCTTTTAATATTCCAATCTAAGTTTCCTTCAAACCAGTTCTCATCCTGCCACTGAGGTGATGTCTTTTACCTAAAATGCCAATATACTCAAATCATCCCATTAATGTTTCAATGCCTGCCCATTGTCTAATGGGTAAGTAGAAATGTCTCAGAATGACATATCTTTAGGTTCTTTCTTCCCTGATGTATTTACAACCTGAAAGGTAACCTTTGGACACTTTTTAAACTTTCAGAGTTTTCTGAGTGAGGTGAACTCTTTTCCTCTTTAACATCAAAAAGGTGTTCCTCTTTTCCATATTTAAACATATCCCCCTATTGGCAAGCCTTCCCACTCCAAGCATACTTTGCCACAGAGGTTCCACTAGGCAGCATATGCCCGATCTCTTGAGGAGCCTTTCCCTGTTCATTTTTCCCAACCTCCTAGGGCTTCCCAGGTGGTGCTAGTGACAAAAAGCAGGTGACATAAGAGACCCAGGTTTGATCCCTGGGTCAGGAAGATTCCTTTGGAGGAGAGCATGGCAACCCACTCCAGGATTCTTGCCTGGAGAATCCCATTGACAGTGGAGCCTACAGTCCATAGGGTCACAAAGAGTTTGAAGCAACTTAGCACACACCTACACATTCTCAACAAGGTCATAAAATCCTGTGAAAGAGCACCCTTTACAAACAATTTTGAGCTGTTTATTGTAATATACTTGATTTCAGTTTTTCAGCATCTAGTAGGATGCTTAGCCATGATTCTGATCAGGATGTGAATGAAATACAGAGGGAGATTTGGAAGAAATCTCTAGATGTCTAATTGGTTGCAAAGAGATGTCTGGCAATCAGAGAATTATTCTAGGCTTGATATAAATATGAGAGTCACTGAAATATCATTAGTAACATAAGCAATGAGATTGTTGTATGAAATATCCATGGAGGATGAGTGTGTTGAGAAAAAAAGAAGAAAGGCAGGGTCTCTAGATGATTTCTTGATTTTCCTTTCAGTCCATAGTTCAATATTAAAAGTTAAAAGATTCACAGTAACCCATGTTTTCTCCCATCTTTCTATATGATCTTATTACTAGTTTAGAATTTAATATTTTATATTTTTATAATACTATTTATTTTTCATTTTTAATGTTCAACTCAACTCTCCAAACATCTCATTATAATCAGATCTCCAAAACAGCTTCCCTCATCCCTCCAATCATTCTTTTCCAATAGATTTTTGACTATTAATTAGTGCCTTGTTATTTTTTGAGATGCATTATTTTTTTCAACAAATATTTATTGGAAGTCTAAGCCTTGAAAATTTTCAACAGACACAAAAACAAATAATGTGAAAGAGAACAACACATAAGACACTGCCTCCTAGCTTCTTATTGAATAATCAGTAAGGATTTGTTCTACTAGTAGACATAAGATTTCTTTTTGTATTTTTCTTTTTTACTGGGAAAATCAGCAAAGTAAGTCTTTGTGTATTTAGATCCATGAATTTTCAACATCTTAAGGTTGCAGGTTTATGCATATCCTGAAGGGTCATTGGATACTTTTTCAGGAAACACAACTGCCAACATTGTCTTTGAAAATCTTGAATTTCAACACATAGCTTCTCTATTCAAAAACTTTTAATTCTTCTGACTGTATTAAACATATACAATTCTTTACATGAGCATCAAAGTCTCTGATGAGCCAGTCTATGTTAAACTGCCACTCTTACTCTCAAGTCATTCTTTTCCTTGCTCACTGTGCTTTGGTTATACCAGTCGTTTATCCTCCTTGCCTCAGTGTTTTCACACATGCTATTTATTTATTTTTATTATTTTGTTTTATTTTGTTACTTAGTTTAAATTTATTTTATGTTGGAGTTTAGTTGATTTACAATGGTTGTGACCCATGCTATTTATTATTATCCTTTCCTAGAATTTTCAGCTTCACTCTCTTTTCTTATTCAATTCCAATTTTCATAGTTTAACTTAAAATTTCATTTACTCAAAGAACAATCTTTACTCATGAATGTAAATTGCACTCTCTGTTATGTTCTTTACTCACTCTACTGGTTAACTGGTTTTAATATATAATAATATATTGATCTAATTATTTGTGCAACATTTGCCTGTGCATTGTACCATAGCCTCTACCAGAAAAATCCAATCTCCTTGCTAGCTGTTGACTCCTTAGTTAATGGTATACAAGAACTTTTGAGGAAACACTTGTGGAATTAACATGCTTCAAGTTATTTTCTTTAGAAGGAAGTCAATCATAAATCATGATCTACAGATTCTCAACTAGCCTTAACAGAAATATTACTGACACATATGACAAATAGGATGTACTTTAGGAAGGACTGAATAATTTACAAAATACAAACATGGCAATGTGGAAGCAATCCCTAAAACATATCATTATGCACTTAAAGCTATCATAAATGAACTACGTATGTGAGTTCTGTGTTTGTTGCCAATATGGCCATAAGAATATATTAAAATTCTAGTTTTATACTTCCCTAACTGAAATTTAGCTAACTTTAAAAAGTTATTTGCTTAATTTGTTCAGACTATAACATAAAAATTAAATATTTTTCTGAAAGAAAAGTTTATATATCTCAATAATTGAACACTTACTATGTGAAAGACACTAATGCTAACTCCTAGAAAACGTCAATACTTCAAAACTTTGATACTTCAGCTTCGATAAATTTCTACTTGTGAGGAGACCATAAAAAATAAGTAGGAACTTTTTTACAGGGAGAATGAGATAAGAACCTTTCAGGTACAGAAAGCATAGAAAATGAGAAATTTTGCAGCAAAATTATTATTTGGTATGTTTGGAACATGACTTCCCAAATGACACAGTGGTAAAGAATCTGCCTGCCGAAGCAGGAAACTCCAGAGACTTGGGTTTGGTCCCTGAGTTGGGAAGATCCTCTGGATTAGGAAATGGTAACCCAGTCCAGTATTCTTGCCTGGAACCTAGCAGGCTACAGTGTGTGGTGTCACAAGGGTGAGACACGACTGAGCATGCATGCACACACACAGATTTGGAACAGAGAGTTTCTGGGTGCAGCAAGGAAAATGGAGCTAAGAAGACAGTCTAGAATCAGTTTATGTGAGTTCAAAATGTCTAAATGGCAGGTCAAAAAGCTACTGTTTATGTTGTAGGTTACAGAGAAAACAAAGACTATTTTGCTCTTTTGCAGCAAACACATTATTTATCAGGTCTATTTTGTCAAACAAACAAACAAAAAACAGAAAAAAACCTCTATTGAGGGTGTGAGGAGTGAATTAAAAAGCAAAATACTGGAAAAATGGAAAAGCTAGGTAGAAAGTACTCGCAAAAAATAATAAGGATCCAGCTTCGGTGTGTGCATACACAAAGAATTCAAAATCTCTGAGGGCATTTACTTGTTTACTTTTGTAGCTCCACCACAGAGTCTGCCCCAGAGGACAGAATATAGTTCGGGTAGTATACTGTATCTTTGTAATTAACTTGAACATCAACAATCTTCGAAATGTAGGTGGAGATCTAGACAAGTGATAAGGGGAGAGGGACAGTTTTAAGTGAAGATCATGATTTAAGCAGTAATTTAGGAAGACTGAGGAAAAATGAATAAGGTCATAAGAGGTTGGAACATTTCCTTTAAAGTCAGGAAAACACAAAGATGTCTACTGCCACCTAGTATATTCAGCATTGTATTGGAGGTCACAGACAGCTCCATAAGACATGAAGAAATTGAAAAACAGAAGGAAGAGGAAGACACTCATTATTTGCATTTCATGTGGCTGTTTACATAGAAAATCCGAAACAACCTAGAATGAAATTAAAGGAGAATTTAGCAAGGTGGTTGAATGTAAGATATATTGAACATAAGATATATATATTATACATATATATTCATTTCTATGTACAAGTAACATACAGTATAAAAACAGAATTTTTTAAAAGACATCATTTATAATAGTTACAAAAACTATAATCCATGAGAATAAATAAGTGTGTGAGTACTGTAAGCAAAAGCTGTAAAGGACATTAAAGACAAATAAATGACTATGAGTTAGAAATAAATTCTTTCCAAATTGATACAAAGATTTGATTTCATTCTGATGAAAGTTCCAATGTGTGTGTATGTTTATCTTGAATGGCTGACTTTGAAATTTTGTGATATGACAAGAAATTTATTAAGATAAAGAATAAGAAAGAATTAAATATAAAATCCAGAAATGGATGGATGCTTATAGGAAATCCTAATATGTTCCAGATGCAGTATAGCAGACCACTGAGAGAAGACACCACGGAACAAATTTAGGAGTAAAATAGTTATACAGGTAGGGGCAGGGGAAAGCACACATCTGAATTTACTAAAAGTATAAAACAAAGCTAAAATTTTTAGAAAAACACATAGATGAATATGAACAATGATATTTCATTGTTATCACTAAAGAAAACATTTCTTAAACAGGGTACCACAAGTACTAACAATAAAGTAACAGAATGATAAATTTGGCAACATTAAGATTAGCAACCTCTGTTTATCAAACAGCCTTTAAGAAAAGTGAAAAATACATCGATAACAAATAGGGAAGAGGTGTTTCCAGAAAATAAAATCAAATAATAGATTAGATAACATCACTGCTGTATAGACTTCTAGAAATCATTAAGAAAAATAATTCAATAGAAACCTTGGTAAAAGACCTGAGTAGCTAGACACTTCAAGGAATGTGAATACACATAGGGGAAGGTAAAAGTTCTACTAATCAAGAGGAAAATGACAATGACATTTGGCACATTTGAAAAGCAAAATTTTTTAAAAATATGACAGGATCCCAGAGTGTGAAAGGGAATGGATTATCAGTTTTTCTTACATATTGGTGATTAAGACGTTGATTGGTACAGTGGCTTTGGCAGTGTTGTAGAGCAGAACAGTGACATACCCTGAGGCTGGTCAGATATGCAATCCAAGAAAAAGTTTAACAGATCAGTGCCAGATGACAATGCAAAAATATACACACTAGCATAATATGCAGCTTAAAAAGAAAAAAAACAGTAAATACCTACTATCTGGACAACAAATTATAGTAGGTGCAGTCAATATTATACAGTTAAAAAAAAAAAAAGAAAGAAAACAGAAAAAGATGAGAAAGAACTCAGGAGAAACATAAAAAAGTCTTAGTAATGTAAATTCCAGTTTAAAAAGAAAGCTTCAGAAGATATTCTGGAATGTCATACTTGTTCTTTCTCTTTCTATCCCTGTCTCCCCGGAAATTATTACTTGCACCGTGTATTGATTGAATAGTGACTAAGAGTTATCTGCCCAAGTTCGACTACAGTAATACTTTAAAAATGTATTTACGTTCTCACCACAGTTCCTTTCCATAACCTGTGTGAAAGAGAGTGAAGTGTGGTTATGGGAAGGAATTGTATGGTGTTTTATGAGAGCTTATAATAAAAGAACGTTTATTTAGACTAGAGAATTGGGGTAGACTTTCCTGAGGGAGTGGTGATTGTGCAAAAAATATGAATGATGAGAAGCACATACTTAGTAAAAACTTTCATTTTTGAGCAAACATTTGGCCAAGAACTAAATATTTAAAATTTGGCTATTTCACCCTCTTTCAACAAGAATGTTCTCAGTGTTCCAAAACCAATTGTTAAATTGTTAGGTCACTGTTCATTTCTACCATGAAACAAAGACAAGAAACCTTAAAAAAAATAAGAGAAAGCACTGATGACATATTTTGTTGTACCTAAATGAGGACCAAAAAATTCAACATAAGTGCAATAGTTTAGGTCAGAGAAAAACTTAGGTAAATTTATGGTATCATATTTCGCATGTGGGACATCACCACCCTGAGTAACAGGATGACGATAATGATTTAATAGAGTTTACGTCTCAGTTTTTGCTCTGCAGACCTGGAAGAATCCTACTTTGTGCCATGGTTTGAAGCCAACAGAAGCTATGTAGTCCTAGGAAGAAGACACAAAACAGTAGTGTGTTTCATTATATCAGTAAATGCTTCCCTGTGCATCCTTTATACATATAATCCAAGTTTTCACATCTCCAACTATTAAACTGTACCACTTGATATCAAGTGAGTGAATTTTCATCATTCATCTGAATCTGACAGAAAGGAACACTTCTTGGTGACAGCACTTTTCAAATTGTATTTATATATTTAACACATTTGATTAAGGTCAGTCTCCTCTTCTAGACTTGGGTTACCAAAGTAAGCACCATGTCTCTTTTTGATTATATTGCATACCCAGCATCTAACACAAATCTTAGTTTATAATGTAGATTCAATAATTATCAAATATAAACAAATGGGTACATGTTTAATTGATTCATAGTAGTGAGGCAGAGAGGAAAAAGTCAACTCTAATCAAGGTGTCTGGGTTTTTACAGAATGAGAAAGAATATCTTGGGAATCAAATGAATAGTTAATGTAAGCTAGGTCTTTGTCTATAACTAAATGAAAGGTATTCTGCAAAGAAATTACCAAATGCTTCTTCCTTTGTTGACTGAAGACAAAAGATGTCCCTTCAAATCTGTTTATATATTTTAAAGGTAATAGAACCCCTAGACACATGGCTGCTTACCTTGCAGCTAAATGTAAACATACCATTATTTCTACCACCTTAATGTACAACTTGTGGTATGTATCCTTATCAGGAAGGCACAAGACCTTTTAAATTTCCTTTTGTTCTTCCTCCTGGTGGAAATGTGATTATAGTGGCTGAAGCTACAGTATTTATTCTAAAGTATTAATATATGAAAACCCTAGATTATGAGCTGAGATACAAGGCTATAATTGTTATTGTTTAGTCACTCCGTCACGTCTAACTCTTGTGACTACACGTAGCCTGCCAGGCTCTTCTGTCCATGGGATTTCCCAGGCAAGAATACTGGAGGGGGCTGCCATTTCCTTCTCTGGGGGATCTTCCCAACCCAGGGATCAAACCTGCATCTCCAGCATTAGGCGGAATCTTTACTGCTGAGCCACCAAGGAAGCCTTGATATACAAGGTATATGTTAAAATGTAATTTAAATAGTGTGGAAAGAGCATTGTGTAGTGTGTCTTTTATTTCCCTTTTTAACTGATGAATTTTGACCAAGGTGAGCGGAATTTATGATTTTAGATTTTTCAGTATATCAATGATATTAGATTAGATATTAAGCTCTACAGAGTGACCTTAAGGTTAACTAATTGGTAATTGAGAGTGTTATATTTTTGATGATGTGATATTATAGAAATATCTAGTTGAAAGGTAGGAAAACAGCTATTCTCCTTTGTAAATAGGCAGGGATATATTTGTTTATTTTTTAAATTACATTCAATAAATGTGAAAGTACAGTATTGTGTAAGGCAGTACATTAAAGAGGATTCTTAATATCTTACAGTTCATCATGGTTTGCTTAGAAAGTGTTCCTTATCTACAAACATGCTTCTTGAGCTTTGTAAAAAAGAAGTTGGAATGTTTTGAATTAGACCTAAGCCTTTGGGGTATAAATTACATTGGATTCCAAATTTAGCATTATTTAACAAGCACAAGGGGAAAATTAAAATCTTCTCCACTTCAGAAATATTATTGGCATCTATTTTGTGAAATTCATTTGTATTGTAAAAGTATCCCCTTTAAGAAAAAAAGTATCCTCTTTACATATTGAGTTAGAAAAAGCATTTGATAAGAAGAAAACATGGGCAATATTACATTCTTTACAATGATAAGAGCAAAGTCTGTTCTACCTCTATTATCTTTGAACCAGAGTAGTTCTGGTTTTTATTTGCTTCTATCCTGGATTTCTGCACAATATTTTCTTTAAATACAGGGTTCTTGATCAAAATGAGAGTGAAGGATTGAGTGCATGTATCAAAAATTGCTCCCTACTAAACCATAAAAANTATCTTTGAACCAGAGTAGTTCTGGTTTTTATTTGCTTCTATCCTGGATTTCTGCACAATATTTTATTTAAATACAGGGTTCTTGATCAAAATGAGAGTGAAGGATTGAGTGCATGTATCAAAAATTGCTCCCTACTAAACCATAAAAATTAGAGTTTTTAGTTTTTTAAAGTATTACACTCCAAGAATAAAGTGAACAAAAAGGTGAAAGTTTCAACAACATTTTTGGAAGGAGAAAAGCATGTGAACAAATGATGGGTAATCAAGCAGACTAGAAAAAGTAGAATTCCAAGTGGTCAGTGTGAAAAGCTGTGAACCAATAGGATGACATCACAGAATCCTCCAAGGCACAAGACCTAGCTGTGCAATGTGCATTAATAACTGATAATGCAGGAGAGCAAATACAACAAGGAGGGGCTCTTGAGTGTAGTTGGAAAACAGTGAATCCTTATATTCTTTTCCTTCTTCTCCCCTGCAAGACTGTTCTTCAACCCATCAAAGTAACAAGGAATTATTCTCAAAAGGGAAAAAATGGAAGGACTCCAGACTGGAATATGCTAGGTTCAGTTGAAAGCTTGAATGCTAAATTTTAAAACACGGTGATTAAGTGACCTAGATCTCCCTGCATTTATTTTATGACTTTGTGTTGTGTCAAATTTGAGTGCTCAGTCATTCAGTCATGTCTGACTCTATGTAATCCTTGGACTATAGCCCGCTAGGCTCCTGTGTTCATGGGATACTTTAGGCAAGAATACTATAGTTGGTTGCCCTTTCCTCCTTCAGGGGATCTTTCCGACCCAGGAATCGAACCCTCATCTTTATTGTCTTCTGCACTAGCAGGTGGGTTTTCTACTCCTGAGCCACCTGATAATAAGTGACCTTAGTCATTCTGAATGCAGAATGTAGCAATCTCAAGAGCTCTTAACCAGTGATTAGCAGAACACTGGCAGTTGAGGCTTAATCTCCAGGAAGAAAACTAAAAGATACTCCTTGTGGGGGGGTGGGGAATCAAAGGAAAGATCCAAAGATAGGGATGTTTCAAAGGATTCATTAATAAATAGTCCAACTAGACTTATCTGTGGTAAAACTCTAACTTGATGAAAAGTTTCCCCTACCCTGTTGTGCACATAGAGCTCCCAAATCAGACTTTAGTTCCCTTTTCTTAATCATTAACAGGTTGTGAAGAATTAACAAGCATCTGAAGAAAAGCCTTAATACAGAAGATAGAAATCCAAACAAGCATATAGAAAAATGCAACTGGGAAAAAAAAAATTGAGGTCTTTTCAGGAAGAAAGAAATATCTTAAGATTACTGTTACTCACTTCAAACATATAAGAGAAATTATTCCATTCATAAAATAAGAATTTATAGAAATTAAAATAATTTGGTAGAAATGAAAAAACTCAATTCAGTAATTTGTAATATAGAGATGACAGACATGAGAAATAGGAAAGCAGATCTTATAGATGTACACTCAGGAGTTCAGTAGCTCCAATATTTTAGGGTACTCTGGACAATCAGAAGAAAAAAATTTAAGAGAGAATTAAAAAATCACAAAGAATTGGAGATCTGAATGCCTGCACATTTTGGGTGAATTGGAAGTAAGAAAACAGTGAAAGAAGGTTTTCAAATTTATCTAAGAAAATTATTTTCAACTTAGAATTAGACACACCCAAAAAACAAATAATTATTTATATGAGAGTAGAATAAAAGCTTTTTCAGACTGGAATATCAAAAAACTTGACCTCTGAGGTAGTCCTTCTTTACAATTCATCAAAATTAGAGATAAACCTAGGAAAGAGAGAACATCTGTTAGAAGCAACAGGGGATCCAGCATGGTAGAGAAATTAAGGAAATCCCCGAAGGCAAGAAAAGAGAGAAATCTCTCTATAATAATGATTGTGCTGCAGACACAAAGGGCTGTCTGAGAGTGAGTCAGTAGTATATAGCAATAGGATTCAAATCACAGATACACTCAAGACCTTCAAGACCAGGTTCTCCCTGCCACTGTGCCTGTGTGCACGCTCAGTCACTCAGCTGCGTCTGCCTCTTTGCCACCCCGTGGACTGTATCCCATTAGGCTCCTCTGTCCATGGGATTCTCCAGGCAAGAATACTGGAGTGGGTTGCCATTTCCTACTCCAGGGGAACTTCTTGACCCAGGGATCAAACCCACTCCTGAGTCACTTTCATTGGTAGGCAGATTCTTTACCCCTGAGCCAACTGCCATTGTACCATCTTTTAAACTGAGGACAAAATTCCTAAGTAAGCCTGGCCCATATTGTCTTTCATACCTTGCTTTCCTTGAATCATAAACAAATGAAGTTATTCCTCTACCTTTCATGCTCTCTTTCCTGAAACAGCAGGGCACTCTCTTATCTTTATTAAAGTATTCTGATTATGTTTACACCTCAGTGTTGGAAGTGACTGTCAGTAAGCCTAGTCTTGAAACAGAATAGCCCACACCCAGTGACAATCTTTGGTGCACACCACAGCCTGATGCTGATTCCTTGTACATCTGATGCCATGATTCCCTTTATACATATGCATTGTACACAATTGGCTGTATTCATATTTCACAATAAGCAAACCTTTAGAAGCACTGTGCTAAAATTCTTTCAAAGTATTATTGTTTAGTACATAAACTCATTTAATAATGACAAGGAAAAAAATAATAACAAGGAACTTATTCTTTAAAATATGTAACTGAAGTGAAAAATATTTTAAAGATTTTAATTTATAAAATATCCTTATCCATTTTACATGTTTGTAAAATAAAATCTTTTCCCTTGGTGCTCCCATAATGATTAGAGTTATTCAGTTGTAAGTATATAAATATATCTCTGTGGCATTCTCATAGCTGTTAGGAATAATTATCTATAAAATATACTGAATATAAATCCTTGATATTTTCATCTGATTAGCATTATTTAGTGGTGATATGTATAAATATATCCTCCCCCAGTGTTCCATAGTGGCCAGAGTTATTTATTTGTGATGTATGTATCTCCACTGATTATCTGGAGTCATCAGGTTATGTTGTCAACTAGAACAGGCATTTCTTCTTCTTACAATCTGAGTGGTAGACACTGGAAAATAATCTTATGCCAATACACTCCCTTTCCACAGAGAAGAGATGTTCTTTCACTAGTTGAAATTATTTTGAAAGTAACTAAATTTTAATAAAATTAAGAATAGTACTTCATATATGTATAAGTTTGCAATGAATAGAACAATATCTATTTTGGCAGAAATGTAGAAACTTTTCAAGAAATGGATAAAAACTGAATATTATACATCATTTTTATATTCTAAATAAACTTTGGAGTTAAAATCCAGCAGAATTTTTTATACTTTTTGAACTTTTTATGTTAATTCTTAAATTATCAGATCATACCAAAGATATAAATAATTAATTCCAGACTATTTAAAAAGTAGTCATCATTTTCTGCCTATTAAGTTTGCAATATAATGAAGAATTGAAATTTAAAAGTGCTTTAAAATCTTATTAGAATATAATTGACTAAAAGCTTAATATTCAGACCAAAATCTGAATATTTTATGAGCTATGTTATTTGAGGTTATTTACCAATACAAAAAAAAAAAGTTGAGATTTGTAACAGCAACTTGTGCAACTTCCTAAAATTAAATTTTGGGACACAATTGTCCTTGAAATATGAAATTTAACTTAACCCTGACACTGGAAATCTTGACGACACTTAGAAATTGAATTTTTAAGTAATGGCTATTAGAAATTTATGTTTGGGGTTTTTTTGTTTTTTGTTTTTGATAGGAGTTCTAGTTAAAATGAGGTGGTTTTTTTTTTTTTTTATTTGTTGTTGATATTGAGCCTATCTCTTCCTCTCCCTTTGCTGAATTAAATTATCAATGTGCAATGAATTCTTAAATTGGACATGAGTTGAAGTTCACATATAATATCATAATCACTATATTGTCTTATACAACACTATGGACATAATCAATGTCCACTCACAGAAGAGCTAAGATCAGGACTGTATTCTCTAAAACTGTCCTTTTTCACATTTGAACTGTCCTAAGCCTGAAGATTACATTTTATATTCTGGCCCAGCTTTTAGCCTGATCTTTTTTCTTCTTTTTTCC
>SJYW01021571.1:229542-257714 GCA_006410735.1 Raphicerus campestris
GTTTTTTAAAGTATTACACTCCAAGAATAAAGTGAACAAAAAGGTGAAAGTTTCAACAACATTTTTGGAAGGAGAAAAGCATGTGAACAAATGATGGGTAATCAAGCAGACTAGAAAAAGTAGAATTCCAAGTGGTCAGTGTGAAAAGCTGTGAACCAATAGGATGACATCACAGAATCCTCCAAGGCACAAGACCTAGCTGTGCAATGTGCATTAATAACTGATAATGCAGGAGAGCAAATACAACAAGGAGGGGCTCTTGAGTGTAGTTGGAAAACAGTGAATCCTTATATTCTTTTCCTTCTTCTCCCCTGCAAGACTGTTCTTCAACCCATCAAAGTAACAAGGAATTATTCTCAAAAGGGAAAAAATGGAAGGACTCCAGACTGGAATATGCTAGGTTCAGTTGAAAGCTTGAATGCTAAATTTTAAAACACGGTGATTAAGTGACCTAGATCTCCCTGCATTTATTTTATGACTTTGTGTTGTGTCAAATTTGAGTGCTCAGTCATTCAGTCATGTCTGACTCTATGTAATCCTTGGACTATAGCCCGCTAGGCTCCTGTGTTCATGGGATACTTTAGGCAAGAATACTATAGTTGGTTGCCCTTTCCTCCTTCAGGGGATCTTTCCGACCCAGGAATCGAACCCTCATCTTTATTGTCTTCTGCACTAGCAGGTGGGTTTTCTACTCCTGAGCCACCTGATAATAAGTGACCTTAGTCATTCTGAATGCAGAATGTAGCAATCTCAAGAGCTCTTAACCAGTGATTAGCAGAACACTGGCAGTTGAGGCTTAATCTCCAGGAAGAAAACTAAAAGATACTCCTTGTGGGGGGGTGGGGAATCAAAGGAAAGATCCAAAGATAGGGATATTTCAAAGGACTCATTAATAAATAGTCCAACTAGACTTATCTGTGGTAAAACTCTAACTTGATGAAAAGTTTCCCCTACCCTGTTGTGCACATAGAGCTCCCAAATCAGACTTTAGTTCCCTTTTCTTAATCATTAACAGGTTGTGAAGAATTAACAAGCATCTGAAGAAAAGCCTTAATACAGAAGATAGAAATCCAAACAAGCATATAGAAAAATGCAACTGGGAAAAAAAAAATTGAGGTCTTTTCAGGAAGAAAGAAATATCTTAAGATTACTGTTACTCACTTCAAACATATAAGAGAAATTATTCCATTCATAAAATAAGAATTTATAGAAATTAAAATAATTTGGTAGAAATGAAAAAACTCAATTCAGTAATTTGTAATATAGAGATGACAGACATGAGAAATAGGAAAGCAGATCTTATAGATGTACACTCAGGAGTTCAGTAGCTCCAATATTTTAGGGTACTCTGGACAATCAGAAGAAAAAAATTTAAGAGAGAATTAAAAAATCACAAAGAATTGGAGATCTGAATGCCTGCACATTTTGGGTGAATTGGAAGTAAGAAAACAGTGAAAGAAGGTTTTCAAATTTATCTAAGAAAATTATTTTCAACTTAGAATTAGACACACCCGAAAAACAAATAATTATTTATATGAGAGTAGAATAAAAGCTTTTTCAGACTGGAATATCAAAAAACTTGACCTCTGAGGTAGTCCTTCTTTACAATTCATCAAAATTAGAGATAAACCTAGGAAAGAGAGAACATCTGTTAGAAGCAACAGGGGATCCAGCATGGTAGAGAAATTAAGGAAATCCCCGAAGGCAAGAAAAGAGAGAAATCTCTCTATAATAATGATTGTGCTGCAGACACAAAGGGCTGTCTGAGAGTGAGTCAGTAGTATATAGCAATAGGATTCAAATCACAGATACACTCAAGACCTTCAAGACCAGGTTCTCCCTGCCACTGTGCCTGTGTGCACGCTCAGTCACTCAGCTGCGTCTGCCTCTTTGCCACCCCGTGGACTGTATCCCATTAGGCTCCTCTGTCCATGGGATTCTCCAGGCAAGAATACTGGAGTGGGTTGCCATTTCCTACTCCAGGGGAACTTCTTGACCCAGGGATCAAACCCACTCCTGAGTCACTTTCATTGGTAGGCAGATTCTTTACCCCTGAGCCAACTGCCATTGTACCATCTTTTAAACTGAGGACAAAATTCCTAAGTAAGCCTGGCCCATATTGTCTTTCATACCTTGCTTTCCTTGAATCATAAACAAATGAAGTTATTCCTCTACCTTTCATGCTCTCTTTCCTGAAACAGCAGGGCACTCTCTTATCTTTATTAAAGTATTCTGATTATGTTTACACCTCAGTGTTGGAAGTGACTGTCAGTAAGCCTAGTCTTGAAACAGAATAGCCCACACCCAGTGACAATCTTTGGTGCACACCACAGCCTGATGCTGATTCCTTGTACATCTGATGCCATGATTCCCTTTATACATATGCATTGTACACAATTGGCTGTATTCATATTTCACAATAAGCAAACCTTTAGAAGCACTGTGCTAAAATTCTTTCAAAGTATTATTGTTTAGTACATAAACTCATTTAATAATGACAAGGAAAAAAATAATAACAAGGAACTTATTCTTTAAAATATGTAACTGAAGTGAAAAATATTTTAAAGATTTTAATTTATAAAATATCCTTATCCATTTTACATGTTTGTAAAATAAAATCTTTTCCCTTGGTGCTCCCATAATGATTAGAGTTATTCAGTTGTAAGTATATAAATATATCTCTGTGGCATTCTCATAGCTGTTAGGAATAATTATCTATAAAATATACTGAATATAAATCCTTGATATTTTCATCTGATTAGCATTATTTAGTGGTGATATGTATAAATATATCCTCCCCCAGTGTTCCATAGTGGCCAGAGTTATTTATTTGTGATGTATGTATCTCCACTGATTACCTGGAGTCATCAGGTTATGTTGTCAACTAGAACAGGCATTTCTTCTTCTTACAATCTGAGTGGTAGACACTGGAAAATAATCTTATGCCAATACACTCCCTTTCCACAGAGAAGAGATGTTCTTTCACTAGTTGAAATTATTTTGAAAGTAACTAAATTTTAATAAAATTAAGAATAGTACTTCATATATGTATAAGTTTGCAATGAATAGAACAATATCTATTTTGGCAGAAATGTAGAAACTTTTCAAGAAATGGATAAAAACTGAATATTATACATCATTTTTATATTCTAAATAAACTTTGGAGTTAAAATCCAGCAGAATTTTTTATACTTTTTGAACTTTTTATGTTAATTCTTAAATTATCAGATCATACCAAAGATATAAATAATTAATTCCAGACTATTTAAAAAGTAGTCATCATTTTCTGCCTATTAAGTTTGCAATATAATGAAGAATTGAAATTTAAAAGTGCTTTAAAATCTTATTAGAATATAATTGACTAAAAGCTTAATATTCAGACCAAAATCTGAATATTTTATGAGCTATGTTATTTGAGGTTATTTACCAATACAAAAAAAAAATGTTGAGATTTGTAACAGCAACTTGTGCAACTTCCTAAAATTAAATTTTGGGACACAATTGTCCTTGAAATATGAAATTTAACTTAACCCTGACACTGGAAATCTTGACGACACTTAGAAATTGAATTTTTAAGTAATGGCTATTAGAAATTTATGTTTGGGGTTTTTTTGTTTTTTGTTTTTGATAGGAGTTCTAGTTAAAATGAGGTGGTTTTTTTTTTTTTTTAATTTGTTGTTGATATTGAGCCTATCTCTTCCTCTCCCTTTGCTGAATTAAATTATCAATGTGCAATGAATTCTTAAATTGGACATGAGTTGAAGTTCACATATAATATCATAATCACTATATTGTCTTATACAACACTATGGACATAATCAATGTCCACTCACAGAAGAGCTAAGATCAGGACTGTATTCTCTAAAACTGTCCTTTTTCACATTTGAACTGTCCTAAGCCTGAAGATTACATTTTATATTCTGGCCCAGCTTTTAGCCTGATCTTTTTTCTTCTTTTTTCCAGCCAGTTTTGAAGTGGTCATCCTTGATGACCTGGAAGGATTCAGGAAGTGTACTTCCCTTCATGCAAACAACAAATAGTGCACTCATTTACCCATATTAGAGAAAAATGAAAGTCAAAGCTGAAAGTAAAATGGACATAATTTTAATGATTTTTAAATTTTGTGCATTGGATTCAAACAGCAAACTGTGTGCACTCAACTGTTATCACAATGTTGTCAAGAGGTCTGTGTCTTTTACCATTTTACACACAATTGTTCATTACAGTATGTTATCAGCCTCGTGGAAACCAGGGGTGTGGCATGGTAAGCAGTGGTGGTAGTGCACCTAGCTTTTATATTATCTAACTTGAAAATATTTCTCTTCTATGACTCCTTTTTTCTTGATAAAAATAGTTTCACCAAACGTTGGTGGTGCACAAGCACTACCATTCACGCTCGACATCACACCCCTGACAGGAACGCATGTTCTTATTTTGTTGATAAAAAGTATTACAAAAATTTCCATACAAAAACTATTTTCATAGAAATCTTGCATTTCCACAAATAAACCTGAACATTTTTTGAAAAAAACTGCTCAAGAATTTTGTTCATTTAACATTGTGACTGTATTGATAAATGCAGTCCACGTCAGAGTTCACCACACATACTTCTCTTTAGATGACCAGTCCCCTTTCTCCTTTCACTGAGATCTGCCCAGGCTCCATCAAGTTCATTTATAGCAGGAAGGAGGTTTTGGATTAACATGACTGAATGTTAGAATGAAAGTTTCAGTCTTCCATAGAACTATCAATACTCAGCCCTCTTTTACAGCTTAAGAAAAAGATTGCAAAACATCATCCATTTTAATTCAGAATCTCTGAACCAACTGTTGCTTTTTTATTCTTGGTGTGAGGTTGGGGAAAGGGTAGCTGGAATAGGTAGGGATTTGGTAGAAATACATGTTAAATCTCCTGCCACAGTGAATATAAGAAAAAACATTATTGCCTTGGTAATTGACACTTCTATTTCAATCAGTGACACAGACTGTCAAAAAAACAGAAAAGAAAAAAACACTGATGAAGATCTGCTTTATATTCCACTTGCCATGAAATTCANATTACCAGCTCATAATGTTTAATCACAGAACAGTAAATGGGTGGTATACATGATCATTTCTCCATGATAACTTGTGATCTTTCCACACTGGAAATCTATGAACATCATTTTCTTGCTTAAACATTTTTAGTGGTGCTCTGAAGCTATTGAATGAGTTTCCCTGGTGGCTTAGTGGTAAAGAATCCAGCTGTCAATGCAGAAGATGCAGATTCAGTCCCTGGGTGGGGAAGATCCCCTGGAGAAGGAAATGGCAACCCACTCCAGTATTATTGCCTGGGAAATCCCATGGACAGAAGAGCCTGTTGGGCTACAGACCTTGGCATGGCGAAAGAGATATGACCTAGTGACTAAAACAAAACAATAAATCTATAGAATACAAGCTCAATTCCTAGTGATGTCATAAAATCCCTTTCGTCAAAATATCACAGACTTCTCAGACTGTATACTAACATTCCATTAGTACAAACTATGAAGTTCTATTTCTCTGGGGAGCCCTGTTTTCATACTTTCTCCAATTTTCTGGTTGAACATCCTCACAACCAGATAATCTGCTGCTCATCTTTCCCTGACTTTGTACACTTTTCTTTGGGTGTCACAGAGATACACAGGATGCTTCTTGTTTGGAGTCATAGCACACAGCAGATACCCTAGTACATTTGGTACGTGGTATTCTAATGTTTTGCTATATATCTTTTCCTATTGAATAACGATATGAGGGCTTCCCTAATGGCTCAGATTTTAAAGAATTTGCCTGCCATGTGGGAGACCCAGGTTTGAGAGTCATGTATGAATCTTTTTTTACTATTATTACATGTACACACACAGGTGATAGATTCTAATCATTACATATACATATGCAGGTGCTAGGCAAATAGGGATGAAAATGTAGCATGAGTCCTGCCCCAGTTGAGTTTTTACTGTGACACAAAACACATGTATTAAATAACCTTTGCAACTATGAGGATGACTATAATGAACACTATATTATAGAATCATGTGACAGATGGAACTATGTTAGTCTGCTGACTTTGTATGCAAAAAGGGTTGCATTACTTTGAAGATGATAGGGACAATAACTCTTCTTTCTCTTTGGCTGCCTTTCACCTATTTTTCCTCTATTTCCTTTCTATATGCATTCCTGGTTTAGAAAGGTATATATGAAAATGGCAAATAATGATAAGAGCATCCCCAAACTCACTTTGTTCATTTTTCTAGATACAGAAAACTAGCTCAAGATATTGGGTTCATGGTAGAATGGAACCAAATATAAATGCTTCTGTCAATGTAGGAATGTGGATATACCACCAAGGACCATCAAATATATATGTAAATTTAAGATAAAATTTTAAAAAGTAATTAAGCTAAATATCTATATTCAAATTCTATAACTGGCTTAAATTGGATAGAGATTGTTTTTTTCCTCTGTTGTAGACCTCAAAATTCAAAGTGTTAAGACCTCTATGGAAAAAAGATTCTACTTAAAGGAATATTTGTAGAATCCTCAGGAGAATATTTAAGTATCTAACATCACAAAAGGAGATGAGTATATGAGGCACACAAAATGCATCAATGCACGTGCATGCTGCCTCTCAGTCATGTCTGACTCTCTGTGATGCTGTGGACTGCCATCAACCAGGCAGTTCTGTCCATGGCATTTTCCTGGCAAGAACACTGGTTGGGTTGCCATTCCTACTCCAAAATGTATCGATAAAAACCTTCAAATTGCAGGGTAGATATTCTATCCAGTTGCCTTTTATTACTATTCTGAATATTCTTTGACTTGTGTGAAAAAAGAATAAGAAGGGCAAATGTTATTAGCACATAATGAAAAAGTAAACTATTATCACTTGTTCTGACCTATTTCATACATATTAGTTAAAAGTGACTGGTGACGTAGATTTGTAGTCACATTGCTACATATTACATCACGAAACCCTGATGCAAGATATGAAAACAGAGATAGTTTCATTCTAGAATCCTTGTCTTCCTAACAATTTTTCATCTACAAGATAATCATTTGAATAGCAATAAGAGTGATAATGTCAGGAATACTTTCCTCACTTTGATGTTTTTGTTCCAAGTTCAGTATTAAACTTTGATGAATGAATTATAATTGCTGGACAATCTGAAATAAAATCATCATCCTATTTCATCTTCAAGAACCCCAAAACTGGGAGAAAATAACTTTTTCAGGAGAGTAAAATGCCTGTCATTTAGCAATGGGTCCCCAATCTTTGCGGCACCAGGGACCTGTTTTCTGGAAGACAATTTTTCCATGGACTGGGACATGGGGGGTGGTTTTGAGATGACTCAAGCACATTACACTTATTGTGCACTTTATTCTATTATTATTACATCAGTTCCACCTCAGATCATTCTACATTAGATCCTGGAGGTTGCAGACCCTGGCTCTAAGGGAGAACTCAAGTCAGTTTTTCAATTTTGCCAATTTTTGGTTCTCACCAACCTCTACCACTCTGAATCCCTGCATTAAATAACAAACTACTAGTTTATGTTCAATATCGCATTCCCCCTATTTGATGTTATATTTGTTTTCCTATCTAAATTTCTATTTACTTTTTTTTAAGTCTATCTCCTTAAGAAAAGGGATGATCTATATTTATATTTTATGTTCAGTATTTTATAGATCCAAACTGGTTGAAGAGTGATAAAATTTCTTATACATGGACAAAATTAAAAGGAAACAAACATACCTTCAGAGGTAATCCTCTCTGAATACAACCTGGATTCTGTTTACTAAATATTCAGGAAATGTTAAGAAAAAAATTATGTTGCTCATTTAGATAATATCCTATAATATAATTGTTTTTAATAGAGTAGATGGATTTCTTTCATAGCTCAGTCAGTAAAGAACCTGCTTGCAATGCAGGAGACCTGGGTTCAATTCCTGGGTTGAGAAGATCCCTTGGATAAGGAAATGGCAATCCACTCCAGTATTCTTGCCTGGAAAATCCCATGGACAGAGCAGCCTGGCAACCTACAGTCCATGGGGTTGCAAGAATTGGACATGACTTAGTGACTAAACCATAGAATAGATATTGATCACTTTCCTCTGAATGATGGTTACTTAGCCTACAATATACTGATATGTTGATGCTAAAACCCTGGTTAGGTTCCAAAGGGAATGATGTCTAACTGATTAGGAATCACTTCAGTTTAGTCGCTCAGTCATGTCCAACTCTTTGCAATCCCATGGACTACAGCATGTCAGGCTTCCCTTTCCATTACCAACTCCCAGAGTTTACCCAAACTCATGTCCATTGAATCGGTGATGCCATCCAACCATCTCATCCTCTGTTGTCCCCTTCTCCTCCTGCCATGAATCTTTCCCAGCATCAGGGTCTTTTCCAATGAGTCAGTTCACCACATCAGGAAACAAAATTATTGGAGTTTCAACTTCAGCATCAGTCCTTCCAATGAATATTCAAGACTAATTTCCTTTAGGCTGGACTGGTTGGATGACCTTGCTGTCCAAGGGACTCTCAAGAGTCTTTTCCAACACCACAGCTCAAAAGCACCAATTCTTCGGTGCTCAGCTTTCTTTACAGTCCAAGTCTAACATCCATACATGACTATAGGAAAAACCATAGCCTTAACTAGACAGACCTTTGTTGGCAAAGTAATGTCTCTGCTTTTTAATATGCTGTCTAGGTTGGTCATAACTTTTCTTCCGAGGAGCAAGCATCTTTTAATTTCATGGCTGCAGTCACCATTTGCAGTAATATTAAGCCCCAAAATTAAGTCTCACTGTTTCCATTGTTTTCCCATGTATTTGCCATGAAGTGATGGATCAGATGCCATGATCTTAGTTTTCTGAATGTTGAATTAGCCAATTTTTTCCCTCTCCTCTTTCACTTTCATCAAGAGGCTCTTAAGTTGTTCTTCATTTTAAGCTATAAGTGTGATGTCATCTGCATATCTGAGATGATTGATTTTTCTCCCAGCAATCTTCATTCCAGCTTGTGCTTCATCAAGCCCAGTGTTTCTTATAGTGTACTCTGCATATAAGTTAAATAAGCAGGATGACAATGTACAACCTTGATGTACTCCTTTCCCTATGCTAAACCTCTCTGTTGTTCCATGTCCAGTTCTAACTGTTTCTTCCTGACCTGCATACAGATTTCAGAAGAGGCAGGTCACGTGGTCTGGTATTCCCATATCTTTATGAATTTTCCAGAGTTTGTTGTGATCCACACAATCAAAGGCTTTGGAATAGTCAATAAAGCAGAAATAGATTTTTTTTTTGGAACTCTCTTGCTTTTTCAATGGTCCAATGTATGTTGGAAATTTGATCTCTGGTTCCTTTGCCTTTTCTACATCCAGCTTGACCATGTGAAAGTCTGCGGTTCATGTATTGCTGAAGCCTGGCTTGGAGAATTTTGAGCATTACTTTACTAGTGTGTGAGATGAGTCCAACTGTGCAGTAGTTTGAGCAATCTTTGGCATTGCCTTTCTTTGGGATTGGAATGAAAATGGAACTTCTCCAGTCCTGTGGCCACTGCTGAGTTTTCCAAATTTGCTGGCATATTGAGTATAGCACTTTCACAGCATCATCTTTTAGGATTTGAAATAGCTTGACTGGAATTCTATCACCTCCACTAGTTTTGTTTGTAGTGATGCTTCCCAAAGCCCACTTGACTTCACATTCCAGGATGTCTGGCTCTAGGTGAGTGATCACACCATCGTGATTATCTGCGTCACGAAGATCTTTTTTGTATAGTTCTTCTGTGTATTCTTGTCATCTCTTCTTAATATCTTTTGCTTCTTTAGGTCCATACCATTTCTGTCTTTTATTGAGCTCATCTTTTCATGAAATGTTCCCTTGGTAGCTCTAATTTTCTTGAAGAGATCTCTAGTCTTTCCCATTCTGTTGTTTTCCTCTATTTCTTTGCATTGATCGCTGACACGTCTAATTTACACGTTTGTGTGTGTCTAAATTTGAACTAAATGAATTGAACTCATATCATGCAAGGACAGATCAGGTTAAAAATACAAGCACCTTAATTCTTCATGTTGAAAATAAAGGGCAAGACCTTATTTCCCCCTTTTCTAGAGCACTCGGCTTGGAAAATTGTGTTTTATAAGTTTTTCTTTCCCTATAGCTTCAAAACATATATAAATCTTTAGGAGCTAAATAAGCCACTTTTCAGTTTTAAGGAATATGTTCCTCAAGGATTTGGGACCTGTCTTTTTTGGGGGTGGTTAGGGGGGAAATATAATCATAAGGAATCTAATGTCCCATCTCCTAGCTTCTGTGAAAGAGTAGGAGCCTACTTTGGTGGGACCTCACTCCAAATTGCAAACCCTCCTCTTGTCATAACAAAAGATAACTTAATTTTTCTTTGGATGAATTCAGTTAGCTAACACAGATAGTCACTGCAATTATCAAATCAAATTTTCTAATCCAATAATATAAACATGATTCTATCCATGTTGAGTCTCAGAGAGGCTTAGTAACTTCACCTATGACTCCTGGGACACTTAGGTGGGACCAAGATTTATATATAAGTCATGTCTACAATGGCCACATATTACAGAAAATACGGTAGGGCAACACATGCAAGGCATTCATCTTTGGAATTTAGTGCTTATACATTTTACTCCTGTGCTTTTTTTTCCCCCCTAATACCAGTGATTCATTGATCTTACTTAGTCATGCTAACCAAAGGATGACAGTCTGGCACAGTCAATCAGGCTAGCTAATTTATAATGTAATTTGAATCCATGGCCTTGGAATAACCACCACAAGGCAACAACAAAATAAATTCATGGTCTAATGTTTGCATATAAAATCTATCAGGACAAACTCTGTTTTCATGAGAATTATCCATGTATTTATTGTTTAGGTACCATGTGGTCAACATTTACAATATTAATGAAGGCTGCTCACATTGGTGCTCACAATTCATCAAATTCCCTCTGGAAATTTCCTAGATTCTAGCTTTCAGAGTTTGTTGATGATGTCTGTGGAGCATGCATAGCTTACTGAGACTCATCTGTTTTCAGTGACATGAAATCTAGGCTTTAGCAAATATGCCAGGAAAATACAGGTGTATTTTGGCTTTTTGTTTGTTTGTTTAATTTAGACTCTGAAAATTATTAGATCTCGATTGAGACTTGCAAAATCACTCCACCAACATTAAAATTATGCTGCTTGTGCAATGAAAAAATAGAATGCATTTTAATGGAAGGTTTGACCTGCAGAAAGATGAATAATTTGCATCAATTTTTGTGCATTATGTTCAACTAATGAAGACAAATGTATTCATTCATTTTAGTAAAGCTGAAGAACTAAAGACCAGCAATTTTATGCATCTATAATGATGAATATTACAGTACTTATTATATGATGAATTGGGAATTCTAGAATTGGATGGTGAGCAAAACAGGGGAAAAACATGCTTCTCATACTGATTTCTATTTTTATAAACATGGGCATCTGCCTTAAACAAACAACATGCCTCTTTTTAGTACTGATCCCAATCTCTCACTTAGTCAAATAACAAGGAATAAAGAAGCAGTGAAATCTCATGCATTTAACATTCAGTTCAGTTCAGTTCAGTTCAGTCGCTCAGTCGTGTCTGACTCTTTGTGACCCCATGAATCACAGAATGCCAGGCCTCCATGTCCATCACCAACTCCTGGAGTTCACTCAGAATCGTGTCCATAGAATCAGTGATGCCATCCAGCCATTTCATTCTCTGTCGTCCCCTTCTTCTCCTGCCCCCAATCCCTCCCAGCATCAGAGTCTTTTCCANATTACTGAAACTAATTTTGTCATATAGAAGAATGTTAAATACAATCATTCCTAGTGTAGATTATTCTAGGTATTTTACTGGTAAATCCTCTGCTAGTACTCTTAAATAAAATATATACTTCTCTTAAATAAAACGATTATTCACAGTAACCATTTAAAGCTCATTCTTTTAGTTAGCAAAATCAAAGAGTATATTCATACACCACTAGTCCAAAAAAATAAAGTTCCCAAAACTTTATTTTATTCATCAAACTTTTTTTTAAGTGTAAGATTAAAGAGAAGGTCCTTTATGGGGGGGTGCTGTGGATTTTTTCAACTCTGATATAGTAAAAATGTCTAGTGACCATTTTAGTAGAAATCATTTTTTCTTTTGTTACTTATTCCATTAGAAGCAGATGTCCAACTATTTTCCTGTTTTTATATAGTCACAAAATATAGCAAGATATATTTGTTTGAAGCAAAATTCCTAATGGCATATGGAGGCACTGTTTTCCCCTCCCTTCTCACAGCAACTAGGATTAATGAACAAAGAACAAGCGGCTGACATGAAACCTACCCATGGGGGTGCCAACGCCATAACCTTTGGAGTCGATGAGGCCGCCAATCTGTGTCAGGTTACAGTTCCGCTGGGTGACAAACTCGATGGTCGTTGACTCCATTAGGAAAGCATAATCAGAGGTGAGGACTCTCTGGATTCCTTCTTCATTGCTTTTGACAAGCACAGACTGCCTCCTGCTACTCATAAAGGCCCACATTTTGTCATATGTGGAGATTTTTGATTTCTGGGGAGAAACAGGATACATAAGAAAGATATTCCTTAATTTCCATGTGATCCTACAATATTTTGATGAAATTAACTATGTTTAGTTTGCTCATAACACTAAATAATTGTATTATTAGTAAACAACAACAAAAAATCAAAATCTGTGAAGAAACATTTCTCAGAGCAAGTCTTCATTGTATTTCCAGGCATGGAGCAGATTTATTTAGCAAATATATAAAAAATGCCCTAAGTTTCAAAAGATCACAACTAGTAAATCATGGGAGGAATAAAAAAAGAGAATAAAACAGACTAATAAGGAGGGATTTTTGTGTTTGTGTCTCACACGAGTATCTCATGTGTACAATTTTATCTTTCGACACTACTATAGCATCAAATTTGGAAAATGCAGACACTGGACACCGATTGACACTATAAAAGTGTAAGAGATTTTTTCCCCCGAATTCAGTTGTTGAAAGACAGATGTTACATTATCCCCCAAGGACACGTACAAATATAAGTTGAAGAGACGAAAGGAATTTGTTACAAATAAGGATATTACAAGTAGGATGACTACATTTCTGCTGAGACACAATCTGGACACCATAAAACTTCTTTTAACCTGCCTCAGGACAACAGGAAATCAATCATCCAGGTCTTACTAACTAAGGATTCCTGGACCAAGAAAATAGAAGAGTTTTTATATCCAGCTGGAAATTCTCAGTAGGGCTTCAGTACGACTTATTGCTAAAGGAAAGGAATGGGTTTTGTTCAGAAGGCACTGGTAAAACATAAACAGGAAAAAGGTTAGCATCTGCTTATGGAAAGCTCATTTGTGAAACCCTTATCTTAGTTTCATTCTTATACCAACACAAAACATAATATTCCAATTATAAACACAAGGAGGATTTTCACCTCATTGGTTGTTCTGCCATAAAACGTTGAAACTATTTTCCAATAAATAGGTATACAATCTTTTGCAGTATAAGCATATATTTAGTCCTACATGTGCCAGGACATAAACGTGATATTATTCCTCCCACTAAAAGTTAGTACAGAATTATATTTTTAAAAATTATGGCAATATTTCAATGATAAAATGGGAAGAAAAAATTTAATTTGGAGGTGGAGAAATACCTAATGGTGCAATATGTGCTTTATAAAAACAAGTATAGCTTAGAGCTAATAAGCAATAAAAATGCAAACTTTTGCTCTCTAATGAACATTAAAACATGCTGAAAGGCCAGTCTTTGAAAGAAGGCAGCTAGAGCACCCAGAATGAGACTGGCATGATAACAAATTTGGGCAGCTATGGTGGCATGTCAGTTGTTTTTAAGGAAAATAGTCAAATGTTTGGAGTAGAAATGGGAAATGAAAGGAATAGTTAAGACTATGGTGATATTTTTACTGGAATTATTATGACCAATAGTGAGATTTTGCAAAGATATATCTCACTATCCAAATTAGGAACATAATAAGGCTAGCTACAGCAAGTTCATTTCCTTTCAAAGATAAAAAATGTTTTCTCCTAATGTTTTGGATTAAGTGAGGTCAAAATACAAAATAAAATCAAAATCAGAGTTCACCTTCAGATTAAAGAGATTTTATGTAAAAAATAAAACTGGACACAGTTTTTGATTTAGTGAATCTGTGACTGATAACAAACACAATCCCATGAATGTAATACTAAAAATTCATGTATCAAAACTGCATGTTCATTATTTGACAATTTAAAATGTAACACCTTTGTTGTTGTTTAGTCAGTAAATTGTGTCTGACTCTTTTGCAACCCCGTGGACCTGCCAGGCTACAGTGTATACATATATACACACTGTTTTAGATTCTTTTTCCATACAGGCCATTACAGAGTATTGAGTTTCCTGTGCTATATAATAGGTCCTTATTAATAACTTTCTATCTTCCATTTTTACTTAAATATCTCTTAATATACCTCTGGTTTTCTTTAATCTATTGTCTATGATTTTGTACAGCTTCAATCATCTTTCCTGTCTACAGAAAATAAGCCTATTCTTAATATTCTTATATGGGATAACAGGTTTTGATAGAAAAGTTACCCAAACTTTTGTTTCTCATAATAAACACCCCATGTTTCAGTTCAGAAATATTGGCTATCTGCTGCTCACTCACATTTTATATGGCTTGCTTGCTAGTTTGGCTGTCATTCTTCGACTACAGTTTCCAACTGAGCACAGCCATCTATCAATTATGGCTATAAAACACAGCACTGTGGAGCCAGATACGGGAGATAAGATTAAAGTCTTTGTAGATTGCATGTATGTATGTGTTGGTATGTGATGCCTTTAAATTCAAACTATTTCTATAGAAAGTTAAAATACAAAACTAGTCTTTAGGGTCACTTGGAAATTTTATTACTTTTATCATTGTCAGTAGTGAAGATAGTATAGTCATCATTAGTTTAAAAACAAAAGGCTTGAACAACATGAATTTTACTGAAACACTTAAGTTTAAAGCAGCTAAGATTGCTTATAAAGTATATTAAGAAAGTATCTGAACAAAACACTAAGGCTGAATATGAAGCTTACTATGTACTTTTCTCTGTAAATATGGCCACACATGAATAATTGGTGGCTTCCCTCGTGGTTCAGACGGTAAAGCGTCTGCCTACAATGTGGGAGACCTGGGTTCGATCCCTGGGTTGGGAAGATCCTCTGGAGAAGGAAATGGCAACCCACTCCAGTACTCTTGCCTGAAAAATCCCATGGATAGAGGACCCTGGTAGGCTACACTCTATGGGGTCGCAAAGAGTTGGACACGACTGAGTGACTTCACCTCCACCTATACTTAACTANCAATGTGGGAGACCTGGGTTCGATCCCTGGGTTGGGAAGATCCTCTGGAGAAGGAAATGGCAACCCACTCCAGTACTCTTGCCTGAAAAATCCCATGGATAGAGGACCCTGGTAGCCTACACTCTGTGGGGTTGCAAAGAGTCGGACACGACTGAGCGACTTCACCTCCACCTATACTTAACTAATATATAGACAAATTCTGAATATGTAGGTCTGAGTCAGAATGATCACTAATTCTTTTTCTCTTGTTTAAAAAAAAAATGTTCTTATGCAAGCTAACTAATCTCTTTTAATTTTAGTTTACATGGTAGTCAAATATCTACCAAACTTCTAAGGTTTTTGTGAGAATTAAATAAGGACACTATATGTAAAAACACTATGCAGTAGTAAGACATTTTTGTTACTCTATTTGTTAAAAAGAGAGCATAATACTACCCAGTGCTTGTGTTTTATTTTTATTAAAAAACACCAATATCATCTTTGAACACATATGCTCTCCTATGGTGTGAAACTACAAGGCAAAAGAGAATCAGATAAAGTGCAGCAGAAACAAAATTTTGGAAGGAGTAATGCAGATAGATGAATGGCAGTTGAGCTAATCAACCTTTAAGGCCCTCTTTTCCCCTGCAAAAGTATCTGAGATTAGCTTTTCTATATCCCTCTCAAAGCCAGAATGATTAAAGGTCTAACAAAAGTAGAATATATTGAAAAACTGTCTTAAAAACAACTCTCTCTGTGACTGCTCCATCCCACCCAAGCAAAGGCCAAGAGATTGTATTCTGTGGGAAGTAAACAAGAGCACACTGGATGAGTTGGTCTAGGCAAGTCATACTTGCCTAGAAGGAACATGTTGGAATCTATAACCAATGTTGAGATCAGTCAGCCCTCTGTCTGTCTTTGATCTTTGAATTCCTCCAGAAAGATATTTTTAAGCAAAATTGAACTTCTCTAAAGAGACAGTAATAATATTAATAAAACAATAACAACAAAAAAAGGTAATAATAGCAGTTAACACATATAGAGTTCAGCATGTGCCAAACATTATTATAAATTTTTTATACATATTAAATCATTTAAGTCTCGTAAGATTTCTATTAGGTGGTAGATATTTTTGTCCTCATTCTAAAGTTAGAAAATGAAAACACAGAGCAGTTAACAGTTTACCTAAACTCATGTGGCTTCTTCCTGGCAAAAGCAGGAGGGAAAAATGGGTAAATAGGCTACCAGTTCATAGTCTTAATTATTGTACTATAACAACTACAGCTAAAGGCACATATCATGGATTTACAAAAAAATGAACCACTACATCACCCTAAAGTGAAGCTCATAGTTTTTCATCCTTAACTAAGCACTTGTGGCTTGTAGTGAGTCTCTAATATAAATGATACAGAATAAAACAAATAAAATGACATTAACATCCTTAGCAAGGTAAAAGATATTGCATAAATTCAAAGAAAAACTCTAAATGGACTTTGTTGAAAGGAGACACATTCAGAGATCAGATACATATTAAAAATCTGATATAAAAAATGGAATCCTCAAGTGAAATGTAGAATAAGAGGATTTTAAAACAGTGCAACTGACTTGACCTCTAATTTCAAAATACATATATTAAATACATGTGGAATTGTGCTAATACTCTAAGATCTAATGCATAAGGAGGAAATAAGGAGACTCAGCTAGTTTTATTTCTAGTAAAATAGAAAATTGTTGAATACTTTCAAAGTAAAAAAGACCATAGGATCTCTAAGGTTAAAAATAGCATATGAAAGCTTTATAAGTTAAATATTAAAAGGAAGAACTCATTTAAGGTCAGTAACCAGGTAACTAAAAACAAAAGTAATAAATATTTATATATTGTCTGAAAGTTTATGTTTACTTATTTAGAAATAAGGAAATATCAAGTTGCCATGTGAACTAAAGCTCATAGGTAGAAGATGGGGCATGTTAAAAGATTGATCTGTATATTATGTCCTCTCAATCTCCTCTTAGACTGTTAGCTTCATTCCATAAAGTAGCTGGTGATCATTACCAAGGGACAAGATAAAATCAGGGATGGTGAATAAGCTGCTGAACCAAATGTAAACAGTCTTTGAAGGTTCTCCAGCAACAGTGACATAGAGAACTGAGGACCTACACAGAGCACCAGAAAAGACTAAGGAATTGGAATATAGGTTGGCACCACTGATGCCAAATTTATTAGGAAGGACAGTATAGAATAATGTATTATTTAAGAGAAACATGAAAAATGAAAGCCAGGTAATAAACTAAGCATGAAATATTATAAATTTTCCATAAGGCAAGAATTAAGATAATGGCAAATTAGATACAGAAGTTATTCAGATAGAGTGTAGTCAAGTTAAAAAATGAATTAGTGGAAAAAAATTAAACATAAGAACATCTTGTTTCACTCCTTTACTTCACAGGTGAGTATACTAAGGCTACTTAATTAAAAAAAAATAGTAGTGAAGACAGATTTTAAAGAGAAACTTGCTGATAGGATTTATGACATCATGATTTTAAAGAAGAATTTTAATTTCATAATGATACAATCATGTCTCTAGCAAAAATGAAAAATATTCCCAAGTATTATAATTATAGTTATGTTGCACACAGTAATATAAAGTCAAGTAAATAAGTCAAGTCTCATAGATATTGTTTGAAACAAATAGTAAAATCAAAGCAATATAAAGGAAACTCTGCAACTCCATGGATGATAGCCCACCAGGCTCCTCAGTCTATGGAATTCTCCAGGCAAGAATACTGGAGTGGATGACCATTTCCATCTCCAGGGGATCTTCCCAAGCCAGGGGCTGAATCTGGGTCTCCTTCATTACAGGTAGATTCTTCACTGTCTGAGCCACCAGGGAAATATATTTAAAATATTTGAAATAAAATAAGCTGATTTTCTCACACAACTACACTGCCACTATAAACACCAGAATAAATTTCTTTCTTCTGGGGTGTGTATATTATTTGTGTGTGTCCCATATTAAGGACACTTTTCCTTCTATATTGGGCAGATTTAGGATGTCAATGTTTAGCAGTGTTTATCAAAATGCTGAGGCTTGTAAGTTGACTTGGTTTTTGCTATATCAACATAAAACCAATAAAACGAATTCATAAGGCATTTGAATAGCATAAGGCATTTATAATAGCAGTTTTCAGAGGCTATGAAATGTAAACAAATGGATTTAAAAAAATTCTTGTTAAGAATAAGAAATACAAGACTTTTTAAAAATTCACAGATGCCGAAAGATGTTGTGCTTTAAAAATAACCTTCAGTATACTTAAAAGCTTTTAAATACATAGATGATGATTCCAAATGTAAACATATATAACTTTAGTCTCTGACAGAACTCAAGATAAACTATGCAACCTGAAATTACCTGGCTCTTTGCAGATCTCCGATAACTAATGGGTTTTAGGCAACATTTTTCCTGAGTATTCTAGAGAGACGTTTAGAACTGGTAAGATATTAGTGTAAGAATGTTGTTGTTTAGTCAACTCAGTAGTGTCTGACTGTTGGTGATGCCTTAAACTATAGCCCACCAGGCTCCTCTGTCCATGGAATTTTCTAGGCAAGATTACTGGAGCAGGCTGCCATTTCCTTCTTCAGTGCTTTGAAATTTTGTTTCTATCCCATCTAAAATGTTATGAAAGCCAATCAAGTAAGGGTTATTCTTGTACCACTGGCAAAGAACTTTTATTGTGAACAACATATTTTACAAATTCAAAGCCATGTTTAAAAAAAATCTTTGATTTAAATTGTTTAGTATGCAAGTGAATTATTCTCCCTTTGCTCGATGTCAAATACAAACTAAAATTCAGATAAACACAAGGAGCTCAGCTGGGTGCTCTGTGATGACACTGAGGAGTGGATGTAGGGATGGAAAGGAGGTTCAAGAGGGAGGGAATATGGCTGATTTACTTCATAGTACAGCAGAAACTAACACAATATTGTAAAACAACTATATTCCAATTCATCTTTAAATAAACGCAAAACCAGAACAAATAAAATTCAGAAATTATTTTGTGTCCATGGACCTATAAACCTATCTGATACCCTAAAAATGGTAAGAAAATGTTTATGAAACCTCTGGAAACAAGAATATAAATTAACTTTTTATGCCTGTTCTAGAGGAAAGTTTATTTTATTGAATAAGAGAAGAAATCTTTAATATTAATCTAGTTTGAACTATTATGACCACAAAGCATCAATGATACAAAGAAAATCCAGTATTATTTTGCAGTGTTTTTTAAAACATAATATTTGAAGTTTTGGCTACAACTCAGATTCCTTAAAAAAGTTTATCGAGTAGTTGTTCAGGGCTTTTTGTCCAACACTTTGTAACAACATAGACTGCAGCCTGCCAGGCTCCTCTGTCCATGGGTTTCTCCAGGCAAGAATACTGGAGTGGGTTGCCAGTTCCTTTACCAGGGGATCTTCCTGATCCAGGGATTGAATCTGGGTCTCGTATTGCAGGCAGATTCTTTACCCTCAGAGCCACCAGGGAAACCCTTTTATCTAGTAGCATAGCACCTAAAACATCTTGAAGTAACTTTAAAGATATACGTCATTTATGTTACTGCTACTGCTAAGTCACTTCAATCATGTCCAACTCTGTTAAGAACTCATTTATTTTTATTTTAAAATATAAAACATTCATGAAACAATAATTTATCTCCTAAACCATAATGCATAGCAGAATTAGTTGAACTCTGATGTATGAATGGATATGGTGAAGTACTAGAAGAAGAAGCAGTAATTTCTGATGATTTCTCAAAATTACCAAAGTAAATTTGGCGTCATTGGCACTTACTCAAAGTATTCCTTTTCAATAAATTCCACATTACCAATTTTATTTCTAATATTAACTTAAATATTTGATAAAAATGCTATAATAACATTTTTCATATTGTTATGAAAAAGTCAGTATGTAGTCATTCCTAATACGTGATTTGAAAAAGCCCATACCAAGGGAGACCTTGGTAAAGGAGAATCTGGCCGAAATTTGCATTTTAATTTTTTATTACAGTAAATAAATTACCAACAACACTGGAACATATGTGCTAGGTAAGAACAGCTGAGCCCTATCTGGACTCATCTGACCTTGGTCACTAGGAAATTAGAGTTAATTCAGGAAAACAGGACTGAAGCCATATGTGGTTCATATCAAAGGTGGATCTGAGGCAAATGCAGTGATCTGAAAGCATTTGGTTGTTAGCAAACCTGACAGTCCTTGGAAAAATCCTGGCAGTTTTATCTCAAAGCATCTGCAATCTCTCAAAACAGGTTATTTGAAGGCAAAGACAATAAAACAGAGAGAAATGCTCTTCTTAACATTATTGAGAGTTAGCAGAGTAATAAGACAGAGAATTATGAGTGAGCATAATATGATGGGCAGCAAGTTTAAAGTTATTTGGTAAAGTTATCCTTTAGAGGAAAATGAGTCAGGATTTGATAGTTCATTCTACCCTGTTTAGAATTCCCACTGATGATTCTTCTGGCCATTGCATTTTATTCTTTAAATGAGATATCTTGAAATTCATGGTCAAATATTTTATTCTCTCATAAATAATAGCAACCAGCAATAGATTTTTATCATCATTTGGTCAAATTTAAATAAAATTAGGAACCATCTTCACTCGGTCAATGGAAGACCCTGAACCACAATTTCTTAGCCATATTGAATAAAATGCTTCCTTAACAATTTCACAGAAATGTTAAGGAGGAATAAATGAGAAAAGACATAAAGTCACTTTGATTAGCAATAAAACTCTCTAAAGATATCAGGATTTTATTCTTGCTGCAAACTTATATGATCAATCAATGGNTTAGCCATATTGAATAAAATGCTTCCTTAACAATTTCACAGAAATGTTAAGGAGGAATAAATGAGAAAAGACATAAAGTCACTTTGATTAGCAATAAAACTCTCTAAAGATATCAGGATTTTATTCTTGCTGCAAACTTATATGATCAATCAATGGAGAAACATAACTTTCTTCTAGGACTGCAGCATATACCTATTAAATTCTGATATCTATTCCTTTACCTTTGGAATAATTTATAGGAACATGGAAACATTCACTTGCTTACCCATTCACTCACTTGTTCTTTCATTCCAATATGTATTGAGTACCAGCTTAGTAAAAAAGACCATACGAGGCACTGTGGATGCAAAGCTTAATATCTCATAAATGCTAGAAAAGTAAACTAAGAATTATGAAATTGTGGGATAAATGCCATGGCAAATGACAGATGAGGTGTAACCTGAATTGATGAGGGGAGGTTTGACAGGAAGTCAGAAGAACTAACTCCCTTTCCTTTAGGATTAAAATTAATTACAGTTTTGCTAGGTCTCTAGCTCCTCTCTAATTGAAACTCTGAAATATAAATACGTGTGAGGAAAAAAAATCAACATTTGAAACTCTTAAAAGAACCATAATTTTCTAATACAATGGAACTGTTAAACCTAATTGATATCTATAGAGCATTTCACCCTAAAACACTGAATTTCACCTTTTTCTCAAGTGCACTTGAGAAATATACTCCAGGATAGATCACATCCTGGGCCATAAATCTAGCCTGGATAAATTCAAAAAAATTGAAATCATTTCAGGCATCTTTTCTGAACACAAAGGTAAGATCAGATGTCAACTACAAGTTAAAAAACTATTAAAAATGCAAACATATGGAGGCTAAACAACACGCTTCTGAATAACCAACAGATCATGGAAGAAATAAAAAAGGAAATCAAAATATGCATAGAAACAAATGAAAATGAAAACACGACAACCTAAAACCTATGGGATTCAGTAAAAGCAGTGCTAAGAGGAAGGTTCATAGCATTACAAGCTTATCTCAAGAAACAAGAGAAACATCAAATAAATAACCTAACTTTACACCTAAAGCAACTAGAGAAAGAATAAGTGAAGAACCCCAAAATAAGTAGAAGGAAAGGAATGATAAAAATCAGAGTAGGAACAAGTGACAAAGAAACAAAGAATACCATAGCAAAAATAAACAAAACTAAAATCTGGTTCCTTGAGAAAATAAATAAAATAGACAAACCATTAGCCAGACTCATCAAGAAAACAAGGGAGAAGAATCAAATCAGTAAAATTAGAAATGAAAATGGAGAAATCACAACAGACAACACAAAAATACAAAGGATCATAATAAACTACTATCAGCAGCTATATGCCAATAAAATGGACAACTTGGAAGAAATAGCCAAATTCGTAGAAAAGTATAACCTTCCAAAATTGCACCAGGAAGAAATAGAAAACCTTAACACGTCCATCACAAGCCAGGAGATCGAAAGTATAATCAAAATTCTTTCAACAAACAAAAGCCCAGGACCAAATGACTTTACAAGTGAATTCTACCAAAAATTTAGAGAAGAGCTAACACTTATCTTACTCTAACTCTTTAGAAAATTGCAGAGGAAGGTAAACTCCCAACTCATTCTATGAGGCCACCATCACCCTAATAAAACCAGACCAAGATGCCACAAAAAAAGAATACTACAGGCCAATATCACTGATGAACATAGATGCAAAAATCCTCAACAAAATTCTCGCAAACAGAATCCAATAGATCACATATCATGACCAAGTGGGCTTTATCCCACGGATGCAAGGATTCTTCAATACTTGCAAATCAATCAATGTGATACACTATATCAACAAATTGAAAGATAAAAAACATGATTATTTCAATAGATGCAGAGAAAGCTTTTGACAAAATTCAATACCCATTTATGATAAAAATAAAAGAACCTCTGAAAAGCAGGCATAGAAGGCATATACCTCAACACAACAAAAGCTATCTATGATAAACCCACAGCAAACATTATCCTCAATGGAAAAAAAAATTGAAAGCATTTCCTCTAAAGTCAGGAACAAGACAAGGGTGTCAACCACTACTATTAAACACAGGTTTTGAAGTTTTAGCTATAGCAATCAGAGAAGAAAAAAATAAATAAATAAAAGAAATACAGATTGGGAATGAAGAAATAAAACTCTCACTGTTTGCAGATGACATGATACTCTACATATAAAACCCTAAAGACACCACCAGAAAATTACTACAGCTAATCAATAAATATAGTAAATTTGCAGGATATAAAATTAATACACAGAAATCCCTTGCATTTTTATATACTGACAATGAGAAAACAGAGAAATTAAGGAAATAATCCCATTCACCATTGCCATGAAAAGAATAAAATACATCGGAATAAATTTATCTAAAGAAACAAAAGACCTATATATAGAAAACTGTAAAACACTGATGAAAGAAATCAAAGATGACACAAATAGATGGAGAAATATACCATGTTCATGGATTGGAAGAATTAATATAGTGAAAATGCATATACTACCCAAAGCAATATATAGATTCAGTGCAATCCCTATCAAGCTACCAGCAGTAATTTTCACAGAAGTAGAACAAATAATTTCACAATTTGTATGAAAACACAAAAAACCTCAAAGAGCCAGAGCAATCTTGAGAAAGAAGAAAGGAACTGGAGGAATCAACCAGCCTGACTTCAGAGTATACTACAAAGCTACAGTCATCAAGACAGTATGGAACTGGCACAAAGACAGAAATATAGATCAATGGAAAAAAATAGAAAGCCCAGAGATCAATCCACAGGCCTATTGACACCTTATCTTTGACAAAGGAGGCAAAAATATACAATGGAGAAAAGATAATCTCTTTAACAAGTGGTGCTAGGAAAACTGGTCAACCACCTATAAAAGAATGGAACTAGAACACTTTCTAACATCACACACAAAAACAAACTCAAAATGGATTAAAGATCTAAATGTAAGACCAGAAACTATAAAACTCCTAGATTAAAACATAGACCACTCTCTGACATAAATCACAGCAAGATCCTCTGTGACCCACCTCCCAGAATAATGGAAATAAAAGTAAAAATAAACAAATGGGACCTAATTAAACTTAAAAACTTTTGCACAATGAAGGAAACTATAAGCAAGGTGAAAAGACAGCCTTCAGAATGGGAGAAAATAATAGCAAATGAAACAACTGACAAAATATTAATCTCCAAAATATACAAGCAGCTCATAGAGTTCAATACCAGAAAAATAAATGACCCAGTCAAAAAATGGGCCAAAGATTTCTCCAAAGAAGACATACCGATGGCTAACAAATACATGAAAAGATACTCAACATCACTCATTATCAGTGAAATGCAAATCAAAACCACAATGAGGTACCATCTCACACCTGTCAGAATGGCTGTCATCAAAAAGTCTACAAACAATAAATGCTGGAGAGGGTGTGGAAAAGAAGGGAACCCTCTTACACTACTGATGGGAATGCAAAATAGTATAGCCACTATGGAGAACAGTGTGGAGATTCCTTGAAAAATTGGAACTGTTCTATACATTTGTGTCTCTTTTACTGTCTCGCATACAGGGTTATCGTTATCGTCTTTCTAAATTCCATTTATATGTGTTAGTATACTGTACTGGTATTTTTCTTTTTAGCTTACTTCACTCTGTATAATTGGCTCCAGTTTCATCCACCTCATTAGAACAGATTCAGATGTATTATTTTCAATGGCTGAGTAATACTCCATTGTAAAGTAAAATAAAGTAAAAAAAAAAAAAATTGGAACTGCCATATGAACCAGCAATCTCACTGCTGGACACACACAACAAGGAAACCAGAAATGAAAGAGATACATGTAACCCCAATGTTCATTGCAGCACTGTTTACAATAACTAGTGCATGGAAGCAACCTAGATGTCTATCAGCAGACGAATGGTAAGAAAGTTATGTACACATACACAACGGACTCAACTATTAGAAAGAATGCATTTGAGTCAGTTCTAATGAGATGGATAAAACTGGAGCCTATTATGCAGAGTGAAGTAAGCCAGAAAGAAAAACACAAATACTATATATTAATGCATATATATGGAATTTAGAAAGATGGTTACAATGACTCTATATGCAAGACAGCAAAAGAGAACATATGTAAAGAACAGACTTTTGGACTCTGTTTGACAAGGCAAGGGTGGGATGATTTGAGAGAATAGCATTGAACCCATATGTGAACTAGATGACAAGTGCAAGTTCAGTGCATGAAATAGGGCACTCAGAGCCAATGCATGGGGCAACCCAGAGGGATGCAATGGGGAGGGAGGAGGNACAATCAAGTCTACTTAATCACAATAATCATGAATTTAATATATATAAGGTAATTACATCAATGATTATATAAATTATTAACCTGAGGCATATTTTAATTAGAAGAGCCATATCTAACCCAGATGTTTGAACTTGCCATTTTCTCTAATTCTACGATACTTGCTTTGCATATCTCTGTGCCTCATACTTTCACTTCCTTTCAATCTTTGCTCAAACATCACTTTTTCAAAGGGACTTCCCTTGTTTATTCTCTTTATAATGCCATTCCAAGATAATACAGATGTGCCTCCTGCTTATTTTAATCCATAGCACTTAATAACTATGCTGTATAATATGTTACATATTTCCTATTTTTTATTGATGTATTAGTTCAGTTCCTAGCTCCTTTTGTTATGAGATAGACTANCTCTTTATAATGCCATTCCAAGATAATACAGATGTGCCTCCTGCTTATTTTCATCCATAGCACTTAATAACTATGCTGTATGTTACATATTTCCTATTTTTTATTGATGTATTAGTTCAGTTCCTAGCTCCTTTTGTTATGAGATAAACTACACGAAGATGGAAAATTTTGCCTTGTTTTGTTCATCATTTTATCCCCTTCTACTTAGATTAGTGCCTGATGTACATTAGGTACTAGAAGCTATTTATAGAAAGTGTGTGTGAGTGCATATGTGTGTGTTACTCATTCAGTCACATCTGACTCTTTATGACCCCATTGGACTATAGCCTGCCAGGCTCTTCTGTCCAATCAGTCATTTCAATTATATGTTAGGTGCCTTCCTTTCAATACCTGTACTTGGTGTAGAGATAAACTAGACACCACCACTCAACAAGAGTCATGAAGAATACAAAAGGCAACCAAGTAGTCATTAAATAGAATATAGATCTAAAAATTGCAAAGGTTGGCTACAGTGTTCTATGAGAACATATAATTATGTTAAAAGTTACTGGCTTAAATGTTAAAGGCATACTGTGTGCCTGCACGCTAAATCGCTTCTGTCATGTCTGACTCTGTGACCCTAGGGACTGTAGCCCGCCAGCTCCTCTTTCCATGGGATTCTCTAGATAAGAATACTGGAGTGGGTTGCCATACCTTCTTCCAGGGGCTCTTCTAGACCCACGGATTGAATCTGTGTATGTTATATCTCCTGCATTGGCAGGCTGGTTCTTTACCACTAGCACAACCTAGAAACTCACCTAAGCTCAAATGGAAAGCTACTTGGCCATAAAAAGGAATCAGTTTGGGCTAGTAGATTTTTAAATCATTCTATGTTCTTATAGAAGGACTTACCTGATAGCTCAGTTGGTAAAGAATCCACCTGCAATGCAGGAGACACCGGTTCGATTCCTGAGTCAGGAAGAACCCCTGGAGAAGGAATAGGCTACCCACTCCAGTATTCTGGCCTGGAGAATCCCATGGACTGTACAGTCTATGGGGTTGCAAAGAGTCGGACATGACTCAGCGACTTTCACTTCACTTCACATGTTCTCATAGTACACTGTAGCCAACCTTTGCAATTTTAAAGTATGTATCCTATTTAATGATTATTTGATTGCTTTTTGTACTCTTCATGACGGCTGTTGAGTTACAGTGTCAAGTGTTTCTCTACATATAGCACAGGTACTGAGAGAAAAGCATCTGATATGCATTTGAAGAAGTGGATAGAGTGCACTAATGAAGTGGTAAGCAATTAGTTATGAAACATCAGGTTATAAAAAATATAGTATTGCTGAAGAAGCATCCCTCCCAAATTTAGAGAATACATTTTTATTAATTCTAAAGGTATTAACTACACATGAAGTTATAGGATAACTGAAAGAAATATTCAGATTGATCATGAAAATTTACTAAATCTAATCTTCATGCAGGTAAGTTTAAATAATGGGCTAATTACATTAACATAAGGATCCATTAAAGGAAGGCTCAGATTGATATTGCTATGTATTTTTTTAGCTACTTTTCTTAAAACTACTCAACTTAGAACTTATTATTGTGTGAATCCTATGCTAAGCATTTTAAGAACATAATGATATTTAAATCTCTTCATGTCCCTGTGATATGGGTTTTGGGATAGCCATCACGAAAATGAGAAAAGTGAGATAGGGTAATTAAACATCTCTCCCAACATTTAAGGCAGACTTGCAACTTGCATACTAAAGCAACTTGCTGTGAGTTTTAACAGTGAACACAATTTTGGTGAAACTGCTTTTCTATAATTAGTTGTTGGTATTATTTAAGGCAGTGATTTAGAGTTACACCAAAATAAACTTTAAGTACTGTAGGATGAAGCAAAATAGATGCAAGAGAAAATCCCATGGACAGAGGAACCTGTCAGCTACAGTCCATGTGGTCACAACAGTCAGACACAACTTAGCAATTAAATCAACACCAACAGGTTAAACAATCAAAAGTTTAAAAGGAACACCAAAAAATACTTAGGCAAATTAGTATATGTAATGGAAAACAACAATGGATCCCCTCCTTCTCCAGGGGATCTTCCTGACCCAGGGATCAAACCCAGGTCTCCCACATTGTAGACAGA
>SJYW01021571.1:260077-290370 GCA_006410735.1 Raphicerus campestris
GACATGACTCAGCGACTTTCACTTCACTTCACATGTTCTCATAGTACACTGTAGCCAACCTTTGCAATTTTAAAGTATGTATCCTATTTAATGATTATTTGATTGCTATTTGTACTCTTCATGATGGCTGTTGAGTTACAGTGTCAAGTGTTTCTCTACATATAGCACAGGTACTGAGAGAAAAGCATCTGATATGCATTTGAAGAAGTGGATAGAGTGTACTAATGAAGTGGTAAGCAATTAGTTATGAAACATCAGGTTATAAAAAATATAGTATTGCTGAAGAAGCATCCCTCCCAAATTTAGAGAATACATTTTTATTAATTCTAAAGGTATTAACTACACATGAAGTTATAGGATAACTGAAAGAAATATTCAGATTGATCATGAAAATTTACTAAATCTAATCTTCATGCAGGTAAGTTTAAATAATGGGCTAATTACATTAACATAAGGATCCATTAAAGGAAGGCTCAGATTGATATTGCTATGTATTTTTTTAGCTACTTTTCTTAAAACTACTCAACTTAGGACTTATTATTGTGTGAATCCTATGCTAAGCATTTTAAGAACATAATGTTATTTAAATCTCTTCATGTCCCTGTGATATGGGTTTTGGGATAGCCATCACGAAAATGAGAAAAGTGAGATAGGGTAATTAAACATCTCTCCCAACATTTAAGGCAGACTTGCAACTTGCATACTAAAGCAACTTGCTGTGAGTTTTAACAGTGAACACAATTTTGGTGAAACTGCTTTTCTATAATTAGTTGTTGGTATTATTTAAGGCAGTGATTTAGAGTTACACCAAAATAAACTTTAAGTACTGTAGGATGAAGCAAAATAGATGCAAGAGAAAATCCCATGGACAGAGGAACCTGTCAGCTACAGTCCATGTGGTCACAACAGTCAGACACAACTTAGCAATTAAATCAACACCAACAGGTTAAACAATCAAAAGTTTAAAAGGAACACCAAAAAATACTTAGGCAAATTAGTATATGTAATGGAAAACAACAATGGATCCCCTCCTTCTCCAGGGGATCTTCCTGACCCAGGGATCAAACCCAGGTCTCCCACATTGTAGACAGACGCTTAGACGCCTGAGCCACCAGGGAAGTCCAAAATCCAGTAGAAATACCAAAAAAAAGAAGGGAAAAAAACCAGAGTTATACGCATAATAAGATATAGTTGAGTTTTCAAGAAACATCCTTTGAAGTAAATTTTAAAAAATGATGATTTTAGATATCTGTTAAGTGATTCCTTGGAGAAGGCAATGGCACCCCACTTCAGTACTCTTGCCTGGAAAATGCTATGGACGAAGGAGCCTGGTAGGCTGCAGTCCATGGGGTCGCTAAGAGCTGGATATGACTGAGTGACTTCCCTTTCACTTTTCACTTTCATGCATTGGAGAAGGAAATGGCAACCCACTCCAGTGTTCTTGCCTGGAGAATCCCAGAGACGGGGGAGCCTGGTGGGCTGCCATCTATGGGGTCACACAGAGTTGGACATGACTGAAGTGACTTAGCAGCAAGTAATTCCTAAATAAAGCTGAATTTAACCTTAAATTTAAGAGGATGGTAAGAATATTTGTGGTTTGTCTGTGTGTGTATGTGAGAGAGAGAGAGATGATGGCAACCTCTTCAATTCCCACTATATCACCTGAACAAAGTTAAATCCACTGGGTGCAAAAAGAATATTTTAAGCAGTTAGAGGCTAAATTCAAACCAATTCCAGGACAGTTTACAAGGAAAATGAGTAGGTATTCACCATTAACCAGCACAGGGTTTCATCCAGGAAGGAATGTCAATAACTACATGCTTTATTTAACATTGTCTATCCAAGGCAATGGCAGAGACAACTTGCATGTGTTCAAGCCATAACTCTTTTGTATTTAATTAAAATTACTTTTGTCAAGAATTCTTTCTTTGTTTTGATACAAACCTCTATTAGAATCTTCTGCCTGTACCTTCAAGTAGAAATAGGTCATATTAATCTCTGATTAATTCCTAGCATTCAATAATCATTTCAAGTTAGAAAACCATAGATTTGGAGGTTGTCTTTTAGGTACTATCTCAATAAAACTGATAATTAATTTTTATTTTTCCTTAGTCCAAGTTTTATATTTGGTATATACCTATTATTTTTTTCTCTTTTCATATTGTTCATGGAGTTCTCAAGGCCAGAATACTGAAGCTGTTTGCCATTCCCTTCTCCAGGGGACCATGTTTTATCAGAACTCTTCACATGACCCATCCTTCTTGGTTGGCTCTACATGGCATAGCTCATAGTTTCAGTGAGTTAGACAAGGCTGTGACCCATGGGATCTGTTTCCTTAGTTTTCTGTAACTGCAGTTTTCAGAGGCTTATGGAAGCTCTCTGCTGGGAGAAACTGACCATGGGGGAAACTGGGTCTTGTCATGATGGGCTGGGCCATGTTCAGTAAATCTTTAATCAAATTTTCTGTTGGTGGGCAAAGCTGTGATCTCTCCCTGTTGTTTGGCCTATGGTGACCTCCAAAAAGCTGGCTTAAAACTCAACATTCAAAAAACTAAGATCATGACATCCAGTCCCATCACTTCATGGAAAATAGATGGGGAAACAGTGGAAACAGACATGTTATTTTCTTGGGCTCCAAAATCACTGTAGATGGTGACTGCAGCCATGAAATTAAAAGACGCTCGTCTCCTTGGAAGAAAATCTATGACCAACCTAGACGGTGCATTAAAAAGCAGAGATATTACTTTGCTGACAAAGGTCTATCTGGTCAAAGCTATGGTTTTTCCAGTACTAATGTATGGATGTTAGATTTGGACCACAAAGAAAGCTGAGCCCCAAAGAACTGATGCTTTTGAACTATGGTGTTGGAGAAGACTCTTGAGAGTCCCTTGAACTGCAAGGAAATCCAACCAGTCCATCATAAAGGAAATCAGTCCTGAATATTCATTGGAAGGACTGGTGCTGAAGCTGAAGCTTCAATACTTTGGCCACCTGATGCAAGGAACTGACTCACTGAAAAAGACCCTGATCTTGGGAAAGATTGAAGGCAGGAGGAGGAAGGGACAGTAGAGGATGAGATGGTTGGATGGCACCACTGATGGAATGGACATGAGTTTGAGCAAGCTCCAGGAGTTGGTGATGGACAGGGAAGTCTGGTGTGCTGCAGACCATGGGATTACAAAAAGTCAGACATGGCTGATGAACTGAACTATTATTTTTAAAATAAGTTCCTGACTTAGAATTCCATACCTAGGTAGCTACAGATCTTATTCCATTTTATTTCTGCTTGCTCATGTTTAAGCTTTAATTTTGTTCAGTAAGCTCTGCAACAGGAGCTCCATTCCAGATCTCTCTTTCTCCACAGACACAATCACTCAAGAATGGTAGACCATGCCAAGCTTTCTATACCAGTGATCTAGGTTTCTTTCTAAATAGGTCCAATCTTAAACTTTATTTGATCACAGATAACCTATGTAATCTATGAAAATTTCAACTATTTTTTATAAGGAATATCCACATTTTTGAATGAATTATTGAAGTATAAGTAGTAATATTAAAAATAAACAAGCACTCCAAGTAAGTAAGGTTTCAAAAACGTAGTTACAAAAAAATATTTTCGGACATGTGTGTGTGTATGTGTGTTCCTATTTAATCAGTCAATTTTGTTAAAATTAGGAATAACTATTTAACTGAAAACCCTACAGTTGGTGGATCAGTGGGTAGAAAATCTGCTAGCCAGTGTAGGAGACCTGGGTTCAGCCCCTGGGTTGGGAAGATGCCCTGGAGAAGGGAATGGCAACCCACTCCAGTATTCTTACCTAGAGAATTTCACGGACAGAGGAATCTGGTGAGCTACAGCCCACTAGGTCATAAAGAGTCAGACATGACTAAGCGACTAAGACTACTACTACTCTTTAACTGAAAATCTATTTTTCCTCTAATTCATTTAACAAAGTACATAAAATCCTTTATCATGGTTTATGGACTTTATTTTGAAATGTTTTCTATTTAAGTATATGTGAATGATTTTTGAAATTATTACAAATAGGTTCATTCAAAATGAATAGAAAAAAGTTCACTTTAAAAGCTAGAGAGGAGAATTGTTCTTGACAATGCCAATGAAATTAAAGAACAATATGGATTGCTTAGATAAATATGTGAGTCTAACTGTACTCATAAAAAAAACAAGAAAATTTTCTGAATTGTTTATATACAGAGCTTTAATCTTTAAATGTGAGGACACCACCTTGGCCACACTGTGGTTGAAACAAATAAAGAAAGGTATATGCTAGTATTTAAACACAAACTTATTCACATTCACAAAACTCACTTTTTAAAATTTTGAGTTAATTTTGGATGTGATTGAGGTTTCAAGGACAATTTAAAAAATAACAGCCATAATTCAGCCTTCTTAATACACAGGCATGGGAGCTCAGCTGTGACTAAAAATGCATGAAATTAGATATGGATGGATTTAGTTAAAGAAAAGAAACATCAAGTGAAAATATGGTACAAAATAAGAATATTAAACCTAAGGAATGTGATTAAGAATTTCAATGAACCTCTAAAAAGACTAAACAGTAAAATTTTAGGTCTTTACCTTCACTTTCATTAATAGGCATTAAAATTTTATTATAATATAAATTAGCAAATTCCTAACAAAGCTAATGAATAGGATTATTGAAAACTGTGTAATAAATAATATAAAAATGATATGAAAAGAAACTAAAATTCAGTAAATATAATGTAGATGGACTTTTAATTTCTAATATAATTATATGATTATTCACCTTCTGGATAGTATATTTTTAACCATGTAATCTCTATCAGGGAAAGTAAAACTGAAGGACTATTTAAACTTCAATATGGATAAATAATGATAATTTGTTGCTCACTTTTGAATTCAATAATTTTATGAAAAAAAGCACTTCTCTATTACAACAATAGCTGGGAAACTAATAACAACAATAATATTAGAGAATATAGTGCAATATTATTTCAGTATTTTCTGTTTAGCCATCTCTCTTTATCAGTCATGCTTTCTATCATGCCTTAGAAAATAAAAAAGTTTTTTCATAAAGAGTATTAGCCTTTTCAATAGAATGAATTTGTCACTTTATTTTTACTTTCCATATGACTGTGTCCATGTCCAGAAAGCACACAGTTCTCCATAAATAGAAAATGAATCAATAACTTATTAAATGAACATTATCCAATCAACACATCCAGATGACTCTTGCACTTGCAAAGTACTCACTTTGTCTTAAATTTGATGCATTTTTAAAATACCTTTTCTAGAATTGCCTTCAGATGTTATACTATATCCTTTCAAATATTTTCATTATTAACAATGGTGGCTCAGCCAGTAGTCTTCCTTCAATGCAGGAGACCCAGGCAATCCACTCTAGTATTCTTGTCTGGAAAACCCATGGACAGAGAACTACAGTCCATGGGGTCCCAACGAGTCAGACATGACTTAGCAACTAAACTATCATACCTATTGGGATAAATTTTATTTGGAAAAGAAGAAAACATATTTGAAGTAAAACAATGTTTAAGTGTAAGCTGTACACGATCTTTGTTGTTATTCTGAAAGCAGCATAGTTTTATAAAAGGAGCTGGTTTTCTTGTTCTGTATATAACTGTTTTAAAAGTAACTCCTAAATGAAAGCTCTAAGAATTTTTTTTTTTTTTTTTTTTTTAGCAAACCACAATATTGTAGATAATCTCTTGAGGGGTTTCCTTTGGTAAATGGTATTCATTTCATGGATAAAGTCTACAGGATTTGTACATAATGTAGTCCTCTTAAAGATTGTTTTATTTATTTTTAATATTTTTTATCTATTTAGAGGAAAAATATTTATATAAAAACAATCTGCCTACAATCTCTTTAACATCTCTATGGGTAACAGGATGTTCAACTGGATATTTCAGTTGGACAACCAAGAAAAAATTGACTTAAAACACAAAGTGTGAAATATACAACCAGAGGGCATTTCATTGCACGTGTGTGTGTTCAGTCACTTCAGTCATGTCAGACTCTTTGTGACCCTATGGACTGTAGGTTGCCAAGCTCCTCTGTCCATGGATATTCACCAGACAAGAATACTGGAGTGGGATGTAGTGCCTTCCGCCAGGGGATCTTCCCAACCTAGGGATCGAACCTGAGTCTCTTATGTCTCCTGCATTGGCAGGCAGATTCTTTACCACTAGAGCCACCTGGAAAGCCCAATTGATAGCATATCTAGAAGCTACTGGGCTCCCCTGGTGGCTCACCGGTAAAGAATAGACTTGCAAAGCAGGAGACATAGAGACACAAGTTCAATCCTTGGGTTGGGAAGAAATCCTGGAGGAGGTCATGGTAACCCACTCCAGTATTCTTGTCTGGATAATTCCATGGACAGAGGAGTCTTGTGGGCTATAGTCTATGGGGTTGCAAAGTTTCAGATGTGACTAAAGTGACTTAGCCCACACACATACTAGAAGCAATTAGATGGCTGATCCGCAGAGGATATAATAAGATAATGACAGAGATTAAGAACAGATATTTTAAGGATAATTTAAGAAAGAGCTGTGTTCTAACTAGAATTCTCAACACTCTTGCCCTGGTTTGAGTGGGATGCATCTCACATTCCCATATGTGTAACATACCTCATATTCCAAACTAGTTGAGAGGCAACAGTTTGAAGAGGTTGGTCAAAATCCACTACATTAATTGACATGGAAAACTGCTGCCCTTCACACAGTTAGGAAAGCTAAAGAATAAATGCCTACAGATGAGAAATAACCACACCCATTTCCAGGGTGACACAGGGGTTTGAAACCTCAGGATGCAATGCAGGAATCTGAGTAAGAATGTGAATCTTTGCCTAAAGGGGCAATTGCCATGGGAAGAAGTAGCTTGCTCTCCAGCTCACTCAGACTGAGCGCTTGCTGACGTAGGTGTCACAGCTACCCCAGCAGAATCCTGTTGTTGATTCTAATGAAGCTGCAGATGTTGAGGAATGCTGCCTTTGCTGATGGCAAGTTTTTGTTACATCTATCAAAAAGATATTATGTCAAGACAGCATCAAACCAGATGGTAAAGACAAGTCTTGAGATGGCAGTTTGACTGACTCCAGTCTTAAATTTTGGCTGATGACATCTTTTTGACTTGATAAAACTAAGCAGAACTGCTAGCTTAGCCAACTAATTTGCCTGAGCAAATGCTACTAATGAAATATCCATTTTAATGATGTCAAAGAAAATTTTGTTTAAAAAATTGAGACAAAAGAGCCAACTGGAAACATCATAAACCATTTCTTAAAATCCTTCTATAGGAAAAGAGAAGCTAAAATGTTTGAATGTATGTTTTGAGCAAAAGAAAATGCCATTATGACTCAGAATATTTTAGAGTGTTGCTTAGTTACTTTTAGAAAAGGTGCATTATTAGTAAAATAATTAAAATTAAGTTTTCTTTAAAAGCCTTTCCTAGCAACATTGCCATTAAAAAAAAAAGTTGCTTAAGTTGTCATAAAGCTGAAGTTATTCACTACACTCAAGCTAAGTAACCTAATACACAGGCATGTGCCTTGCTCTGGGCTTCCCAGATGGCTCAGTGGTAAAGAATCCACCTGCCAATGCAGGAGATGCAGGAAATGCAGGTTCGATTCCTGGGTCAGGAAGATTCCCTGAAGGAGGTAATGGCAACTTATTGGGAAAAATCCCATGAACAGAGGAGCCTTATGGGCTATAGTCCACGGGGTCACAAAGACTTGGACATAGCTGCGCACACAGGCATACTTTGCCCTAACTTTTCATGATTTCCAAACTCTCCTATTTTTAATAATTTTACCTCAGGAGATTGCATACACATATTTAATTAGGCATTTTACTTACAAGAATACAGTTTCCTACCTAAAATAAGATACAATGTTCCTGAATCTGCCCATGAAATCATTATATAACAGACATTAGACAGTTGTGCAGAAAATGTTCAGAGAAGTAAAGTGAAGGATGAGGGAATAGGTGTAGGCAGAAGGACAGTCATCAATGCGGTAAAGGAACTTAAGGTGAGGTGAAGTCGCTCAGTCGTGTCCAACTCTTTGCGACCCCATGGACTGTAACCTACTAAGCTTCTCTGTCCATAGGATTCTCCAGGCAGGAATACTGGAGTGGGTTGCCATTTTCTTCTCCAAGGGATCTTCCTGACCCAGGGATCAAACCCAGGTCTCCTGCATTGGAGGCAGACGCTTTAACCTCTGAGCCACCAGGAGACATCAAAAACATGAATATTTTTGTATATGATGTTTTACATAGTAATTAATCTGGAGCTCATTATCTTCTATTCAAAGGCTTGGTCATTCTATAATTTTCCTTTACTGCTACCACTGGGGGAGAAAAGAAGTTTCTCTATGGTGTTGGTGGAAGGCATTCCAGAGAGTGAAGTGTTTTAAAAAATCACATTGACCTAAGTGTTAGTAAACTAGGAACAGTAATAGTATATGATTATAGAATAACTTTTTTTTGGAGATGTACACATCTCTTAAATAACTGCAAGTGGAGACCAAATACACTTAGAGTTTATATAAAAGTCCTGCCAGGATTAGCCATTACAATGAAGACAAAGTGGGGCAATGTTCAAAGGGGTGGACAAAAGTAAGTCCATGATACTGAACTACATAATTTAAGAAGTGTTTCATTAACTGGATCTGTTAATTCTTTTTCACTTTGTGTGTTCAGAGAATACAGAAGACACATCTACATGACCATGAAATATCCAAAACAAAAACTAATTAATGCATGCTTAGATATACATTTGTTGTTAAATGATTGGACTAGTTTATTTCAATTAATTTAAACAATCCTTAGTGAGCTTACTTCTGAATAATTTGATCTAAGTACTCTTTTGTAACTTATAAATTAGTTTTTCTGATATATTTCATTATATATATATGTATATATACACATGCATGTATATGTTATTTAATATGTATAAAATATCATGCATAATACAGTATATCATAATGCATTGTTCTAAAAATTTTCCTCAGAAGTTATAATATAATAGTAATGGTTTTGACTATTCATAGTTTTACAGTAATTTGTTCTTTTTCAAAATCCTGAAGCACTCTCTTTCAATAAGATTCACTACAATTCACAAGAAGTTTATCTTGGACTCATCAGAACATAAAATCATTTTTAGAAAAGAAATGAACCTTTAGCGGGGCTTCTCAGATCGTGCTAGTGGTAAAGAACCCTTCTGTCAATGCAGGAGACATAAGAGTCTCCAGTTTGATCCCTGAATGGAGAAGATCCCCTGGAGGAGGATATGGCAACCCACTCCAGTATTCTTGCTTGGAGAATCCCATGGACAGAGGAGCCTAGTGGACAGTCCAAAAGGGTCACAAATAGTTGGACGTGACTTGGAATGCATGCAAGCAGATGCCTTTAGAAAACATTTTACAATTGGAAAAGCCAAAAGTAAAATCTTAGATAAATCATCTAATATTTATATATCCTATGTATTTTATGTTTTAGAGGCAGTACTACTTCTAGAATTCAATCCTCCAAACTAACGGCCTCATTTTTAACCTATCAGTAATAAATCTCAGAGTGTATTATTAATGATAGGTCACCACAAACAGATCTCATATGAGTCTCTTTTGTTGGTTATCATTTTTGTTAACCTCTTTTTATGGCCATAGAAAATGAGTATATACTTCTAAATCATCAAAACCCATTCTTACTTGTTTTTTGCATCGGATGACCTTGTCCCCAGTTTTGCTGAAGCCATTCATGTCAGTTCCCTCAAATCCCTTTTGCCTACCTTGTGTTTTATTAGAAATATGCTTCCCTGTATCACACCTCTATGCTGTTGCTTGATCATAAGCTGTTATACTTCAAGTCCTGACTCAAAAACTATGCTCTTTCTCCCTTGTCCTTCCCATCTCTACCTTTCAAATGTGTGTTGGTTGCTCAGTCTTGTCCAGTTCTTTGAGATCCCACGGATTGTAGCCCACCAGGCTCCTTTTTCCATGGAATTATCCAGGCAAGAATACTGGAATGGGTAGCCATTCTCTTCTCCAGAGGATCTCACCAACCCAGGGATCAAACCCAGGTCTACTGCATTACTGGCAAATTCTCTACCAACTGAGCCACCAGGGAAGACCAAAGCCTTTCAAATAACTTCGTCCTATTTGCACAGTAAACACACCAATGACTTTCTCACTTTCTTCACTCAGTCTTCTTGACATTCACTCTCTTCTCTCTTGCGTTATATAACATTATAGTTTAATGGTTCCACCTCTCTAATCTATTTTAAGATGTCATTTTATTTCTTTCTATCTCTCCCTTCTAACATTTGGTTCCTCTAAACTTCTGCCATTGCCTTTTCAAACTTTACCTTTGGTGAAGACTTTAAGAGTATAAATAATAATACATTAATGGAAGGCTTTTCTTATCTAAGGTTCTCTTGGTAAGCAAAAAAGGAAAGGGTCTAATTATTTAACACTGCCAATCACTTGTAGTTCCAGTCTCTTAGACTCAAACCAGTTCGGAGCCACTGAAATTTTTCCCCCAAGAAAATCTTGTTTTCCCAACTTATGTTCATGCATTTGGTATTACCTCTTTCTACTTTCTTCCCTCACTATCATCTAGCATCAAAACTGTCCATTCCATATATTTTAATAAAATGCAACTTTTAAATTATAATAAGAATGTATTGTGTAAATTTTCTCATGGTATTTTCTGTGAGAAAAATAAAATATGTGCTACATATTCTGCCTCACACAGCTTAGATTCTAATAGGAGAGCCAAAAGAATACAGAGTTTGACGATACAAAGTAGATAAATAAAGTCACAAAGTGAAGGTGGGGAAAAAGAATATTTTAGTAGATTACAAACTCATTTCTAAATGTCTTTGTCATTTACCATTCCCTTATCTATTCCTCAAATGTTATTTGATTTCACTACCTTATTATTTCTCCTTCAAACTCACACTATGAATTCTTAAATTGGTCTGTTTCCCTCTAATCACTCTCTTTTTCAATTATCTTCTTAAAATATAATTTTTGATCACTCCACTTTGCTCCAACAGTTAAGGTCATGAATTTCTACAAGTCTCCTCATGGGTTGTAACCGCACTTCATGGAGTTTTACCTTTAAGGAAACTTCCATATTCAAATAAGCATACAAGTTTTACTAGGACCAATTGCCTTAAAAGCCAGAAATAAGTTTTGCTCACATTTGTATCATGCATGGCACCCAAGGTAGTATTTTATACATAAGATGGACTCAACAAATATTCATTGATTTCCACCAAATTCAGACACTGTATAATTTTCAAATTACTGAAAAGCCTTATGTAAATTTTTCCAACAAAATTAATACTACTTATTTTCATTTAAAATGACCCAGGGAACATATATTTCTTATCAAAAATGTGCTATATGAACCTGAAGATAATTTTAATAATGATAGCGATAATAATAATGATTTAATATTAAATGATAATGTATTATTTACAATTATAGTAGAACTTTCATATACATAACTCAATTGATCTTTCCAAACATTGCTCTACTAAACATATTATGAGAAAGAATGATAAGACTTAGAGGACTCAGGGGCCTAATAAGGATCATTAGTTTAATAAGAAATGATGCTGAGCCTAGAAGCCTTGTTATCTGTTTCCAAATCAAATATTTTTTCTACTAATATCTCCTAATTAGTTCTACCAAATAATAGGCGCTAGATTTATGTATTTTCATGGAGTTGCTCAGTAATTTACTCTCCAAAATAAATGTTTTGTTTTATTCCTTAAGACACAATTCTTATTTTTTCACTATATTCAGTTCAGTTCAGTCCCTCAGTCGTGTCCGACTCTTTGTAACTCCATGAACTGCAGCACATCAGGCCTCCCTGTCCATCACCAACTCCTGGAGTTTACCCAAACTAATATCCATAGAGTCAGTGATGCCACCCAGCCATCTCATCCTCTGTCATCCCCTTTTCCTCCTGCCTCCAATCCCTCCCAGCATCAGGGTCTTTTCCAGTGAGTCAACTCTTCCCATGAGGGGGCTACATTACTATTACACAAAAAATTTACTTCACAGAAATCTTGGTATTATGGGCTTAATTTTGTAGCATCAAAATTTATATGTTGAAATTCTAATCCTCAGTACCTTAAAATGTGACTGTATTGGACATACAGCCTTTAACAGGTGATTAATGAAAAATGATTCAATTAAGTTGGGCCCTAATCCAGTCTGACTATTGTCCTTATAAGGAGAGGAAATCTGGACACAGGAAGACACATGAAGAATGCACATACCCAGCGGGAACACTGGCTGAACACACAAAGAGAAGTCAGCCAAGCAAAAAGACTTCAGAGAAAACCAACCCTACCAGCATCTTGAGCTAGAACTTCAGCCTCTGAAGCTGTGAAAAAATAACTTCTGCTGTTTAAGTCACTCACTCTGTGGTATTTTATTTTGGTAGCCCCAGCAAATGAACAAAATTGAGTAAGGTAGAAGACATTTTAATTTACTATATTTGAAGCTTTAAAGATAGTTAACTGAACTAAATATAATGCTTTAGCATTCTAAACAATGGCCCGGTAGAAAAATTAATGCATCAGGGAAGTCTCTAATATATCAATTATAAAGCTTATTTATCTGAAAAGATTGGGTGAGTGGAGAGATTTATTCCTTTAACTGATGCATAGGACTGAGTAAACCCTCTTTTGTTATTCCTGGTTCCAATACATACTTATACAAAGACCTGGAGCTCAGAGATTGGCTTCTGGAATTTCCCTGTCTAAATATTATAATAGAAATAAAATTATATGACTAATTTATAAATGATGCCATCCAAAATATATAGCAAAAACACATATTACAATTTTAGATTATATATTAATCTTTCATTTCAAGATCGACATTTCAATGAACATCTTTCATATAATTAAATACTATGGATATGAGTACGATTATATGTGTGCATTATGTATGTATAGATATGGTCATGTCCTAGAGTAAATTATAAGCCATTAACTGTATAGTTAATGGCCTACAATATGATGGGCTATATATATATATATGTATATATATATTTCTATCTCTGACAATACAAATGTAACTATCAAAATGTCATAAGTAATGAAAATGTAGAAAAAGGAGAACTTTCCTGGTGGTACATCAGATAAGAATCCACCTGCCAGTACAGGGGACGTGGTTCAACCCCTGGTCGAGGAAGACTTTACATGCCATGGGGCAGCTGAGCCCATGCACCACAAAAACAGAGCTGGTGCTCTAGGGCCCGCAAGCCACAACTACTGAGCCTGTGGGTCTAGCGCTTGTGCTCTCCAAGAGAAGCCCCTACAGGGAGAAGCCCAGGCACCGCAACTAGGCAGCAGCCCTGCCCACCACAACTAGAGAAAAGCCCACACAGCAGTGAAGACCCAGGGCAGCCAAAAATAAAAACACACACAAGATTAAGAAACATAGATGTCCATATCCATATCCTTGAAAAAAAAGAAAAACACATGAAAATCTGTTAGTTCTTGTCAAAAAAGTGGACAAACACAAGCTGTTGAAAATGTGCACTTTCCCATGTAAGTTAAGAAGAGATTATTGATGCCTTAAACTAATATTAAAATTATGATAANCCAGCCATCTCATCCTCTGTCATCCCCTTTTCCTCCTGCCTCCAATCCCTCCCAGCATCAGGGTCTTTTCCAGTGAGTCAACTCTTCCCATGAGGGGGCTACATTACTATTACACAAAAAATTTACTTCACAGAAATCTTGGTATTATGGGCTTAATTTTGTAGCATCAAAATTTATATGTTGAAATTCTAATCCTCAGTACCTTAAAATGTGACTGTATTGGACATACAGCCTTTAACAGGTGATTAATGAAAAATGATTCAATTAAGTTGGGCCCTAATCCAGTCTGACTATTGTCCTTATAAGGAGAGGAAATCTGGACACAGGAAGACACATGAAGAATGCACATACCCAGAGGGAACACTGGCTGAACACACAAAGAGAAGTCAGCCAAGCAAAAAGACTTCAGAGGAAACCAACCCTACCAGCATCTTGAGCTAGAACTTCAGCCTCCGAAGCTGTGAAAAAATAACTTCTGCTGTTTAAGTCACTCACTCTGTGGTATTTTATTTTGGTAGCCCCAGCAAATGAACAAAATTGAGTAAGGTAGAAGACATTTTAATTTACTATATTTGAAGCTTTAAAGATAGTTAACTGAACTAAATATAATGCTTTAGCATTCTAAACAATGGCCCGGTAGAAAAATTAATGCATCAGGGAAGTCTCTAATATATCAATTATAAAGCTTATTTATCTGAAAAGATTGGGTGAGTGGAGAGATTTATTCCTTTAACTGATGCATAGGACTGAGTAAACCCTCTTTTGTTATTCCTGGTTCCAATACATACTTATACAAAGACCTGGAGCTCAGAGATTGGCTTCTGGAATTTCCCTGTCTAAATATTATAATAGAAATAAAATTATATGACTAATTTATAAATGATGCCATCCAAAATATATAGCAAAAACACATATTACAATTTTAGATTATATATTAATCTTTCATTTCAAGATCAACATTTCAATGAACATCTTTCATATAATTAAATACTATGGATATGAGTACGATTATATGTGTGCATTATGTATGTATAGATATGGTCATGTCCTAGAGTAAATTATAAGCCATTAACTGTATAGTTAATGGCCTACAATATGATGGGCTATATATATATATATGTATATATATATTTCTATCTCTGACAATACAAATGTAACTATCAAAATGTCATAAGTAATGAAAATGTAGAAAAAGGAGAACTTTCCTGGTGGTACATCAGATAAGAATCCACCTGCCAGTACAGGGGACGTGGTTCAACCCCTGGTCGAGGAAGACTTTACATGCCATGGGGCAGCTGAGCCCATGCACCACAAAAACAGAGCTGGTGCTCTAGGGCCCGCAAGCCACAACTACTGAGCCCGTGGGTCTAGCGCTTGTGCTCTCCAAGAGAAGCCCCTACAGGGAGAAGCCCAGGCACCGCAACTAGGCAGCAGCCCTGCCCACCACAACTAGAGAAAAGCCCACACAGCAGTGAAGACCCAGGGCAGCCAAAAATAAATACACACACAAGATTAAGAAACATAGATGTCCATATCCATATCCTTGAAAAAAAAGAAAAACACATGAAAATCTGTTAGTTCTTGTCAAAAAAGTGGACAAACACAAGCTGTTGAAAATGTGCACTTTCCCATGTAAGTTAAGAAGAGATTATTGATGCCTTAAACTAATATTAAAATTATGATAAGCCCTTGGGTTCACAAAAAAGAAGTGAGTTCTGTTGTGGAGGGGAAAACCTGAATCTGAGAAAAAGGGGTNAGTGGACAAACACAAGCTGTTGAAAATGTGCACTTTCCCATGTAAGTTAAGAAGAGATTATTGATGCCTTAAACTAATATTAAAATTATGATAAGCCCTTGGGTTCACAAAAAAGAAGTGAGTTCTGTTGTGGAGGGGAAAACCTGAATCTGAGAAAAAGGGGTGGTGGTGTTTATCATCATAGGGTAGTAAGTATATATAGATACTTTATACTATATATATATATAGTATAAAGTATATTTCCCTTCTCTTCCTTCATACTGACTATATCATAACATGCTCTACAATGATTCTAAATAGGAGAAATAATGACAGCTAAGCCTTTGCAATGTGAGATGGAGAAAGCAACCTAGCACCAGAGGCCAGTGGAATGAAGATGTGAAACAGATACAGACAATGCTTTCATCTCTAAGAATTGAATTGCTTCTATTAATAATCATCTCTTCACTCATTATGTGGGATTAGAGGTTACAACTTTGAAATGCGGATCTTAAAAATAAGCAGGCCTTGAATGTAGGTATAGAAAGAGTCTCCAAGGGATGCTCCACTGTAGTCGGGAGAAGCTGATGGACAAATAAGAACAGATTGCAAAGGCAGATTTGTCCAGGGGGACAGCTCACCTATCTCTAACCTCCTAAAAGACTGTATAATGTGAGAAAGAGACTATTCTTGTTTTCCTCCTCTCAGTTTCTTATTAAAACTTGAGGCAGATAAAGTTTCCAGAAGAATATAAAATTGTAGGAAAAAAGATCTGCTCTAAAGAGAATATGAAACACCATTAAAGACACACGGAAAAGGAGAGAGCAAATGAAGAGAATTAATGGAACAGACGCATAAGAAAACAAACAAAATGTCAATATAATTAAATTAATAATTGATGACATGCACACAAAGCAAAGAAAGATTGAGCAAATATAGGCAAATATAAAAAAGAAACTAGAAATACTACATAGTATAATGTGGTATCGATTTAAGGAACAAAATAAATGTATAAAGAACTACAACTAAAGAACGCTTACATGATTAGAAGTCTTTGAGAACAGTTGGTTTAACTAAAAAAGGAAAGCAGGAAATAAGGGAAACCAAAAAAAAAGTAGTTCTAGTTAGTAGGAAAAAAACAATGTCAGATTAATAGAGCTTTTAGAATGCTATGTGAGGTGAGGTGAAGTTGCTCAGTCGTGTCCGACTCTGCGACCCCGTGGACTGTAACCTACTAGGCTTCTCTGTCCATGGGATTCTCCAGGCAAGAATACTGGAGTGGATTGCCATTTCCTTCTCCAGGGGATCTTCCCAACCCAGGGATAGAACCCGGGTCTCCCGCGTTGGAAGCAGACGCTTTAACCTCTGAGCCACCAGGGAAGCCCCCTACGCAGGATAAAAATTTTTAAATCTACTTCTAATTACACAGTGTAGAAAATTTTAAATACTATCAAAAAAGGAAATCAAATCAATACAAAGAAACTACCATTTATAAGTTTTCACAACAGCAACCCTAGATAAGAGAAGCCAAAGGAATACACATGCATATACAGCAAAGAAAAAATAAATAAACAAAATAATAAACATATGCAGAAAAGAAAAATAAATTGATTACTTCAATTTTTTCTATAAGAACTAGAAAGAGTCAATGAAATCAACAGTAAACAGAGAAAGGAAATAATATATTGAAAAGAATTTGGTGAATTAGAAAACAGTAAACAGCAGAGAAGATCAATGAGATTAAAATCTAGCTCTTTTTAAAAGTCAATAAAATTTATAAGCTTGAAGCCAGAGTGATCAGAAACAAAAGAGAGATGAAGAAAATTCCCAGTATCAGAAATGAGAGAATTGATACCACTATAGATTTTACAGATATAAAAAGAAATAATAACTAGGCAATATTATGGGCTACAGTCAATGGGGTCGCAAAGAGTCAGACACAACTGAATGACTCACGCTTTCACTTTCTTAACTTCATGCCAATAAGGTCAATAATATGGATTAAATGAACAAATTTCTTGAAGGCGAAAACTACCAAAGTTTACTAAAAATAAGATATCTAGGGCCCACATCTATGAAAAAATAAAATTAGTCATTAACATATTTCCACAAAGAAAATTCTATGCCTAAGTGATTTCACTAGTAATTTCTACCATACATTAAAGATAGCACTAACATCAATTCTAAATACACTCTTCCAAAGAGTGAAGATGAAATGCTGCTGCTGCTTAGATGGTCAGTCTTCCCTGACTCTGCAACCTCCTGGACTACAGCCCACCAGGCTTTTCTGTCCATGGGATTCTGAATACTGAAGTGGCTTGCCATGTCCTCCTCTAGGGGATCTTCCCAAACCCAGCCCTCCCACACTGCAGGCGGATTCTTTACCACTGTACCACCAGGGAAGCCCGAAGATGTAATAGTCTCAACTTATTCTCTAAGATCCTCATTACAGTAATATACAACTGTAGACCAATATTCCTCATGAATATATGCAATTAAGTTCGTCAGAAATTTCTACCAAATATAATCCAACAATGTACAAAATGGACAAAACATAAAGAAGTACGGTTTATCCCAAGAATAGAAAGCTGCTTTCATATTAGGAAAAAAAAGAATCTTGTTCACCATGTTACACATATGATCATCTTAAAAGATGCAAAAAAAAAAGGGAAAAATTATTCCTAATTTTAAAAACAAAATTTTTGTAATAGCATAGAAGTTCATCAATCTGATAAAAAGTTTTAATAAAACCCTGAAGCTAATATATCACTTAATGGAAGACGGAATGCTCCCATCTAGGTCCACAAACAAGAAAGAGCATTTCTTTACTAGTGTGTGAGATGAGTGCAACTGAAGCAAAAGTAGAAAATATTAAGAAGAGGTGGCAAAAATACACAGAATAATTGTGCGAAAAAGATCTTCATGACTCATATAATCACAATGGTGTGATCACTCACCTAGAGCCAGACATCCTAAAATGTGAAGTCAAGTGGGCTTTAGGAAACATCACTATGAACAAAGCTAGTGGAGGTGAAGGAATTGCAGTTGAGCTATTTCAAGTCCTAAAAGATGATGCTGTGAAAGTGCTGTGCTCAATATGCCAGCAAATCTGGATTACTCAGCAGTGACCACAGGACTGGAAAAGGTCAGTTTTCATTCCAATCCCTAAGAAACGCAATGTCAAAAATGCTCAAACTACTGCACAATTGCACTCATCTCACACACTAGCAAAGTAATGCTCAAAATTATCCAAGCCATGTATTTTTTAAAGGAGTTCAAATATGAACAAACAAATATGTCTGAAAGTAATGTTTTTAACAGATTTCAATCCAGGACTTAAAGTAATTTAAGGTATTCGGAAGATTGGGAAAATCTACCACTGGCTGCTACTGCTGCTGCTAAATCACTTCAGTTGTGTCTGACTCTGTGCGACCCCATAGACGGCAGCCCACCAGGCTCCCCCGTCCTTGGTATTCTCCCCACACTGGCACTGACAACACTCATCAAAATAGCTCAGTGGTGGAGGAAAATGAGTTTGTAAGTAGTGATTCAATACAACAAATCCATGAGCAAGCCTTGCTGAGTAAGTATAAGCTGTATAGGTCTGCAGGCGAGCATATCCAAGCAACAAAACAAACCACGAGGCCAGCTAAAGAAGTCTATTGCTCTGTGTCTGCTTTCTGAAGCAAGGACATTCTGGTGAGAGCATAAGCAGATGCAAATTACAGTGTCTAATCTTCAGCATTAATAACCGCTTTCTTGTCACTGATGAGGCTCCATTTTATATTGGAAATTATGAAAAATAGCACTGTCAAGTTAACCTCTCAAGCAAATGAAAGTACCTCTGTGCAAATATGAAGATTGTTCTGCTGAAAAATTTCAGTAGAAACTGAATTTTTTGACATCTTATATAAAAAAACTGAACAACTGGACCATGCTTATCAAATATAATGGAAAAGAAGTAAACCTGACTGTAGTAGTTGTAAAAGATTATTTTCTACCATTTGAAACATCTTACCTTATTCATTTTTTTTATCAAGTTTTCCCTCCAACTATAATGGCCTCTTCTGAGAGAAAATATCCGAGAATAAGATTAAAGTAGTTTTGATTAAAAAAATAATTTTTGCCAAACTTCTCACTGACAGGATTATACAAGGTTTCAGAAGTGGACTTCAGTATAGTGAGAAATTTAGAATAACTCAAGAACTCAATTAATCAAGGAGTATTATGGTATTATAGCAGAATTTCCAATAATATTTGAAGGAAATAAAGCTGAAAAAATTTTGTTCAAATAGCTTACTATGGATTTTTCTCTAGTCTAATTCAGTGATGTTACATGGACACTATAGTTCTTCTATTCTTCTTAAAATATCTCCCTGTATTAATACCATATTATATATATATTATATAAAACATACTATGAACTTATCTAAATAAGTATATAAATTTTAAGCCAAAATAACTGGGATAATAGTTATGTTAATGTCTTGTTTTAAAACAAATGTTTAAATAATTTCGTGAACAGGCACATTCATAAATTCTTTATTCTTGCCCTGTGCTTTCCATTACAGGATTTTCAGGAGCAATTTTCTCTAAGTTCTTTGGAATGACTGTCCTTTATACACACACACACACAGTCCTTTCACAACTCACATATATCTTATACACATACACTGGGCTTGAATAAATTTGAACAAACATCAACTTCTGTCAAATTGTTCAACATTTGGAAATTGGGATGCTGAGCAGCATTAAAGCAGTCCACAGTATTCTATAAAATAGTAATAATAATTATAACTTTCTTTTAAAAAAAGATCTTTGAAACTGGACAAAAGAGCCAAGATCACTAATGTCAAGAGTTCATTTCTGAAGAGAGATCTGTGAATTACAAAATAAGCATCTATCCAAAAACACCCAGTTTTTACACCACCAGTTTTAAAGTTATAAGATCAAAGAAAATTAGAAAAATGTTAGCTTAGTAGTCAATTATTAATTTATGTAGGGAACACAGGCTAATGTCCCTTCAGCCTCTTGATGAAAGTGAAGAGGAGACTGAAAACGTGGCTTAAAGCTCAACATTCAGAAAACTAAAATCATGGCATCTGGTCCCATCACTTCATGGCAAATAGATGTGGAAACAGTAGCTTACTTTATTTGGGGAGGGGGGGGGCTCTAAAATCACTGCAGATGGTGACTAAAGCCATGGACTAAAAAGGCTTTCTTACTCCTGGAAAGGAAAGTTATGACCAACCTAGACAGCATATTAAAAAGAGATATTACTTTGCCAACAAAGGTCTCTCTAGTCAAGGCTATGGTTTTTCTAGTAGTCGTGTATGGGTGTGAAAGTTGGACTATAAAGAAAGCTGAACACTGAAGAACTGATGCTTTGAACTATGGTGTTGGAGAAGGGTCTTGAGAGTCCCTTGGAGTGCAAGGAGATCCAACCAGTCCATTCTAAAGGAGCTCAGTCCTGAGTGTTCATTGGAAAGGACTGATGTTGATTCTGAAAATCCAATACTTTGGCCACTTGATGTGAAGAACTGACTCATTGAAAAAGACCTTGTTACTGGGAAAGATTGAAGGCGGGAGGAGCAGAAGACAGAGGATGAGATGGTTGGATGGCATCAGCGATGCAACAGACATGAGTTTAGGTAAACTCCAGGAGTTGGTGATGGATAGGGAGGCCTGGCGTGCTGCAGTCCACAGGGTCGCAAAGAGTCAGACACAACTGAGTGACTGTACTGAACTGAATTGAAATTCTGTTTAATCATAAAGAACCTCTCTGATTTCACTCAATCTGATTCAGCTGTTAAAAGGCATGTGACTGAATTTCCCCATTTTATCCGCTGGCTGGTATATCAAACTTGATTGGTTTGAATCTATCATGGGTCTATTTTCACATGTTGAAACATTTTAAAATTATATAGACAACATTTAGAGCCACTGATGGCTCAGAGNTGTGACTAAATTTCCCCATTTTATCCGCTGGTTGGTATATCAAACTTGATTGGTTTGAATCTATCATGGGTCTATTTTCACATGTTGAAACATTTTAAAATTATATAGACAACATTTAGAGCCACTGAGGGCTCAGAGGTAGAGTCCGCCTACAATACATGGGACCCCAGCTGGATCTCTGGGTCAGGAAGATCCATGAGAGAAGGAAATGGCAATCCACTTCAATATTCTTGCCTGGAGAATTTCATGAACAGAGGAGAGTCACAGGCTACAGTTGATGGTCTCACAGAGTTGGACATGACTGAGTGAATAAAACTTTCACTTTTTTCAGAGTTTGTCATAGATAATTCAGTAGTATTTAAATAATAGACAAACCAAAACAATAGTCCATCTCAAAGTAGTTTAAAATATTTATATGTTTTCTACCCTTTATGTCATTTAATAAATTATTATATCATTAATGGTCATAATCTAATATCTGTTCAACATTGACAACAAAATAACTTTGGTATAGCCTAGTCTATTTCTGATTTTTTTATTTCTCACTGAGCAATAGTTATGATAATGTTATGATTTATTGACACTATTAAGAGTGAAAGAAGGCACAATTAATGATTGATTTAAGACATTAGATATTAGGTAAGACTTCCTTGGAGAAATTGGGGTATATTTTCATCCTAACTGTAATGAAAAAAGATGAAGAATTTTTGACCAAGAGTCCTAGATTTCATTGCTAGTTCATCATCTACTAGAGGAGGAATCTTAGGCAAATATGTTTATAGTAAAATTTCCCCTCTATAAATTTAAATTGTTTTCCTGCTGTGTACTTTCAAGAGTACAGTGAAGATGTAATATATATTGAGTGCTTTCTATCTTCCAAAAAACCAAAAGTGTATTAAAAACATCAGTTTATTTTTATCATTATTTTCTGTAATTCTGGAACGAGAGAATATACTTATGGCTGATTCACTCTGAACAGCAGAAACCAATACAACATTATAAAGCAATTATCCTGCAATTATACGTTAAAAATACAAAAGCAAATAATTGAGGGTAGAAATGTTACTAAGTGTCCTAGCATGTGGGAAGCTCAAAAAGTAGGTGTTGTGCCTGAGATCACTGACAGGTTGGGAATGATTATGAACAGAAAGTCCAGTTGGGACCACAATAATCCACATGGCTTAAGTGAACTAATTAGTGGCAATGTGGATACAGAGAATAGGACATTGGTTTAGTAGAATAAGATTATACATACATACAAACATATTTCTATATTATTGCTAATATGATTCAGACATATGCCAGTATCAATATATTCAATTACATTTATTTTCAAGGAAAACTACCTATAGTTAAATAAATACGTTTGCATTTCTAAAGGAAAAGGGTCAGGAATTGAAATAATTTCAGTACTGCTGCTGCTGCTAAGTCACTTCAGTTGTGTCCGACTCTGTGCCACCCCATAGACGGCAGCCCACCAGGCTCCCCCGTCCCTGGGATTCTCCAGGCAAGAACACTGGAGTGGGTTGCCATTTCTTTCTCCAGTGCATGAAAGTGAGAAGTGAAAGTCAAGTCGCTCAGTCGTGTCCGACTCGTCAACTCTTCGCGACCCTATGGACTGCAGCCTACCAGGCTCCTCCACCTATGGGATTTCCTAGGCAAGAGTACTGGAGTGGGGTGCCATTGCCTTCTACAGAGCTATCTATTAAGCTTTATGTAGCTACTTGCATGGTTACTATTTTATTCTAGATTACAAAAAATGCCTGAATTTATGCTACACTTATTAAAGCTACCTTTAATTATAAAGCTATGAGGCACAGACCATATATATTTTATAATCCTTGAAACCTTTCTACTCCTTGAAATGTACCTTATCAAATAAGCTGTGAATAAATAATTGAATTAAACAATAGTAAATATATTTGAAAAGAAACCCTGAGTTAAAATAGAAAATGCCTCAGCAAGAGAATTAACAAAGAACTATTTGTATTATAAACAGGAAAATTTGTGTTTCTGTTCCTGTTTCCCTCATTCTCCTCTTCTTTTTCCTTGTCCTCCTTGTTTTCAAATGTAGTGTGGATTGTCTGATGGAGTCAATATGGTTAAGCAAAGAACTTAATTGCTTCTCTCTCAGAATCTGTCAAAAAGGAAGTTAGAGACCTCTGAGGATACTATTTACAGAAATATTTTTAAAGCCTTATAAATATAATAAATACTCAGTTTAATTACAGAAAGTATCATATCTCAAAAAATATATATGTACACATATCTATATATTGCATATTTGTAATATGAAATGATATCTAAATTACCTGTACTAAATAAAACTTGCACACATTTTAAACCCTTTTTACAAAAAGGATACTATAATCATTCAAAGTAGCCAAATGCCTTCCATAAAGCAACATATAATTTCATTTAATCTTTAGAATATTCCATTTATTTTCCTGTTGATAAAAAAAGTCTGGTTTGTCTGGACAGTTCAAACTGGAGTACTTCTCTTAAAAGGCTCTGCTGAGAAGTCATTAAAACTTGCTCACTGCTTTTGCAAACTGAATCTGATTTTGTGACCTTTTATGTTTCACTTTTAAAATTTCAATCTGCCTGAAATCACTAGCTTGGTTTTTCTTTTTGCTTTTACCAGAATCCTCTCTATTGACCTCAGCTGCTTTGACCCTCACCCACATACAGTATGATTAATGCTGAAGTGGAGATGCATTAAGCATTTGCTTTGACTGGCTCATTATCGTTCCTTTTGCTATTTTTCTTTGAGTCCTTTCTGATATGTATGAATTCTTTGGAAATTGACAAGAGGCTTATGGTGATCTTATGCCCCCCTAAATAGGCTTTTATCTATGCCATTTCAAATGCTCCAGTAATATTAGAATGTATCATCCTTTTTACTTTGAGAACATAGCACAATCTATTTATCCAAAAAAAAATCAAATAATAAGGAAGAGACTAACCTGAGGTCATGTAACTGTCTTTCCTTGGGAACAACATCATGTATCTCTGTGGAAAAGCTGTTTATGGCTGATTTCTGAAACTGGCTGATCTACTACTCCTTTGCATCTACTTCTTTTTCTAAAAATTGACTCCTAATTTCTTAGTTAACATAAAAAATAACATTATTGATTACATGGACATCTGTACAAAAATAAGAAATGTTCAGTTACTGCAAATGTATGAATCTTATATACAGTAATACAATGCTAAATGACTTCATTGCAAAAAATTTTCTACCATTTCTACAGATTCAAAAGCAGTATAACTTCTATTAATAAATGTAAAATTATATGTTTGTATATATATGTATCCTCTTTTTCTTCAGTTATATAATTTGTGTTTATCATGTGTATAAATACTCCTAGAAATTAGATTACAATATTGAATAAACTAGTCTGACTCTCTGATACATTATATATAACTTGATATTGCTTATTCTGTAAGTGCAAATTGATATAATTATTAAAGAAATATGAAGAGAACATAGAGGTTTTAAGGTCAGTTATAAACCATGTTTACAAAGCCTTGTCTATTACTTCTAGCAATAAAGACAAAATCAGACATATAGAATTTATTTTTATTATCACTAATCCAACTGCCAAAGTATAATTATAAATATAAAGACATTTTTTAGATTCCTATTTCTCAGAGAATTGATTTGACATTAAATAGAACACCATGAATAATTACAATGATATTTGCTGTATATTTCTGAATTTTCTTTAATTTTCCATTGGTCCATTAAGTAGATAAAATATTGTCCTTTTGAGTATTGTATTTTAGTTCACTAATATAGAAATCTGGGCTCAAAAGCAGCTATATATCAAAGTTCTCTAACATTGTCATGAAGTGATTCATATTTTTTCATTATTTTTATTCTTTATAAAATAAAAAAGGCAATGAGTAGCAAGCTTTAGGAAACCACAGTAAATAAGATTTGGAGCTTTAGAGTCAGATGCCTTGCTGCTGCTGCTAAGTCGCTTCAGTCATGTCCAGCTCTTTGCAACCCCATAGATGGCAGCCTACTAGGCTCCTCTGTCTCTGGGATTCTCCAGGCAAGAATACTGGAGTGGGGTGCCATTTCCTTCTCCAATGCATGAAAGTGAAAAGCGAAAGTGAAGTCGCTTAGTCGTGCCCTAGCTTCGAACTATTTGCTTGTTGTTGGGTGAATTACTAAAGTTCTCCAAGCTTTAGTTCCTTCATCTATGAAATGAGAATGAAGAACTAAGGAATATAAATTATGCATTAGGCATTCTGCATGGTGCCTGGCACATGGGAAATACTCAGTAAAGAGTTCTGTTAATAATCATTGACTAAGGACTTCTCTGGCAGTCCAGTGGTTAAAACTTTGCCTTCCAGTGCAAAGGGTATAGGTTTGATCCTTGGTCAGGAGCTAAGATCCCAGATGCTTCATGGCCAAAAAGCAATTAAATATAGAACAGAAGCAATATTGTAACAAATTCAGTAAAGATTTTAAGAATGGTCCATACCAAACAACAACAACAACAACAAGCATTGACTACTGAGATGCATTATCACCAATGGCTAGAGTGGGACTCCATAGAGAGGAGGAATGCAGTCAAAATTCTTATTTTTGGCAATATTATTCTAGCATGTATCAACAAAAGCAGTTTTTAGAATGGTGGTTTACACTTTAGTATATGCATCTCACACCTGCAGGGGCTTCAGTGAAACATTTTATTGAATGTAGAGCTACTTCATTTTATTTAATTTATTATTTATTCACCATAGGGCATTTGGTGTGCATATTTACCATTAAAATGAATGAATACTGTATTTAAAAAACTTCCACTTTATAATTTATTCCCTAAACTAGATAGATCTAGAAAAGAAGAAATTAATTTCAATGAAACATGTATCCCTACATGATGATCTTTTCTCAATAGTCACTTACTTAACTTATGCCTGAAAATAATATTAGTTCCTGAATAATATAGATATTATTGAAAATTTGGAATAGACTTAAAAATCCCCTCTTTAGCTGTTTTTTACTCAAATTAGAATAAGACTTTTGAAGCAATTTCTCTTCATAAAGCCATCTGAAATGGCACGCTTACATTCATATTATTTCCTAAGTCTGCATGTACAAATCTTCCATTTCCTCTCAGAGTATTCAGACTTTAGAATGTGTTTAATATCATTTCTTAGAGTTACAAATAATCAAACTCATTGATTATTTTCAGAGAAATGAAATATTAAGTGGAAATTTGAGTTGGAAAATGAACAATTATAGCATATAGTAGTTTGAACTGATGGTCTCACCTCAGATCTTAGCTCTGACAATTTATATATGCATTTTCATCAATTTCTTAAAATTTATATATTTTAAAATTACTTTTATAGGTGGAAAATAAGAGCATCAAAATATGAGCCTGATTATAATAATTATATGAAAAACTATCAGGAAAAGGGCCTATCATCATATATATTCAGTACAGAGTGAATGCATATTAAGTTACTTCAGTCACATCTGATTCTTTGTGACCCCATGGACTGTAGCTGCCAGGCTCCTCTGCCCATGAGATTCTCCAGGCAAAAATACTGAAGGGGGTTGCCATGCCCTCCTCCAGGGGATCTTCCTAACCCAGCGATCAATCCCACATCTCTATGGGCCAGTTCTTTACCACTAGTGCCACATACTCATTAGGTAATACTACCAGTGTGGCAGAAATAAATCATTCCTACACATAAGAGGCAATTCACATGCTGGTGACTGCTTACAACTAAAAATATTGTACTTCATATACACAATGGAGTATTACTCAGCCCTTAAAAAGAATAAGTTTGACTCAGTTCTAATGAGATGGATGAAACTGGAGCCGATTATACAGAGTGAAGTAAGCCAGAAAGAAAAACACCAATATAGTATACTGACACATATATGGAATTTAGGAAGATAGTAATGATGACCCTGTAAGTGAGACAATATAGGAGACACAAAAGTATAGAGTGGACTTTTGGCATCTGGGGGAGAGGGAGAGGGTGGGATGATTTGGGAGAATGACACTGAAACATGTATACTATCATATAAGAAATGAAGTGCCAGTCTATGTTCAAAAAAAATAAAAATAAAAATAAATAAAAATAAAAAATAAAAATATTGTACTTGATTAATGTATTATTAATTAATTAATTGTATTAATAAATAATTAAATTAATGAAAAGAAAGTTAATAGTTTCCTGTTACAAAGAGGAAATACAGGGTAGGATAAATAACTATATATTTAGGAGAATGTTCCTGGAAGATGCCTTATTTCTTTGAATCTATCTCATATTTCCTCTAATGACTCAAGAGGAGTCATGAATTAAATTCCCTGTCTGTTGTAATCATATTTTTAGTGACTGTCTGTTTCTAGAATCTAATAATATAAAATAACAAAAGTACTTTTTAAAAAATCATGGCTCCCACTAAGGAAATAATGACTCTGAAATTTATTGTGTATCAATGAGCAGCTTGACCCTCTATTAAGTGTGTTTTATAACTCCCAGGTATAAAGAATCCTGCAAGGTAGAATTTCTTAAGCTCCATGATGTACTGANTACTTTTTAAAAAATCATGGCCCCCACTAAGGAAATAATGACTCTGAAATTTATTGTGTATCAATGAGCAGCTTGACCCTCTATTAAGTGTGTTTTATAACTCCCAGGTATAAAGAATCCTGCAAGGTAGAATTTCTTAAGCTCCATGATGTACTGAGGAAACTAAGGTTCAGGTGAAACAATTTTTTCCCAGATAAGATAAGGGATAGACAAAGGCTTGTGAGTTCTTATAAAATAAAATGTTACTTACTTAAGATAATTTAATTTTCTTATTTGAACAAAGCTATTGCTAATCCCAAATTTATTAACTAATTTTCCTAACTCAGAATTCACTCACATTCTTCTCCCAAATGAACTGACTAGAAGTGATATGAAATAAAAATGCCCTAGGTGATATGAGGAGTTAAAAATCAGGATTGACTAGAAGTGATATGAAATAAAAATAACCTAAGTGATATGAAGAGTTAAACAAATCTGATGTTCTANATGGAGTAGCTATCATAGTCAACAAAAGAGTCTGAAATGCCATACTTGGTTGCAATCTCAAAAACGACAGAATGACCTCGGTTCATTTCCAAGGCAAATCATTCAATATCATGGTAATCCAAGTCTATGCCCTGACCAATAACACTGAAGAAGCTGAAGTTGAATGGTTCTATGAAGACCATTAGACAATTTATAGATTTGTAATCTACATTATGTTGTCCATATATAGCCAAAGTTCTACAAGACCTTCTAGAACTAACAACCTCCAAAATGTCTTTTTCATTATAGGGGACTGGAATGCAAAAGTAGGAAGTCAAGAAACACCTGAAGTAACAGGCAAACTTGGCCTTGGAGTNTATGAAGACCTACAAGACCTTTTAGAACTAACACCCAAAAAAGATGTCCTTTTCATTATAGGGGACTGGAATGCAAAAGTAGGAAGTCAAGAAACACCTGAAGTAACAGGCAAACTTGGCCTTGGAGTACAGAATGAAGCAGGGCAAAGACTAATAGAGTTCTGCCAAGAGAATGCACTGGTCATAGAAAACACCCTCTTCCAACAACACAAGAGAAGGCTACACGTGGACATCACCAGATGATTGACACCAAAATCAGATTGATTATATTCTTTGCAGCCAAAGATGGAGAAGCTCTATACAGTCAGCAAAAACAAGACCAGGAGCTGACTGTGGCTCAGATCATGAACTCCTTATTGTTAAATTCAGACTGAAATTGAAGAAAATGGAGAAAACCACTAGACCATTCAGGTATGACCTAAATCAAATCCCTTATGACTATACATTATGAGGTAAGTACTTTTATTATGTCTCAGTTACAGAGCATTAAGTAACTTGTCCAAGGTCAAACAACTACTATGTGGTGGAACTGGGATGCAGATTGACAGTAGAGCCCCAACACCTAAATTATTTTCACTACATTACTTTGCAATCTCTTTGGCAATCTTAAATCTCAATCTGCAATCTCTCATAGTACTGATTAGACTTAAAAATAACTGCAAGCATATCGTCTAATACAAATTATTATAATATTGCATATAACTCACTGGTGAAATACTACATACTATAGACTCAGATGTTAGAATACTCATAAGATAAATTTTCTCAAACTTCAATTTTTAGTCACATGATTAACTCTTTCAAATAATAATAGTGTGAAGCAGTATGTCAGTCATATATACAATGTCATTATGTTCAAGTTTTATAAATTATCCACAAAACATAAACATATACCAATACACATAGACCTAACACTGGCATATCTCTGAGATTATCAGTTTCCACAACACTTAGTTATTTGAAGCAGTAGATGAAGGAGAGAGAAGGCAGTTTTATGATCTGATAAAAACAAAGAATAAAGAGAATATGTTCTTTAGATAAGTTTCCAAGGTAACTAGCTATGGATTTGCATCTATAAATTGGGGTACAGGGAATTTTAAGCTCAAGAAGAAAAAGGAATTAGTGCTACCATTTCATAGAAATGAATGTAAATCAAGCAATAGATTAAGCCTCTAGAAAACAGAAAACAAGAAATTACAAAAATATTTACACTGGCTATATATGGACAACATAATGTAGATTACAAATCTATACTGATTAGAACTTAGAAAAATGAATATATTAAAATGTAAATCTATAAGTATAATTTGATCAATATATACTTATGCAGTTAAATATACTATATATTATTACTTTTATATTTTATTGTGCTAATAATGAATATATATCTAATAACAACTGTAATACAGGAAGCTAGGAGTGCTTAATATGAATTCACTAATAGTTTTAGTATATAATTAATCCTGTATGTCTTATATTAAGTATCAAATATTTAATAGGAATTTAATAAGCAATTACATTTTCATTACATTTATATACAAAC
>SJYW01021571.1:290673-359267 GCA_006410735.1 Raphicerus campestris
AGTCATATGTCTCCTTATGACTATCAAAGCTAGTGTGATGGCAAAAGATGTGTATAAGAGACAGGATTATAAAGAGTCAACCTAATATACAGCCACTCTGAATGTAGACATCTGTCTTCACAATGTCTTATATAAAAGGGCTTTCCCAAATTAGTATAGAGTGAGTAACAATATACCTCTCATATAGTGATAAGCAGACTACTGTTCTTGAACTGAAAATGGCTTTTACATGTTTTCGTATATGTAACAGATTTTTTCCACAGATTAACTTAGTCGACCAATAAGCATTGTCTTTGTTTCATGCATGAATTGTAACAGAATGATTCTTTGCTAATTCTGGTATAATATCATATTCAGGTCTAGATATAGTACTCTTCCACAGCCTCACCAGCTTATGCAGGGAAGTGGAGTACCAATGGATCAAAACAAGAGAGAACAAACAGGCATATATGCTCAAGCATGTCTGATAGAGAAAGCAAATAAACCTCAAAAATTTTCATCAGGACATTATTTAAAACACATATGACTCCTTATGACATATATCTCCTTATGACTATCAAAGCTAGTGTGATGGCAAAAGAGAGGTGTCAAGTTCAAACGATCCGGAAAATATGAAAACTGACTAATGTGTGCTTTGTTCAGGTAAAGTATCCAGTCAAACCATACACGTTCACGAACTGTTAAGTCACTCTTCTAATTTTGAGTATGAGGCGTAATTCTCACACATAAAGTAAAATATAATGAAAATAAAATTAAAATTATACTTTAAACATAAATATTATAAATTCTGGGGCCTGTACTCCTTTGTCAATTGGAGAAATATAGATCAAGTTTTCATTTTTTGAATTCATAATTGTAACCCACTAAAATAAAATGATCCTATTCAAGAGTGCTCTAAAAAAGAATCAAATGACATTTAAATCATATCAGAAGTATGTTTAGTTCAATTTAATTGCTAATTTGTAAGACTGAAATCCAGACATTGAGATAAAAGTGCATAAATTCATATTCATATGCAGTTCTTCATAGTATAAAATGCATATGACATGAACCTTATAAGAGAGACACGTGTTTCTCAATAGTATAAAATATGCAATAGAGTTTATATTACATCTTTTCAATTTTTAGACAGAAAGTATAAGATGTAATTATATAATGGAGGCAAAAATACTACATACACCATGCACTTTGATATAAATTAAGATACTAACATATGTGTTCCTTAGAACTGCCTTTCTTTTCATTTTCCATTCTGTTTCATTACCATTTTCTTTTCCCCCTTTCTTCCACACTCTCTTATTACAATGGATACTCTATGCATTGACTCTAAGAACTTTAAGTTCATCCTGGGCTATCACTTTGCATTCACATTTTATGCTATCCAATGATAGCTTTTGGCTTCTTTTATTAAGGAATAAGAATATTATGCAAATTATAGCCCTGCTACTGCTGTCGCTTCAGTTGTGTCCGACTCTGTGCAACCCCATAGACGGCAGCCCACCAGGCTCCCCCATCCCTGGGATTCTCCAGGCAACAACACTGGAGTGGGTTGCCATTTCCTTCTCCAATGCAGGAAAGTGAAAAGTGAAAAGTGAAAGTGAAGTTGCTCAATCGTATCCGACTCTTAGTGACCCCATGGATTACAGCCTACCAGGCTCCTCCATCTATGGGATTTTCCAGGCAAGAGTACTGGAGTGGAGTGCCATTGCCTTCTCCTAGAGTTTAGCGAATGGAAATGAGTCTCATTTATTGACTGGTTTTTGAGTGTAGCTAACATCTATGTTTTCAGAATAAGATCCAAAACCTGTCCATATATATATCAGAAGGCAACCAATCTCCAAAATTCATGAAAGATTTCACATTTTATTCAAAGAGGAATCAAAAAGCCAGAATGTGACTGAGATGTGGAATTACTTCCCTAGACTGCTGGAAGGAGTTAGGACTTTATCATTTTATTGAACTTGAAATATTAAAGATGGTGGTGGCTTTTCAAATAAATGTTTCATTATAATAAATTAACACAATTTCTTCTAACAATGTAACAATGACTAATCTGGAATACAGCAGAAAAGCAGTCTTCAAGGATAAAATATTGGATAATAGGAAGTCTCAAATTCATTTCAAACCTACCACTGCTGATTATCTAGGTCTAGCACAACTGACTTCAATTGCTTATTATCTGACTAGTCACTGAGTTTGGTGACTTCTACCTCACAGCAATATATTTTCCATAGTATTCTAAGGAGTCGTTGGGTTTAATAGAGATATCTCTTATGTTTCGGGAGAGGAAGAAAGCATATGAAGAAGGTGGCAACTGTGGGACACTGAAGAGCTCAACTTTCATACATTTTCTACATTAGAGAGTATGCTACTTTATTTGAAAAAATCATGTTTCCTTCAAGAAAAAAAGATGCTTTAAAACCACTGTTCTAAAAATGTAGTTTAATTTCATTGTTGCTGCTATGTCACTTCAGTCATGTCCAACTCTGTGCAAAACCATAGACAGCAGCCCTACCAGGCTCCTCTGTCCACGGGACTCTCCAGGCAAGAACACTGGAGTGGGTTGCCAGTTCCCTCTCCACTGGGGTCTGACTTATAGATTGGCTTCTGGAAAATAATCTTGTGGAAAGACTCCTCCTTGCTTCCAAAACTAATTCTCCTTGAATTGATTCCAAAATGGAGTTGCCTTTGATCAAATCTCATTACAGAGAAGATGCTGTTAAAAGTGAAAACATGCATATGTGTGTATGTGTTTGATGTGTTTTCATGTATATAAAACACAAAGATATCTGTGATTCTACTAGATTAATTGTTTCAGTTTAACTATTTCTAGATAACTGCTGAGCAATATTTCAACACTGGAAGCGTCCTTTAAGATTGACTGAGATCCAGAGAAAATAAATTAATAAGGGTTCCAATGTTCCAGTCAGGAAGAAATCTATTAAAGACACATTTTGTGTGTCTTTCTCCTCACACAGAAGAATGAGAAGTTAGTACCCCTTGTCCTCTGTGTTAGGATGCAGCCAAACAGTACATCTCAGTTCACACATTTCTAAATGACTTTTCTACTAGGGATGGTAAACTCTCCAGTTTAAAGTTAACAGATTATCACTTAAAACTGAATATGAGTCAAAGCTCTGTGATCCCTGTTCTGTTCTTTCTCCATTATACAAATACCTGTCAAATTAATACTTTAAAAATATTTGAGAAAATTTGGTAATTTTACTCATTTGAAACTTGACTATTTTTTCTAACTTATAAAAGATTACTTTCCTGTAGTTGTACCACAAGTAGAACAAACAAGATTTTTCTTTGAAAAATCCCAGTTTTGATCTACCTATGAAAATATTTAATTTGCTCTTATTTCACTCAAAATAAATGACAAAAGATGGCCACGTTATGAGCAATATAACAAACATGCCTTCCAAAATTTTAAATACTATGGTTATTCTCAAGTAGATATTCTGAAAATAAAACCAAGATATGATTTGGGTTTCAGACACTTGAAACCTAAGATTTAAAAAAAAAAAAAATCAACAAACCTAATTTAAGGAATTGCAGGTAAATAATCACTATGCTTTCCTAAGACAGCATTATTCAACACAACCTATTCTCTTTGAGATTGATAGGAAAATGTAGGGTACTTTCAGGTGAAAAAATTTTAATTTCTTTTAGCCCTGCTTTATATGAAATGAAAGAGTGATTTCAAGTAAATTTATCACCACACAAGATATTTTGATCATTAACTCAACAATTACATTAATATGCAAGATCATAATAATTTAAGCCAGCAACTAGTAATATTAAAAACTCAATAATAAACTGAATTGCATTGACAGACACATATTAGTGCACAGTGTGCTAATCAGTAGAGAGATACCCTAGGTTTATGGCTGCACTAGAAAACTTTTATGGATACTCTAATAAAAGATGATGATGAGAACATGACTATTAGAGACACAGCAGCAGTTCACACTGAACTGTCTACCCAAGGTTGATGCAGAGGCTTAAAATTTAAAGTAATGTGCAAAAATAACCTTGATTTTCTATAGTTAATTTTGATCTGAGTTTGAGTTTCCTATGATAGTGCAATATGCAGGAAATTTGGAAGGATGGAGAGAAAAGCAACCCAAAGACAATTGCTAATTAACTTTTCAAGTTTACTCTTTTCAGATTTAAAACAATAACTTTAGTGTATATAAGCTTCCCACATGGCTCAGTAGTAAAGAATCTGCCTGCCAATGAAGGAGATGTGGAAGACATGGGTTCTATCCTGGGTCGGGAAGATCCCCTGGAGAAGTGAATGACAACCCGCTCCAGTATTCTTGCCTGGAAAATTCCATTGACCAGAGAAGCCTGATGGACTACAGTCAATGAAGCTGCAGAGTTGACACAACTGAGTGACGGAGCATGTAAGGGCATAAAAGTGGAAATGTTAGTCTCTTAGATGCATCTAAGCAACTTTGGGACCACATGGACTCTAGCCCGCCAGGTTCCTCTGTCAATGGAATTTTCCAGGAAAATACATTTAAGCGATTATATCTGATAGACGCAGTACCTGAAGAACTATGGACAGAGGTTTGTGACATTATACAGGAAGCAGCAATGAGGACCATCTTCAAGAAAAGAAAATGGAAAAAGGCAAAATGGCTATCTGAAGAGGCCTTACAAATTGCTGAGAAATGAAGAGAAGCAAAAGGCAAAGGAGAAAAGGAAACACATACCCACTGGAATACAGAGTTCCAAAGAATAGCAAGGAGAGATAAGAAGGCCTTCCTCAGGGATCAGTGCAAAGAAATAAAGGAAAACAATAGAATGGGAAAGACTAGATATCTCTTCAATAGAACTAGACATACCAATGAAATATTTCATGCAAAGATGGGCACAGTAAAAGACAGAAATGGTATGGACCTAACAGAAAAAGAAGATATTAACACGAGGTGGCAAAAATACACAGACGAACTATACAAAAAAGATCTTCATGACCCAGATAACCATGATGGTGTGATCACTCACCTAGAGCCAGACATTCTAGAATGTGAAGTCAAGTGGGCCTTAGGAACCATCACTACAAACAAAGCTAGTGGAGGTGATGGAATTGCAGTTGAGCTATTTCAAATCCTAAAAGATGATGCTGTGAAAGTGCTACACTTAATATGCCAGCAAATTTGGAAAACTCAGCAGTGGCCACAGGACTGGAAAAGGTCAGTGTTCATTCTAATCTCAAAGAAAGGCAATGCCAAAGAATGCTCAAACTAGCACACAGTTGCACTTATCTCACATAATAGCAGAGTAATGTTCAAAGTTCTCCAAGCCATGCTTCAGTAGTACATGAATCTTGAACTTCCAGATGTTCAAGCTGGATTTAGAAAAGGCAGAGGAACCAGAGATCAAATTGCCAACATCCACTGGATCATAGAAAAAGCAAGAGAGTTTCAGAAAAACATCTACTTCTGCTTTACTGACTATGCCAAAGCCTTTGACTGTGTGGATCACAATAAACTGTGGAAGATTCTGAGAGAGATGGGAATACCAGACCACCTGCCTCCCGAGAAACCTGTATGCAGGTCAGGAAGCAACAGCTAGAACTGGACATGGAACAACAGGCTGGTTCCAAATAAGAAAAGGAATACATCAAAGCTGTATATTGTCACCCTGCTTATTTAACTTATATGCAGAGTACATCACGAGAATTGCTGAGCTGGAGGAAGCACAAGCTGGAATCAAGATTTTCAGGAGAAATATCAATAACCTCAGATAGGCAGATGATACCATCCTTAAGGCAGAAAGCAAAGAAGAACTAAAAAGCCTCTTGATGAAAGTGAAAGAGGAGAGAGAAAAAGTTGGCTTAAAACTCAACATCAGAAAATGAAGATCATGGTATCCGGTCCCATTACTTCATGCAAATAGATGGGGAAACATGGAAACAGTGAGAGACTTTATTTTTCTGGGCTCCAAAATCACTGCAGATCATGACTGCAGCCATGAGATTAAAAGACACTTCCTCCGTGGAACAAAAGCTATGACCAACCCAGACAGCATAAAAAGCAGAGACATTACTTTTCCAGCAAAGACCTGTCTAGTCAAAGCTGTGGTTTTACCAGTAGCTATGTCTATGTCTTTACCAGTGAGAGCTGGAATATAAACAAAGCTGAAGAATTGATGCTTTTGAACTGTTGTGTTGGAGAAGACTCTTGAGAGTCTCTTGGATTACAAGAAGATCCAACCAGTCCATCCTAAAGGAAATCAGTCCCGAATATTCACTGGAAGGACTGATGCTGAAGCTGAAACTCCAATATTTTGGCCACCTGATGTAAAGAAGTGACCCACTGGAAAAGATCCTGATGCTGGGAAAGATTGAAGGTGGGAAGAGAAGGGTATGACAGAGGATCAGATGTTTGGATGGCATCACAACTCGATGGACATGAGTTTAAGTAAGCTCTGGAGTTGGTGATGGACAGGGAAGCCTGGCATACTGTGGTCCATGAAGTTGCAAAGAGTCGGACATGGCTGACTGAACTGAACTGAAGCAACTTTGGGACCCCATGGACTCTAGCCCACCAGTCTCCTCTATCCATGGAATTCTCCAGGCAAAAATATTGTAGTGGGTCGCTACTCCTTTCTCCAGGAGATCTTTCTAACCCAGGGATCAAATAGAATTTTCTTACTTTGCAGGAAGATTTTTTACTGTCTCCACAGGCATATATTAAACCAATTAAAATTTCAAGATGTTGTTTGCAAGATGGCCATTTATTGTCCAATGGAAAAGTTTTGAGACTGAAGAGGGGGTACTAAATCAATTAAAAGACTAAATTCATTTAAACAGACGGGACTATCCTTAGAAACCTTGGTATTTGGATTCTATCTTTTAAAGGTGTTTCTTTTCAAGGGAACTTCCCTCTTCCTTCTTTGTTCTAAAACCAACATCTGAGTCAATAAAGACATAGATTTATCTTTATAAATATAGAGTTAAGAGTCTGGTTCTCATGCTGACTCTAGGGTCTTGCATGTCACTGCTGAGATGCCATTCATTTTATAAGGTCATCAGCATCTTAAAGGTATGTGTAAATGGTGCCATATGGATCTTTTGGAGCATTTTGCTGTATGTAATCTGCATTTTTTGTAATTCTAGGCACCTTTTATCCAGTAGCTGATTCCTGTACACAACACAAAGGGTGATGATAGCAGTTAATAAGAACATGGCCATGGCTTCTGCATTTCCATTCTTGCCCTTTTCAAGTTTCACTTCCCAAGACGTACTTCTCTCCTTCCTGCCTTAAATTACATCTACAACTTATATGAGACTAAAGAGAAGCCACCCTTTAACTTACCTTCCTTCACATTTAGATTAAGTGGATGATTATTCAGTCTACCATTCATGATCTTATACATATGGTACAATGACCATAAATGCAAGCACCATGGTGTTGTAGCTTAACTCCACACATTTCATTTTTACCTATATGGTGGCACTAGTGATAAAGAACCTGCGTGCCAGTGCAGGAAATGTAAGAGATGCAGGTTCAATTCCAGGGCTGGAAAGATCCCCAGGAGGAGGGCATGGCAATCTGCTCCAGTATTCTTGCCTGGAGAATCTCAAGGACAGAGGCAACCATTGAGAACCATTTAGAAAACAGTGTCATTAGAAAAAGACACAAAAGAATGACATGAGAGTTATTTTCACCCTAAGAGAAAGAGAGTGGGCCCAAGTTATATGAATAGGCAAGGCTAAGGATCAAAAAGACCAGTCACCAATCCTTTTTGCTGAACTATGAAGTGAAGTGAAGTGAAGTGAAATCGCTCAGTTGTGTCCAACTCTTTGCAACCCCATGGACTGTAGCCTACCAGGCTTTTCTGTCCATGGGATTCTCCAAGCAAGAATACTGGAGTGGGTTACCATTTCCTTCTCCAGGGGATCTTCCCAACCCAGGGATCAAACCCAGGTCTCCCGCTTTGGAGGCAGACGCTTTAACCTCTGAGCCACCAGGGAAGCCCCTTTGCTGAACTATGATACAAATTAATTATAAATGGATATTCCTAACTCCATCACAGACTCTAATATTCCAGTTCCCTTTTGTTCTCTCAATTTGGTTTGAAATTGGGGGTGTGAAAGTACACAGCCTGGGCAAAACTAAGAATTCAATAAATATTTGCTTCCATAGTTTCTATATTTCTTTGCTTCCATCCATCCATCCACCCAAACATTCACCCAATTATCTTCCTAGTTTTTTGATCCCTACCTCATTCTCACTAACCATACAAATCTGTCTTCTATCTACTCACCCAAGAAAATCAAGACCATTTAAGTCAATTCTATTTTTTCATTTCTATTTCAAAATACTTTTTAGCCTCCACTTTTCTTCTCTTTCCATTTCATCCCAGAGGGAGAATTTTCTTTTCCACTGTTCTTTTTTTGAAACTTTTATTCAAGGCATTGCTTAAATGATAACTCCACTGTAAATTTACTGCCAAATCCCACCTTTCTTGACTTTTCATGATAGAATGAAACATCATTTCTTTGAATTCCTAAAGAACTCTGAGGGCATTATCATTATAGTATCATTATAGTAACATTTCCCCTGTCATTGTATGTTAATCTAAAAGGCTGAACACTTCTACTACACAGGATAAAGTTTGAAGTCAAGGATCATTCACTTCTTTATTAGACACTGTCTATTAGGGTCTAGTAGACTTTGAGCATTAAAAATGTTCAGTTGATGATTTTTGAGCTGAATGATGTTGATGATGTAGATAATGTACCATAAGTTTTTCTAACCTTCTATATCCCTCTACCAAAAGTTGGCTTGAAGCTCAACATTCCGAAAACGAAGATCATGGCATCCGGTCCCATCACTTCATGGGAAATAGATGGGGAAACAGTGGAAACAGTGTCAGACTTTATTCTTGGCGGCTCCAAAATCATTGCAGATAGTGACTGCAGCCATGAAATTAAAAGATGCTTACTCCGTGGAAGAAAAGTTATGACCAACCTAGATAGCATATTCAAAAGCAGAGACATTGCTTAGCCGACTAAGGTCCATCTAGTCAAGGCTATGGTTTTTCCAGTAGTCATGTATGGATGTGAGTGTTGGACTGTGAAGAAGGCTGAGTGCCGAAGAATTGATGCTTTTGAACTGTGGTATTGGAGAAGACTCTTGAGAGTCCCTTGGACTGCAAGGAGATCCAACCAGTCCATTCTGAAGGAGATCAGCCCTGGGATTTCTTTGGAAGGAATGATGCTAAAGCTGACACTCCAGTACTTTGGCCACCTCATGCAAAGAGTTGAATCACTGGAAAAGACTTTGATGCTGGGAGGGATTGAGGGCAGGAGAAGGGGATGACAGAGGATGAGATGGCTGGATGGCATCACTGATTCGATGGACATGAATCTGAGTGAACGCCGGAAGTTGGTGATGGACAGGGAGGCCTGGCGTGCTGTGATTCATGGGTCACAAAGAGTCGGACACGACTGAGCGACTGAACTGAACTGAACCTCCAAATGAATGCCTGGTCTAGTCTTTCTCAGGTATCTAAGATATTAAACTTTAGTGAATCTGTTGTATAGAAAGTATTTTTCTTAGATAAGAATATAAGTTAAGAAATATATCCAGATTTTCTGGCAATACTGATATTATAAATACAAATTTCTAAGTCCATGATGCTAAGAAAAGATATAAAACAAACAAAATAAAGCAGAGTAGAAAATGTGGATTGGTTGATTCCATCAGACTGGTTGAGTCTGCATCAGGAATCGGCCGGGATAGCGGAGAATTCAGCTCATGTTGTAAATGGAATACAAGTGTTCCAGGCAAAGTGGAAAAATGGAGCTTGGTTTGCTGTTTGGCATGATAGATTAAGATGCAGTTTTATTGCCTAAAGGGTATGGTTTATAGAATGCTGCCTAAGAACCCAAGAAGATGTAGATACAACTAGTTGGCCAGGAACTAAGCCAAACTACCTATCCTGAAAAAAGTGAGAGGGTTATGATGAATCTGCTGCTTCTAATCTTTTACTTTTACAAAGACAATTTTAATTTATTTATTATATGCTCTGTGTTATGGACTGAATGTTTATGTTCCTGCAAAATTCATGTATTGAAACGTTAACCCTTAACGTGATGGTATTTGGAAGTAAGGTCTTTGTGAGGTAATTAGGTTTAAGTGGTGCTAGTGGTAAAGAATCTGTCTGCCAAGACAGGAGATGCAAGAGATTTGGGTTCAATCCCTGGATCAGGACTATCTCTTGGAGTAGGAAATGACAACACACTCCAATATTCTTGCCTGGAATTCCATCTCTATTTTTTTTTTTTCCTCTGTGAGGACTTAGAAAGAAAGTAGACATCTGCAAGCCAAGAAGATGGTTCTTACCCAGAACTGAACCGGCCAGTAGTTTGATTGTGGACCTAGCCTCCAGGATTATGAGAAATAAATATCTGTTATTTAAGCCACCCAGTTTATGATATTTTGTTAAGGTACTCTTTCTACTTTCTTTTAAGTAAGGCAAATCTTTTAAACAATTTCAGGTAGCATTACAATTATTTCAGAGGAACAAGAGTAAACTGTATAGAGACATGATAGATCTTTTTTATATACTTAGAAACACAAATGGGGTAAATTCAGAAATCCTGATATTATATAAGCACACATATCACATCTTTGAAAAAGTGATACCGATCAAAAACAACATGTATTTTTTTGGTGGCACAAAGTAAGGGATAGATAAACACTGCTGACTTACTATTGTGTAAAGATTGCTTACTGTACAGAGTCTATCATATGAAAAAGAGCAAATGGTTTTTAAAAGACCCCAGTAAGTCATGCTATTGCTTTTATATTTCTTCTCAGTTCTTTGAATTCTTCTGCCATTAAGATAAGAAATTACTTTAGAAATATAGAAATCTCCAGTCCTACTTAGGGACCTCTAAGATACTACTTCACTCAGGAAGAAATTTCCTTTTTCTTCAGATTCAAGCAAAACAGTTAGAGAAGTGTGAACAATGGTAAAACATTCTTCATTCTGCTGAAAATAATCATTTGTGAAGTTGCCTTATAAGGTTTCAAAAGACATTTGCTTTTTTCAACAATCTCAGAAGCTACAAGCATAAGGAGAGTGTATGCAATTTAATAGGAAGTTCAGGGGAATTTTACAGAGTGCATGAAAAATACCAAGCTTGGGGCTGCCTCAGTTCCACAATTTCTTCCTGCCTGACATGTTTGCCCACCTCACCAGAACCCTTTCAAAAAATATTGTGTCCTTTTTTTTTTTTTCCCAAAGAAATCCCTCTGACAACAAAAAACAAATCTCGATCTCCAGCTATATGCTTTTCTGACAAATGCAGTTTCCTTCTCTGGAAATTGGTATAGCTTTAATTGGTCATTATTTCTGAAGTAACTTGTTTCTCTCTCCTCTGCTTTGGACTGCAGCTGGACAAAGACTAAGCACTCACTATGGCCTCTGATGCTTTGGAGCAATTCAATGAATATTTACTAAGTGAATAAGGAAAGGCAAAATATTCAGAGGAGTAAGAGACACAGAATATCCAGCTTAGACAACCAAGTATACTTTTTAGGGTTTCCTGTCACCAAAGTAAAGTGGGAGCCCACATTCTGCCAGATTGCTTCAAATATATGACACAAAGATGTTGAAGACATAATGAGCTTAAAGAAAGCAATATTCAAAGAGAAAAAAAAATGAGTGTAAGTATCCAACAGCTGTCAATCAGAATTAAATACCCTGTGATTACTATCTGAGTGTCAAAACAAAGGGAAACTCAACAGCATTGTATAATTCTATATACATTCAGGGTTGAGATGATTGGATGGCATCACCGACTCAATGGACATCAGTTTGAGTAAACTCCAGGAGTTGGTGATGGACAGGGAGGCTTGGTGTGCTGCAATCCATGGAGTCGCAGAAAGGTAGACACTACTGAGTGACTAAACTAAACTGAACTGACTGTAACACGTGCCATTTTTTAAAGATCTTTGTAATACATGGCAGACATGTGGACACACTATTCTTAAACTTTTCATAATTAGGAGTGGAAATGTGTAACCAAGTACGTACATCTACCATCTGTTCTCTAAATAAGAGATTCTTGTCCCCTTTAAACTTGAAACACCTGTGATGTATGTGCAGAATTTCAACTCATCAGATTTGATCCTTAACATGCTGACATCTAAGTCATACTCTGCATGAAGACAGAAAGCTAACTGGTAACTAAGCTTATGAATTTATGTCTTGGAGGATATAAATACTTGGGACTCAGAAAAATGTTTCATCTGCAAGAATGCAACTGTCATGATTTTTTAAAACATGTTTAGATCCAGAAAGGAATTACAACCTTTTTCTTCTACAAGCAACAAATGCATTTAACTCAGAAAAATAAATCCGTCTAAGCCATTTCAAGTATATCTATCATCTAAAAAGTTCTCCTATTTAGTTCACACTATGAAAGTGAAAGTGAAAGTTGCTCAGTTATGTCTGACTATTGTGATGCCATCACTATACAGTCCATGGAATTTTCCAGGCTAGGATAATGGAGTGGGTAGCCTTTCCCTACTCTAGAGGATCTTCCCAGCCCAGGGATCAAACCCAGGTCTCCTACAGTGCAGATGGATTCTGTACCATCTGAACCACCAAGGAAGCCCAGTTCACACTATGAAGTGAAGTCACTAAGTCGTGTCCAACTCTGCAACCTCATGGACTGTAGCCTATCAGGCTCCTCCATGCATGGGATTTTCCAGCCAAGAGTGCTGAAGTGGACTGCCATTTCCTTCTCCAGGGGACTATAAGGCTTTATAAATTCCTCTCTCCCCTTATTACAGTCTCTACCTAATTCCTTGTAACTCCTTCATTCATTTAAGATAATATCACCTATGACACAGTGCTCTCCATTCTTTTTTATTATTATTATTTTTTATTGAAAGGTAATTGCTTTATAGAATTTTGTTGTTTTCTGTCAAGCCTCAACATGAATCAGGCATAGGTATACATATATCCCCTCCCTTTTGAACCTCTCTCCCATCTTCCATCCCATCCCACCCCTCTAGACTGATATAGAGCTCCTGTTTGAGTTTCCTAAGCCATACAGCAAATTCCCATTGGATATCCTTTTAACATATGGTAGTGAAAGTTTTCTTGTTATTTTTTCCACATATCTCACCCTCTCCCCATTTCCATGTCTATTCTTTTTGTCTGTGTCTCCATTGCTGCCCTGTAAATAAGTTAACCATTCTTCTAGATTCTGTACATATGTGTTAGAATACAGTATTTATCTTCCTCTTTTGGACTCACTTCACTCTGTATAATAGGTTCTAGGTTCATCCACCTGATCAGAACTGACTCAAATATGTTCCTTTTTATGGCTAAGTAATATTCCATTGTGTATATGTACCACAACTTCTTTATCCATTCATCTGTTGATGAACATCTAGGTTGCTTCCTTGTTCTAGCTATTGTAAACAGTGCTGCAATAAACAATGAGATACATGTGTCTTTTTCAATTTGGTTTTCTCAGGGTATATGCCTAGGAGTGGGATTATTGGGTCATATGGTGGTTTTATGCCCAGTTTTTTAAAGAATTTCCTTACCATCTTCCATAGTGGCTGAATCAATTTACATGCCCAAATCAACAGTATAAGAGGGTCCCCTTTTCTCCACACGTTCTCCAGCATTTATTGCTTGTAGACTTTTGGATGATGGCCACTCTGACAGGTATGAGGTGATGTCTCATGGTGGTTTTGACTTGCATTTCTCTAATACTGAGTGATGCTGAGCATCTTTCCATGTGTGTGTTAGCTATCTGCATGTCTTCTTTGGACAAGTGTCTGTTTAGGTCTTTCCCCCACTTTTTGATTAGGTTGTTTGTTTATCTGGCATTGAGTTGTATAAGCTTCTTGTATATTTTGCAAATTAATCCTTTGTTAGTTGTTTCATTTGCTATTATTTTCTCCCTTTCTGAGAGCTGTCTTTTCACCTCATTCTAATTCTTGAAATGATACCAGCAGCTTTATAGCTATACATAAAACAGATTAAAGACCTAACTTGTCTTCTGAAAAATCTTCTCCACTCCTCTACAGCAACCTCCATTCCTTTAGTAACTTATTCTACTGCACAACTACAAACTTCCACCTTCCTTGCTTATCTGCTCAATACATTCTACTGCACCTTTTTTGGTGGGGAGTACTGATACCAGTCTTTCTTTTCTCATCCTATATTCTAACTTCTAATGTCCATTCCAAATTTAGATTCCACAGAGCATTTGTGAACCACTATTATTTCTCTTAATTTTTTTAAGAGAAGCACAAACTCATCTTCTTCATTATCTACATATAATTTTATAGCACCTGCTATATTTTATTGAGCATTAAATATATATGTAATTGAATCTCTCTCATTCTCTCTCTCTCTCTCTATATATATATATATATCATATATGTATGTATATATATCATATATCATATATATGTATATATGTATGTATGTATATATATCATATATCATATATGTGTATATATATATATATATCAGTTCNATCCTAGCATTAACAATAGGTAAGTTAGGTATATTTCCAGGAATTAAAGCATTTATATTTGGGGAAATCATTTCACCTGCTACAGAGTTTAACAATTCAACTATTAAATTCCATACAATAAGAATTGTAGTAAGTACATAATGGGAGTTTGTCACATGTTCAGGTCTCTATGTAAACAATCTATGAGACCCAAATTTATACCCCTAGTTTTACCTCTAAGAACATAGAAACCTGGAGAGACTGGCTAAATAATCCCAAGTGGGAGACAGATGTAGGATTTCATGCCACAATCTAGACTATGCACTTAATCATTATGTTAAAATGCATTATAATGACTTCACAATTCTTTATATACTTTATTAATGCTGTTTTCTGTTTCTCTGGTCTGTACTTAATTGTTTTTGTAGTAAATTAAAATGAGGCACAAACTCACAGTGTTCTGAAAACAGTCAAGGGACCTACAAAGCAAACTAATTTATAGTGTAGCCTCTAATTAGCTGTAATTATAATATTTAATAAATGAAACACCTACTTTTAGAGATAATCAAATCTTTTCACTATACTGCACTAGTATAGGCTAATAACAATCAAAAGCATTATTTAAATGCTGTCAGGAAATATAAAAGTACAATTTATTGCCAACCCTGTAACATTTTCTACNTTATAATATTTAATAAATGAAACACCTACTTTTAGAGATAATCAAATCTTTTCACTATACTGCACTAGTATAGGCTAATAACAATCAAAAGCATTATTTAAATGCTGTCAGGAAATATAAAAGTACAATTTATTGCCAACCCTGTAACATTTTCTACCAAAACAGATTTCACATGGAAGCTGGTTATAAGAAAAATAAATTATGTAATCATCCATAATTTAACTCCAATTAAGCTGGCATGTTTTATTCCTAAATAACTCATTCATTCAAGCATGTTTGCACATATACACATATATTCACTCATCTGAAATGTTCTTTATTTATTACTATTAAAGAATTTCTCTGAATATTTGAGGCCAATAAGAGTGCTCACCAGTAAGCATTAGATATTTTAACAATTGTAGACACTGCCAGGATCATTAATATTACAGAAAAAAATGAGTTAAGACTAAGACATTTAAACATAATGTTTAATCCAGTTATATTTTTAAAACAATATTTTTAGGACACTATTATTCAGCTTGCAGCTATCAATGCCTATTAACAAGTTCTGAAGTTTATCTTGTCTTTTTTTCCAATCTATGTGTGGGTTAAGCAGAAGGATATACAAAACTAGGAATGAGTTATGACTTCTTTACTCCTTGTAAGCATGCATGATGATTGAATATCAGATCACTGAGTGTCAGAAGGACTCATAACCATACATTATGTTTGCTTCCAAAGGGGAATAACCATTGGCAGCAGCAGTAATAGGAAACTTCATTTCATTTTATGATATAATGAAAGGACTAATTTAACAATAATGTGATGTCTTAAATCAGCTCTTAATATCAAAGAACAAAGTGATATTACTGTTATTCAGACTTTGGGAAAGGAATAAGGCACAAATGAACAAAAGAAAATTCAGCTGACCAAAAATTCTAATTAGTGTAAATTTCATTTGTAAGGAATGAACAGCTTCTCTCCAAAGAGAAATTACAGTGCATGAAAAATCAAGAACATTAATTGCCAGAGATATTTTGGATTTAGTAGAGGTTTCAGTGTTGTCACTCTGTAATTAACAGATGATCCAGAGGAATAGAATAATATGTCTTTTATGATATTTTAAAGTTGGATGCCCCCCCAAAAAACCCATAAAAACTAAGCATGATTAATAGGTCTTTTAGCCCAATGCCAATAAATATAATTTCCTAAAAGCATTTACATAACAAGAGAGTCTGGATTTTTTGGTCATACATTTGCTTTTGAATCATTCTTGTATATGGCTATGTATGTAGATGAAATCATCACTTTATTTTTTAAGAAATAAAACATGATGGGTTTTTTATATTTATCTCAGCCTAGTTTTTGTGTGTCCAAAAATGCCTCTTTCTTGAATTTCCTTCAAAGTTTTGCCTAACCAGTGGCTATAAACTCTTACAGTGACTACTATTATCCATTATCCAGCACTTGACATGTCAGCTTGACATCACTATATTAACTGATTTTCAAGTTTTCTCATTCCCTGAGGGGTCCTCTCTCCTACGATTGATGAGGTCCAGGCAGTGTTTGAGCTGCCATCCTGACCTCACAAACAGCAAGAGTGGTCCCTGCACAGAGCAGAGAAGGGNCTCACCAGTAAGCATTAGATATTTTAACAATTGTAGACACTGCCAGGATCATTAATATTACAGAAAAAAATGAGTTAAGACTAAGACATTTAAACATAATGTTTAATCCAGTTATATTTTTAAAACAATATTTTTAGGACACTATTATTCAGCTTGCAGCTATCAATGCCTATTAACAAGTTCTGAAGTTTATCTTGTCTTTTTTTCCAATCTATGTGTGGGTTAAGCAGAAGGATATACAAAACTAGGAATGAGTTATGACTTCTTTACTCCTTGTAAGCATGCATGATGATTGAATATCAGATCACTGAGTGTCAGAAGGACTCATAACCATACATTATGTTTGCTTCCAAAGGGGAATAACCATTGGCAGCAGCAGTAATAGGAAACTTCATTTCATTTTATGATATAATGAAAGGACTAATTTAACAATAATGTGATGTCTTAAATCAGCTCTTAATATCAAAGAACAAAGTGATATTACTGTTATTCAGACTTTGGGAAAGGAATAAGGCACAAATGAACAAAAGAAAATTCAGCTGACCAAAAATTCTAATTAGTGTAAATTTCATTTGTAAGGAATGAACAGCTTCTCTCCAAAGAGAAATTACAGTGCATGAAAAATCAAGAACATTAATTGCCAGAGATATTTTGGATTTAGTAGAGGTTTCAGTGTTGTCACTCTGTAATTAACAGATGATCCAGAGGAATAGAATAATATGTCTTTTATGATATTTTAAAGTTGGATGCCCCCCCAAAAAACCCATAAAAACTAAGCATGATTAATAGGTCTTTTAGCCCAATGCCAATAAATATAATTTCCTAAAAGCATTTACATAACAAGAGAGTCTGGATTTTTTGGTCATACATTTGTTTTTGAATCATTCTTGTATATGGCTATGTATGTAGATGAAATCATCACTTTATTTTTTAAGAAATAAAACATGATGGGTTTTTTATATTTATCTCAGCCTAGTTTTTGTGTGTCCAAAAATGCATCTTTCTTGAATTTCCTTCAAAGTTTTGCCTAACCAGTGGCTATAAACTCTTACAGTGACAACTATTATCCATTATCCAGCACTTGACATGTCAGCTTGACATCACTATATTAACTGATTTTCAAGTTTTCTCATTCCCTGAGGGGTCCTCTCTCCTACGATTGATGAGGTCCAGGCAGTGTTTGAGCTGCCATCCTGACCTCACAAACAGCAAGAGTGGTCCCTGCACAGAGCAGAGAAGGGAAGGCAAAGGAGAGAGAGAACCACAGCTATCCTGGAATAACAGGAGCTCCACATACTTGCTTTCCAAGGCAATTAAAACATTGTTTCTCAAACTTTACACTTCAGTGGACACATGACTTCTTTCTTTCATTCAAGTACTGCAAATCTTCATTGGTACATATTGAAACTTAAACAATTAGAGACTAAATTTTTGTCTCTGATATTTTACAGAAGCTAGAATAAAAGTGGCTGCTCCTTCCGAGTTTAAATACATTGAAACTCTAATCACTTATAATTCCCAGAATGGTGTTATCGCTTACTTTTTAACTACTGAATTCACTCTGGCAGAGCTGGGGTAATAAAAACCATCATATTCTAATTTTCAGACAGCTTGATAGAACCACTCTTCTTAGTATAGATAAAGTGTAATGGAGCACTTTCTTTCCCATAGGAAAGTCTTTGACTCATATGCTCTGATGCCAGCTAGCCTTCACATCTGCTGTTTCACCATTGATAGCTGTAACTTGGCATACTAAACTAGTGTCTGATGAAGCAGCTTTCCTCAAAGGCACCATTTTATTTCTTGCAATGGGAACATAGTAAAATGGTGTTGGTTTTCTGTAGGCCTTATGCAAATCCCTGTAATAAACATAGGATCAGGCCTCACATACAATAAATTGTGTGTTAGATGAGGATGGGGGAAGGAGACAACTTCTTTGGGTAAAAATCACTCCCTTATTCTGCCAATAAATTAAATGCATCATAAATAGAAGGTTTAAATATTTCAAGCTTGACTAATTAATATCAAAGCCATACTAGACACTGAAAAGAATACAAAAAAACTTCAAAAATACCAACCATATATTAAACAAAATATTAGCATTTAAACTAATGTTAACAATGATCCATTACCCACAATCAATATCTTGATATCATTAACAGAGAAAAAAATAATTTTGGCGAGTCAGAGAAATAACATGGCTACAAAAATCTGTGTTTTTTTTTTATTTCTGAAAAAAGTATCTGATGAAGAATATATTAACATGAAGAAATGAACATTTCAGTAATAGTATTAATCACTAATCTAAACTGACTACTCAGATATGCTGGTTTTCAATCATAAAAACTTGTAAGTTTTTTTTCACTCTTCTAAGCTTATAGAAAAATATTCAAAGTAAACTAAATTATCCCCAAAGTTGAATACACGAAGCAAACAAAAAATTTAAAATGAAGTCTCTGTTTATTCTGAATAACCACAGAGTAACTTGCAAGCAAGTTATCAAGAACAGATTTTGGCCAAGATTTAAACTATCTGGTTTTCCCATTTCCCAAGATAAAGCAGAATGTCAGGTTTGAGAAAAATTTTGCTTCAGTTTAGATCCATAGGGGGATACTGAAGAATTATAGTGACAAAAAGGAAGACTTCAATTTTAATTATGTAATAATTTATTCCCATCCATTAATTTAGGTACATTCTTTTTTCCACAAGGAAAGGAGTGACAGTGGCTCACCAAATATTACAGAATTGTATAATAAGCTCAGGCAAGAAAACTGCATGAGCCCAAATTGCAAATGGTTCAGGTTGGGAAGTTCCCCTGGGGGAGAGAATGACAACCCACTCCAGTACCCTTGCCTGGAGAATCCCATGCACAGAGGAGTCTGGTGGGCTATAGTCCATAGTGTCACAAAGAGTCAGACACAACTGAGCAACTTAGCAGGCACACACATAGTGTGAAGCATTCTCTTCTTAATCTCCTCCCCATTAGGAAAACAGAAAAGTCACATGTATTAACACAATCCTTTCAAGACTCTGGTATGCCCTGCTACAGGTCTCTTCTTTAATTGCCCCTCCATCCCCGCCTGGACAGAAGAAACTGCAATAAAGGTTTATAAAGGAAAGGTGAATACATTCACTGCTCAGTTCCCATAAAAGATATGCTTTCTCAACTTTTTAGGTACACAAACAAAAATCAGGATTTACTCCACCATATTTCTTTGAGCAGGAGAAAGTTCTAACCTTCTTCATCCTGCTACAAGACCGTTCTTATGCACACCTATCAAGAGCTTCCAGGAATGGTGTCAAAAGTGAAGATGTAATTATACTATTTATTCTCAGCAAACCTGTTGAAAAAGGCTTTAAACAGAATTCAAGTAAATATAAAAGAAGTAAGAATGTGGTCAGCAGAATTATCATTTTATGCCTTTGTCTGATATTTTGTAATGTCTGAGTTGCAGAAGAGAAAAATGCCCATTGTAAAATGAAAGAAGTAGAAGTGGATGCAATTAGTTAATAATTATTACCAATAAACAAGGGGCTATTCAAATATCCAATTAACTCCTTCTGCACATTAGAATCACCAGTGGAGGTTATAAAAAAGATGCTCAGGATCCTGCCTCAAGAAAGTTTTAATCACTTGGCTTGGAGAAAAGTGCTCTTTGAAAGGTTCCCAAGTGATTCTAATATTCTAATGTGCAGATAGGTTGAGATTAATGATGTACATGAATGGATATTTTAAAGATGTTTATAACAGTGGATGGTATACCCAATAGGACAAAATAGTGACTCTATCCTTTGTAAAAGAAAAATTGATATGAAAACCAAGACTATTATTCATCAGTGATATGATTGTCACAGACAAGACCATATTTCCATATGCTATGCATGTGATTTAGTCCTATAGTTTACCATATTTTCTAGGACTTCAGTCAATAAAAAAAATAGCCCATGATTTAAAGTAGTTCTAATAAAGTAGTCAGCATGACTAACTTTACTGGGCTATGGTCTAGAACAGGGGTCCCCAAACTCGGATCTAATGTCTGATCATCTGATGTGGAATTGATATAATAATAACAGAAATAAAGTGTGTACAGTAAATGTAATGTGCTTGAATCATCCTGAAAATATCCAGACACCTCAGTCCGTGGAAAAATTGTCTTTTGTGAAACTGGTCTCTGGTGTTAAAAAAAGTTGGGGACTGCTGGTCTAGAATTTTTGATGCATACATAGGGAGGCATACTCTATTAATGAGTCAAAAATTTTAATCACAAAATTTGATGCCAATATAACTATTTTCATATTAATATTTTATCTTTAAACCATTTTATAGTTATAGAGAAAATATTTCCCATGTGAGACAGAAAAATAACATTTGAGACTTTTTTTTTCTAATTTATTGAGGAGAAAGGGGGGTATCATTACTGAGCATAAATTGATTTCAAGTAAGTTAAATTAACTGTGAACAAAGCTGTATGCTGGTTAGTGACACCTAAATAAAGTGGACAACCCTTAGATTGAGCAAATATTTAAGAAGTAATCCCTATGAATTTTCCAATTATTATACTGTCAAAGACTCCTTTCTGGATAATGGTAGAAATCATTAGAATATAGTAAATAGTAAATCTAGTAAACAATGAAAATCATACTCAATTTCTGCTGCTGCTGCTAAGTCGCTTCAGTCATGTCTGACTCTGTGCGATGTGCAAATAATTATTGAACCTTTTTTTGTGATCACCATGCTTAACTAAGAATTTGCCATAAAAATACAAAATCATTAAAGAATAAGTTCTGGAGATATAATGTGAAGCATACGATTATAGTCAACAATACTGCATTATAAACTTCCAAGTTGCTAAGAAACTAGATCTTGATTGTTCTAACCACAAAAAGGAAATGATAATTATGATGTCACTGAGACATTGTCTAATGCTATAGTGGTAACCTTACTGCAATACATATGTCTCTCAAATCAATACATTTTTCACCATAAACTTACACAATGCTGCATGTTCATAATATAAAAATTAAAAATAAATAAAATAAATTCAAAACTAATGTTAAATATCTTTGCTATGTTCAAAAACTATTCTAGGTCAATTTCTTGAATATGCAAAATGGAAATTCCCAAGTATTTTACCATCAACTTAAGGGGAAAATAAACATTTATTTCAGAAAACACTTTTCGATCTGAAAAATAACTACAGATGCCATGTTAAGAATTTACTTTTCTAATGTATAAATCCCTTTATAGAAAATATATTGTAATTCCATTAGCAGTGCTATTCTCAATAAAAATAACTGAATTTATCTTGCAGAAATTAAGATCTATGAATAGTAAGTTTCTAAATCCATTTATTAAGTGCATGCAGTAAACTGTCAACTTTTTACATTCTATCCCTTGAGTCAGAAATTACTTATGTTCTCTTGGCATTTAAGAAGCAAAAATCAGTCAAGCTTTCAGAAAATCATTACAGGCATGCCACACAAGCAATTCAGCCTTAAAAACCTATACTGTCACCCTGGCATAATTTAATTTTAGAAGACCATTGAACTGATAAGCTCAGAATAAGTAGCGGACTATACAGAACATGCTATAGCTGTATCTGCCCCAATGGTTTAAGGCAAATGTTTTAGAAACTTAATATGATCAAACAGTTGAGGTCATGTGGGTTAGCCCAAATGACTAATGCATTTAGCTGTTTTGAGTAATGATGGTTATACCATGATGTCTTTGGCTATTACTTTTATTGTCAATATTATGAGTTCCTTGGTCATTGGTTTCATAATTAATAAGTCACTTAACCTCTCCATGGCCCAGTTTCCTCATCTGTTAAATGAGCATAATGATAATTGCTTCCTACCTTGACAGGGGTTGCTGGCAAGATTAATGAGTTGGCATTTAGAATGTACTTTGAATTCTTCTAAAGAGGGAAACTATGCATAAAGAAAAATGAAACAAAATAATATCTTCTTTGCTACTAAGTAACAAAAGATAAAACTACCCTCCCCAGATGGATTAATTCATTTGCTTGCATTCCTAACTCTGTAACCTTCATACATGCTTGAATAAATTGATTTTTTAACCCAAGGTTAAAATGAAAATGCTACGGAGGGCTACATATTTTGAAGAAACCTTCCCAACTCTCTACAGAACAGAAAAATTTCCAAAGTAAACGCATATTCTAAATACAGCTAAAATCCTGTATTACAGGTATTGCACCAATGAATGGAATATTCATTGTTCCAAAAGATAACTGTACAGAATTTGCTTTACAAAAAATGAGTTGTTGCCATACAGGAAACCTAACTATGTAACACTGATAGTAGATGGTGGAGTTAGGAATTAAGCTCAGGTTTCTCTGATTCCAGTTTCCTTCCCTCTTAGCTATTCTAAATTGTAGAATATAGGTTCAGAAGTATTAAGTGATTTACATTAGATATTTGATACTACTTAAATGTCCTTTCAACATGTGGCAGAATTTATTTAATAGCTATAAAAGAGGACACATATTTCCTGTGATATCTTTAGGAAAGACAGACTATATTAGGATATGTAACAAAACCAGAGATTTCAGGGAGACCAAACCCAGAGAGAAAATTTGTAGAAACTGAAAAACCTGAGTCATGAGTTGCACAGAAACAAGGTGATTTCAGTATCATTTGTAAAACACATGATCCACTTTGAAAATCTAGGGATTTTCAAAAGAGACCATACTATCTACAGGCTATAGCTAAGTTATTTTGGAGCTGATAATCTCACATGTATTCATTCTCCTAATTTTTAATACTTCAAGGAGAAAAGAATATGCTAGTTGCTTGGTAACATTCTGTATTGTGTTGGGGTGAGGCTTCAGTTTGGCTACACCAAGTTCCTAGATTCTGAGAAGACTGGTGTGACTCCTACTTTATTGTTTTTCAATAAGATCCCTGGGCCCTCAGCTATTTTATTATCTAAATATGACTATGAACATATTGGTGATGTCATATAGCTTTCTATTGTTTTACATGAAATTACAATGAAGAACCACCGTCTGCTCAATTTTGAGTTATTTTCCAAGTCATTGCTTTACATTTATCCCTGGAGAGAATGTGTGTGGCATGTAATGGATATAGGGGAGATGAATGAAATCTTCTTGATAACAGTATACATGTAAGGTCAATGAACAAAGTCAGGCATGTTCTTTGGAAAAAGAATTTTTCAGTGCTGTAGAACGACTGTGTAACTCTGTTTCTGCAATACTGAACACTCACCCCTCCTTTAAGCCCAGATATCTTGAGCCAGCTCTTGCTTGTAGTAATACAACTTTACCATTCTTTAAAATAATTTTTGGAACTGAGCTGTTCCAGAACAATTAGCTAGCAGCAGGGTCTTATTCAATTAGTAAAAACAGGATGGAAATTCCTTTAGAAAGTCAATGCCTTAAGGGTGCTTCCTAGAGTGTTTGTATGCATTGCTGTTAATTAAGAAATAAAATAATGGTATCAGATGTAAATTCACTACACACAATAGTCTCTGATTCATTGTAGAATTTCAAAATGAGTGTGCCATTGCTTCAATTCAAGATTGGTAGGGATTATTTTTTTTAATTCATACTAATAGCTGGTATAGAAAATGAAAGTGTTCATCTCTCAGTCATGTCTGACTCTTTGGGACACGATGGACTATATCCCGCCAGGCTCTTCTGTCCATGGCAAGTTATACTGGCAAGAATATTGAGTGGGTTGTCATTCCCTTTTCCAGGGGATCTTTCCAACCCACGGATCAAACCTGAGTCTCTGGCATTGCAGGCTATTCTTTACCATCTGAGACACCAAGAAAGGAGCTTTCATATGAAAAAAATTTCATACCAATAGCTGGTATAAGCATATAGTTTAACAAGCCAAAATATGTAGCTGAAATCAGTATCATTTAGGGATACACTAAAATAACTAAAGAAAAATCAACATTTACTGAATGCTGTATCCTTTTAAATTTTAATGCCTTTTCAAGTTTCAACAGTAAGATGTCAGCATGTGATAAAACTATCAACATAATTGTCACCTTAGTGATTATCACTGTGTGGTTTTTATTGTGACTATTGCACATTCCCAAAGGCTTCAGTTTTACAGAAAGAAAGTCAGTGCTGCTAGAAACAGAAAGTTGTTTCATATCAATTTTCTCTGGGTGCTAGAGGCACTCCCATGTGTGAGAAAGGAAAATTAGAGATGAAAGACTAAGAAGACAAGTGAGCAGCCAAGAAAAGTGAAGTTAGGTAAAATGACACTGCAAGAGAGCAACTGAAGTAAAACAACAACAGCAAAAAAAGCAGAGCAGAAGACTAGAAAGACTGTAAAGAAAAGAAAGGGAGAAAGAAGCTCAAAGACGGGGAAAAGATGACAACTTTCAGTGATTTTTCCAGAGGCGTATCTTGCTATAATACACAAGAACTTTGAAACAGGATATATGAGTAATCTAGAAAATAAAAACAAAATTTGAAGTATTTGTGAGGCTAAAATAATTATTTCTGGTATCAGACCACTTGCATTAGCATTTTATATGGATTATTGTACAAATTCAACTTCAAAAGTCCCTCGAATACTGTGATAATTTAAATGCACCACATATTCATTCTCTACAAAGTTACTAACACTGATGATATACATTTATAATTTTCAACAGTGAGTCTCTTTTTTACTAAAAAATATTTTAATAAGAAAAACAATCTATTAATTTTTAATACTCAATTGGGAAAAATGATCAATTGCAATTAATATAATCAAATAGCACCATATTGATCTTAATGACTTGCTCATACTTGATTACTCAATAAATTTAATTAAATGATAATAGTTTTCCAATTAAATGTAAAATATGCATCCAATCTTTAAGCTAGCCATTAAAAATATTCTCTTTGAAAGCAATTTATTTTTAAGAATTATGTGGATTTGACCAAAACATTCAATCGATTTCATTCTTTAGGTATTTGGTGATTCCCAGAACCCCCCAAAAAGCTGATTTAATTTGGTAAGAATTTTTACAAAGAAAATTATATAATTATTTGTCAAGTTAAGTCATATAAAATCCTGTTATATGATCACTGATCCCATCTCCAACAAACTATAAGCTTCTTAAAAGTGAAAATTAGATATTATTTGCTCTAGAATACCCAATGTGTAGCATAATTTCTAGTACCTGGTAAGTGCTTCCTGGAGTTTTGTTGAAATAATTTATTTTATAGCTTGAAGCAATTATTTTTTAAAGAGAAAAACAATCTACCACTTCTGTCCACTTGAACTGGCAATTGCACTTGTGTGAACAATGAAGGAAAATACTAAGGCTTAAAAAATTGCTAAATTACCAATACAGTATTGTAAAGTAAAAAAATAAAATAAAATAAATACTCAGTAAAATAGAAAATAAATTATGACATAATACTGATTCCCTAAAGTGGAATCTCCTCATTGGCTCTACTCTGATCCAATGAGATCAGTGGAAGTAAGGAGACAATCTGAATATTAAAGAGGACAAGATGCTATGTGCCTGGAATTTGGTGCCACCATAATTTCCATTTAAATGTTTAACAGACTTCCCCACTGGAAACCACTGCCTGCCAATGGGGTAGCCCATTTTGAGATTCTACACCTTCCAGAATACTAGATGGATGATTGTCCAGCGAATAGGAACTGTTTGTGCTTATTTTCCTTGTTTTTCTGTAGGCTCTCAACAAGTAAAACCTGTTTCATCTTAACAGAAAGAAATGCCTATATGGAAAACATTCTTACATGTAATCATTTTATTCTTCTAGAATATCCACACCTTGTGGAGTCTGAATCTCCCACTTTTCAATTTTCAGTAGATATATTACTTTGTCTATTTACATTCAATGACAAAACCTTGGTAGGGAAAATAATTTTACTTCTGAACACATTTTCCTCCAAACACAGATGAAAGACTTATAAAGCAACAACTCCTTGCCATTTGCAAGTATTAAAATGATTTGCTTTGATGACCATATATTTAGTTGAATGTCTCCACCCCATGAGAAATATGCTATTGATTATTCTCTACAAATAACAATGTTCCTATGCTCTTACATTCATTAACAAGAAGAGGTTTGCTTGTATTCTATCATTTTAATACATAAATTTCAGATAACCAGTACGACTTACCTTGAAAAAAGTCATGGTTGCACCATCTTCTACTGCTCCATACTCTATCTTGGTTTGTTTAGCTAAATCATCAGCAGAGTCAATAGGGGATTCCATGCGCTCCACTGTCAGAAAGGCGGCTAAGTTAGCAGTATACGAAGAAATGATGATAAGTGTGAAAAACCACCAAATGCCTCCCACTATCCTGGTGGAGAGCGCTTTGGGCATGAGCTCAGAACCTAACAAAGATTGGGGGGAAAAGGTGAGACGAATACAGAGAATTTGATCAGCAGTCAGGTACTTTTGTTCACAGTGGAAGAATGGAATCACTGTGTAATAAAAGCTTAAATCATAGATTTACATATCACTTTAGTAAGCAAGGAACAACCCGTGGGAGAGCAGAGGCTAACTTCAGATAACATGTCTCTTAGGACATCTGTGCTTACATATAGTGACAGGAGACTGAGCTCTACCTGAGACAGTACAAAATAAGAATCACATAGTAATGACTGGATAGCCTTTATAAAAATAGCATTAGAATGCAGAGTATCTCTCCTGTTTATAAGCTACTTTTATACATTTTCATATTCTTGTTAGTTAAGCAGGTTTTAGAAGAAATGATTTAATGCACATTTTGATCCATTTCTTAACAAGCTTTATTTATGTGAAGTTTCATTATTCATGTGCATGAAGCTCAAAAATCTTGTCTATACTGCCATTTTAAAAAGTAATGTATGAAAACAATATCAGTTATCTATATTTTTTGAGCCAAGGGGCTTCAGTCCAGTTTTTATTTTAAAATAGGTAGTAAACTATTTTTTTAATGCATAAACAAATGTCTCCTGTCACTATAGTTAGCTTTAGTGAGGGAAATCAGAATAAGAATAAATAGTTAAATTGGCATAAATTTATTTTTACACATATATACAAATTTCATAGTTATAGTACAATATGTGGCTGGAGTTGTCTGCTCATGGTATTAATAAGGGAATGAGATCTGATCATTATATATTGCTTTTGATTATTATTAATTTCAATTAATTTAGATTATACATTAAAATTCTAACTTTTTTTAACTGAGTCTTTTAGTTTTACCATGTTATTTATAGCCTTAATATGTAAATGTATAAAATCAGCATGTATAACTTTTTTAATAAGAAAATTATACAAAATTTATGTATATATATTACTATTTACCCTTCCTCATTTTGAACCTATAATCAAGAAAGCATTGGCTACAAATAAATTAATTTTAGTAAGGTCTGAGTAAAATGGAATGAAGCAAAGATGGACTCCATGTTTGATATATTTTTAACTATAATAACAAATACAGTAATATAACATATCTCTATATGCATTAAACATACAACAAATTATTCATGCTAACATTGAAAAGAAGTGGTACCATGACTTGGTTCTAGCAAAACAGTCCATCTTATACTGCAGTTCATCTTACCCTTCCAATTTCAAACAAACAAATAACATTTTAGAAAGCAGACAGACTTGGACATGACAGCCAACTCCAGCTCCAGACTCTTGCCTACCACTCTGTAAGAAAAACAAAACAAAATAAAACAGAAAAGTACCTTTCTGATGTAGTTGCTCCTAGGCCCTGCCAGACACACACTTGGACACCGAAACACTAAAATATTCCCACCATGATCTGCAGCTTTGGCTGCCCAGTCTACATTTCTTTTCTTTTTTTTATTTTTTTGAACACCACCACCAATAAAGTCAAACAAGACTGGGAAAGAAAAGAACAGTGGAGACATTCGACAAAAAAGGCCCAATTACCACAAGTTCATATCTTACCCAAGACTTAAAGTGAATACCTCTTAGGCTTGTGAATCAGAGCCTGGTTAGGGGCTGACTGTCATGTACTCAAGGTAACGTCATGTCCAGCACTATATCCCACTAATTCCTGGGGAGCTGGGCATCAGCCAGAATAGTATGGGTTCCTCTTTCATGTATCCACCAGCAGTGAAGTAGTTATGTGGCAAAGCAAATGTACATTTGAATTTTTCATTGCTTGGATTACTTGTCATCATTTTTAGAGATATTAGATATAATTATATTTCTTATTGCTAGATTTTATAAATATCAAGTTCATCTCACCAATATTGAAATTCAAAAATATCTGAATATTTTATAAATTATACATAAAAATAATATCCTATTTTTCAAAGTGGTAGGAAAAATAATTTTAAAAACTTTATTATGGTTAGATCTTTACTATGAGAATAATTCATTCCAGGCTATCAGAGTTAGTTATTAGCAGGTTACTAGCAATGTGCCTGGGTAAATCACATAATCCAGTGCTACTTGGAAGAGATTCCTGTCTCATATGATATATTTTTATTTACTTTTATATTTTTAAAAATAACTCCAATATTATCTTCCAACTGTAAATAAATCTAAGGGGAAAAAAAAGCCACTGGACCCAAAATGTAGGAAAGGACAAATACAGTTATTGATTATTCATTTTATTTAGAAAGAGATGCCACTCGCTTAATTAGTTTATATGAGTTCTCTGAACTTTTAAGTTTCAGATTTAAATACATATATATATCTGGATGTTCATATTTTTAAAGCAAAAATTATCTCATTAGTAGGATTGCTTGCAACATGAATTTAAGTTAATTTTTTCATTTTAATATGCAAATATTTACTTTTAGCTTAGGAAGTAGTTTATAAATGAAACAGTCTGAAATAATGGATTTATGCATAATATTAAACATGCAAAAGCAAAGTATCTATTTTATTAATGATAATTTATAACTTGACAATATATTTTCTCCTTCAGTGCTGTAATGCAATTGCCAAATGAATTTCTTCAATGTGGATCATAAATACACCAGTAAAATTTAAGGTAAACCCTTATATGGGTGTGGTAACCCTTACAAATAAGTATGTTTTCTTTCCTTAATCCAGTCACTGTCAGTTGTTAAAGGGCATTTTGATTTATTTACAAAACTTTAAAACTTAAAAATATTATATTTTAAATGCATAAAATAGTCTGGTTTTGAAATCTTTTATATTGAGTAGTAGGTCTGACATATTAATTTGCTGAACTTTATATAAATGTTAAAAGATTAATAAAAGAAATCACAGCAGCAAAAATAAAAATTAGCTTGGGAGAATGGAGACTAAAATGATAAATTCATAGTTATAAATATACCATTAAAACATATTGCATGTATTATGTCATTTTCTAAGAAATGTAGCCTTTACTTTTAACATTAATATTATAATTTTTAAATAGTTATGAAAGAGTATTTTTGCATGCACTTCTGAGCATGCAATACTTTATATTCTTATATACTATCAGATGCAGCTAATATTTTACTTGTAAAGGTAACTCTAAATGGTTAAATATTTTATTTTTACAAATTTATATGCAATAGAATTACTAATCATGCAATACAAAGGCATCTAGTCATCAAGAATTGATAGGAAAGGGAGTTTTTTACATCAAAATGAAACAGGAAACAGGAGCAATACACTGTATTCTTGTCTCAAGAAGATGCAGTCTTAGTAATGCTTTAAACGCAGCTTCTAGCTAATGGATCAGGTTAGCTTGGTTATCTATGAGATAATGTATCTACCATAGGTTAAGAAAGTTAGATGATATACTTTATGTGCAATTGCAAAAGCTAATTATTTTCTCAGAATCTCCCTTGGATGGGATTTGAGAATGCCTAAATGCATCAGATAGATGGAGAAGCTGGATTATGGTTACATGCAGAGAGGCACCCATGCAAGCGACTTGTGCCAGCGAGAGCTGTCACCCCCAGCAAAGAGTGGGACATGGTGCCCAAGGGAAATAGCAGGCTGAATCGTATACCTTGCTGCATGAGAGCTCCAACTCCAAACCAGAAACTATTTAGCAAGGTGAAATTGTTTTCCACCACGTCTGAGTCAGGGTTGCAAGGGTGTGGGTTATACCACTCATAGGGACTAAACCTGTGGTAATTGACAGAAGAAAAGAATATATTTAAATGGCAGTAAGAAGACATTCTATCCAGCATTTTTGCTGCAAAAGAAACAGAAAGACAGGTAAGATTAAGCAGAAACCAGAAATCAGCATTTTTATAGTACAATTTCATATTCATGACAGAAAGTTCTAGGTTTTAAAGATACTTATCCTTATCAGCTGATTACATGCTAAGATGATTAGCAGCATTTCTTTACTATATATGACATAAGAGAAAAATCTGTATATCAGTAAACAAAGATATTTAAGATGTAGGCTTTAAGAGAAGGATTAACAAAATTTTTTTAAAGACTAGAAATTCATTAAAGAAGAAAACAAACAGGTATGAAATAAACATTTTTAAAACTGTGGAAAAACTGTTAAAAACAGGAGAAATGATACAAAATCACTTTCAAAAATTTTTTATGCTATAATAGAAACTACCAAAGTGAAAGAGATTAAGTAATCAGTGAATAATTATTTTTCATATAAGAATACAGTACCATGGATTTATATCTTTATGTGTGACAAACTCATATCCAAATAGAACCAAATCAGAATGAACTACACTCTTATATATGCTTCTGACTTCATTATGTGTTTCAGAGAGGCTGGCAATATGCAAAATACCAAATCAGTATGAGAAGCAGGAATGCATACGGAGACTAGTATCCACATATTATTTGTTTTCAAATCTACAATTAGTTTGAAACACTGCTTTAAGACAAAGAAAATTAATCTGATTTTTGAGGCCAATTATAGATGGTTTTAGAAATATAAACAAAATCTCTTAAAAATTTATACCAAGAACTTTATAAACTGTCATATGTACACATAATTTATCCTAGTTATAATCCAAATATATTTTTCAGTTAATGGTACTATCAAAAAATAAATTAACAAAATATTTTCCCTAATATCTCAAATTTTAAAGCCACTCCTTTACAAATCAAAATTAGTCTGTGTGCCCTTTATGAAAGCATTAAAAAACTTGCATTCAATCAAAGTTATTTGAATTATGTATCTGTCACTTCAGAAAGCCCAATTTTCTTCACAATAATCTTTCTGACATATTAAAATTCAGAAGATCAAACAAACTATTTACATCCTCCTAATGCAATTTTAGAACACCCTTGTTTTAATAGGCTATCATTGACAAACGAAGGAATGTTTTGTTTGGTTCTCTAAGTTAAACTGACACACTGAACAGAAAGGTTGATTCGATAGTAATTAAACATTCTGATCTGATTTGTTATGTCTGACTGAAGTAGAACTAGCTTTGGTTGTAAACATTTTATTTTTATTTAAATGCCTTTATTACTTTTACCCTAGTAAAAATAGTTATATACATTTTTAAAAGTACTTCAAAGTATTAGAATGTTGGTCATCAAACTTTATCCAAGACTGTCTTTTTTAAAAAAGAAAAATATTATTAATTTTCAATTAACTATCCATAAAGAATTCACTGTTCATCAGAAGAAATGTGATCTAGTAATCAGATCACAGGCTCTGCAGCTGGACCATGCATCTCCATGGCCTTGGACAAGTTATATAAACTCTATTTTTAAATACTAATAATATATTTTAAAATGTGACTTTGCCTGTAGTTACATATTCTGACTCCTATTCTGATTCCTGGATAATTAAACTTTTCTTTTCCTACTGTTGACAGTATATCAGCTATAAACATAAAACTGGTCTGTAAAAGCTGAATTTAGTTTTTGTACATAACAAATCTTAAAAACATAACCACAGAGGGTGAGCATGTAAAACCTGCCTAATCAAGATTTCTGGTTTTCACACAGAATCCCACGAGCCCTTGAATTTTATAAGTGTTTCAGGGGATTCCATTGAATGGTGAGAAGGAGATGTAGTTTTGGGGGTTGCAGAAATGGAAGTACAAATATGGAGGATTCTGCCCTTCCTCTCCATATGTGTATGTATTTTTACATGTACTTATAAAAATATATATATTTTTTTCATTCTGAGAAGGTAGGAAAGGAAGGAAGGAAGACAGTGAAAGAGAAATGAGGAGGAAAGTGGAAGGAGAAATGGAAAAAGTATGGAGGAAAAATTTGGAAATACACTGGTTTCAAGAGACTAATAACTACTTCAGTGAGTGAGTCATATTTAATTGAAAGAAAGGAAAAAATGTATGACAAACTAATACTTAAATTCAAATTATGTACACCTTTCACCTTCTCCACTCTGTCTGCTTTTTACTTTAGCATGAAGATCTCCAGTGGCCCCAAAAGAGGTACAATTAGCCTAACAAAATGCTACCTAACTTGAATTTGGAATTTGTTCTTCATGGTGACACTCAGAAAGCTTTTCTTCTGTCTCCATTTGATGCAGTAACATTCTTCTAATGGTGTGATATAAGTTATCCTTCTCCAACACACACACACACACACACTTCACTGGCCTTGCACTGCCCTTTATCTGCTTATCTCCCTCATACTGAAGTCAACACAGCTCTGATTCTAGTTCCAGTCTGTTTTGTTTTTTTCCTAAACTGAATTACCTCTCCCATCATTAACTGCTATACTTAACCCCTTTGTTTTGTATTTCTAACAGATCTTGAGTCAATATTTCTTCCTTCTAATTCTGACTCGCCATTTTAAAAAATTCTATTGACTTTCACATTTTTTTCTGCCCATCAGAAAAACTTCAATCACCTCAAATCTATATTTAACCCTAATCACTTCCCAGATCTAAAGTGAATTTCCAACAGCCAGATAATAGACTTTTCAATGCTAATATGTTCAATACAAACCTACAATCTTTCTCCCTAATCTTTCCCTTTTATTGTCTTCTCCATCTCTATCAATAGCATCACCTGCTGGCATTCCCAAATCAAGTTACAGAGGTCTTGCTCTTAGTCCTTAGTTCACTTATCTTGAACACTTTAGAGTCAACTTCAGTTCTTTACATTTCTTTTTTCCTAACACTGACCTCCAAACAGTTGTCAATTTAAATCAGTCTCCCTACAGAAAGACTTTCATTTCCTTCTCTCCTCCTTCCCTGTTTATTTCCATTGGTATTAATGCCAGTTCAGGTTGTCATATTCTGTAGCTATTATCTCCAAGATAGTCTTTCCACCTTACATTTCAAATTTAAAAGCTCTAAATATTGCTTCCCAGTTTACTATCATGTAGAATAATTTTAAAAATGATACAACCCTATTAAAAATAAAACTTCAATCACGTCTACAGCCTACATACAAAATACCCAGACATTTCAGCATGGAATTTAAGATTCTCTGCATTGTGCTCCATAATACCATTCCAGGATTATGTTCTACTGTTTTTTTTTCCTACTCGCCAGCTTCTGGTCACTTTCTCCCAAAATCCTATATTGATTCTTACCCATTTCTTTGATCATCTTGTCCTTTAGCCTGTAATACCCTCTCTACTCCCTCCACTATTCAAATCCTATACCCACCCTTCAATTTCAATCACTGCCATCATTTAGTTTGACCTTCCTAAATCTTTTCTTGGAATAAGTATCTAAGGTAGACACTGGTAATTACCCCTAAGTATTCATTGTCCTGCCTGAGTTTTACTAAGAACATTGATGCCCACCTAATAAAACTATACTTTCTTCCCTTGAATGTAACTAAATACGAGCCTTTGCAATATGAACAGACGTGATGTGTATAACTTCTGAGAATTCTTTTTAAGGATATTTGCCTTGGACTTTCTTTGCCTTCTTCCTCATTTAGGAAATAGTGATGACTACAGATTATTAGAAGCCCTGGGTTGAGGATGACAGAGATGCCCCAAGACCCAATACTATACTCCTCTAGGCTGCTCAGTAGGAGAAATAAATGCTTTCTGAATCAAGGCACTGTATTTTTGGCTATCTTTGCTAAAGAAGCTTAACCAGTACTTGAATGACTCAGGTACTTGCTCAGTTTTACATATCTATAGTTCTAAAAGCTTCAAGTTACATTTATGATAGCCTGGTTTCTTCATTATAATTTAATATACATATCTCCCCCCTTTTATTAATTGTGAATGAGTACATGCAAATGCAGTGTCTAATTAATCTTGTGTCTCCTACAGTTTCTGGCACAAGATGTTAAACCTAGTGGCCATCTAAAGCATATTTGAATTATTCTGAAGATCTTTTTACCTCTCTTTCCTTTTCAATTTCAGGCTATACACCTAAAATTATAATCCTCCCATTTCTCTATACCTAATATCTCCTTCACCCTATGCTTCCATCTCTATAAAAGTCTTTTTGAATGCATCATTTTTTTCCTTAAGACTATCACTTAATCATTTTGCAGCTTCTAATGAAATTCTCTGAATGCCAGCCCTTTGATATCCTCTCTTTTAACTCTGTGATGTGTTCTCCTGATTATTTGCTCTCTGCTCCACTAACAGGAGATCCCTTTTGGCTAAATCATGGCTCTCAGATCTTTCCTCCCTCTTTAATGACTTAACACACTCACTGCTTGAACTCCTGTGCTGATAATTACAAAATCTTCTTAATTTATAGCCATAAATTTTCTCTCAAAGCATTTCCATCCACTTCTGTATATTCCAACTTTGGCAGCTCACCATTACCTTATGTTTAAAATGCCTAAAACAAAAACCAAAAAATTCAACCATACTTTCTTTCACATTTTCTTTTTTTTTTTTTAGCTCTATAATGATGCAGCACTTCTCTGAGTTGAGACTAAAAGCTTATTTCCATTTTATTTTAATCTATATCCTTTCTTAAATACAAACAAATGTGATACACTTAAGCTGTACCAACTTTTGTTTTATAATGCCTCTTTGTTTTATTCCATTCATGCACTTTATCTTAGTTCTGAGTAGATGATTTTAGGACTCAGTTTCTACGTGTTTCCTATTTTCTCTATTTTGTTTTGCAAATATCTTCACATAAAGTTTTGTACCATGCAACTCCGGTTGTCTAGAACATATCAATTCTATTAAATACTGAATCAGGTTTAACCTGCTATGCCTCTGAAGTTTTGCTCTATATGACTCAATGTGTTTAACCTTATTCAAACTATTATGTAGACTGGCCAATTGTCTCACTGTCTTTGTATATGCTGTTCCTGTTAATAGAAAAATCCTCCTCCCTTCAGTCAATTTACTCAGCCGTGTGTCTGTTCTACTCCTTTCTGAAATTCCATAGTGCTTACTTTTCTCCCAAAGCCTAGTTATTTCAAATCTCTATATATTACATATTGCCTTGTGCTCGACTATTGGCATTTCATATACTAATTTTTTATCTTCAAAATTTTATGAGCCCTTTTAGATATGCTGTTTAATATAACTAACATTATTAATATTTTATTTATTTTAAAATAAACATAATATTATTATTATTTTAGTGCCTAAAAATTGCCTAACAGAATGCCTACAGGATTGGTGACTATAAAACTTGAGTTTCAGTCACATATATATTTTGTACTTGGTGACATATTGCTAAATCTCTCTAAGCTGAAGATTTATTTCTAAAGAAGAGCAAAAAAAAAACTAAACTAAGCATGAGAGATAATATATGCAAAGCACTTTGCAGACTATACAGTGCTACAAAATGTTAACTAAAAGTGTATAGACTTTTAATGATTTCTTACTCTAGAGTCTTATATCAAAAATAATTTAGATTATATATGAAATAATCTGCTCATTGAGGAAATACTTTTACCATATTATGCAAAATGCTAATTTAACATTTATTTGAACATCTTTTTATAGCAGAGGCAAATTTTACCATAACCAATGTGGAGAACACAAATAATTTTTACATTACATATTATTTTGAACCAATGAGCTATATACTTTCACATATCTGTATACTATTTCTGTGCTGCTTCTTTAAGGTGCAGTGACCTTTCTGCAAAGTGTCTCATTTATATTTCAGGATTTAAATTCAACATAAGTTCATCATCATTGTTATAACATAATAATGCTCAGCTTTCATCTGTATCATAAATTCAAAACAAATCTTTCTTGAAAATTCACCAGAAGTAACTGTGATATTATGAATTTTTTGCTCTTCTTTACTCTGCTTAATTATTTAATGAGAGAGCAATTCTTCACCTCATTTTAAACTTGGGGTTAAACTGGTTGTAATAGGGGAATTAAACAATGTTCTAACTGAAATTTTTTAAAAACAAAATAGACATAACTATTTCCAAAATAGAGTATAAACAAACATCCTAGCATGAAAATACAATTTTTTAGCACTAAATACTATTTACATATTGACTACACTTTTTTTTTCAGGGGCATATAATTAAACTGAGGATGTAATAACAAATGATCTTTTGATACTTTTCAGTTTAACACCCAAATAATTTGAAAATCTAAAATTTGGTATTCAAATCGTCAATATTACTTCTTTGATTAGTGGAGAAAATAGACTATTTTAAATGATGGTCCAAGGATTGATACATTTTACTGAATAAAATATAGAATTCTCAAGAGAACATAAAATTACCCTTCTGAATAAGAAAGGTTACAGAATCCAAATTTGTTCTCTTTTTTTTTTAATCAAGTGACAGGTGATGCTGGATTGTTTAGAGAAGAAATGAGAAGCGAGTAAATGCTATATAAAAAATCAATATACATTAAAACTGTTCACAGAATAACTATAACCCATGTTTTCAGCAATAATTCTGAATTTTCCAAGAATCACCCCCCCCCCACTTCAGGTATGTTCAGCTATTCACTGCAAATAAATGATATAATTTATTGATACATCTAAATGACATATTTGGTCAAAAAAGGTGATCAGGATAGGTTTGCACTAATACAGGTTAGCATGGAGCCACCAGTGTATTTGGTGCTTACTTGAGAAGCAGAACATTGAAGTGGATGTCGTAACCATCCCCAGCATTAAAGCAAATAGCCATAAATGTGAGAATATTTCTAGAAACTGGATCTAAATGGAGTGAGAGGTGATAAGGTCACTCCATTTCTAGGAGTTGAAGGCACCATTAGTTTAATTCAGGAATGCCTTGAGGAGAGCTAGCTATAAGAGCTCCCATTCTTGGGCAGAAAAGCAGATTATAATCTAGGGAAGGGATAAAGCATGTGTATTTATTGAAAGTACGCCATTTTGATGACGTCTCCTGTGGGAGCAGGCATAACGTGGGAACTTTTAGTCTCTGAAAAGCAGGGTTGCCTTGTAGTAGGAAGAGTTTAAAGCAAGGCACCAAAGAACCACTTGATTTACTCAAAATAAGTCAAGGTTAAATAAAACACTATTAGAAAATGAAATATAGAATTAATAGCAATAATATCAGTTTGTGTCACACTTGCTAATTACAAAAACAAGTGCAGCTATATTCTGAACTGCCACAAATGACCAGAGAGAGTGACAGTGTTATTGTCATTATTATTATTAAAAGCTGAGATTTAGATAGATCAGGGATCTTTCCAAGACACAAAGAAGGCTAGAGTCAGCTGTGCAATCAAGTCCCTTTAATCTCATTTTGCAGTGTCCAATTGTTATCACACCCCATCAAAAAGGAAAAGGGAATTCTTATTTTCTAATTCAGTTCCCTGTGATAGCAGTGAGAAACTGCTTGATTTTCGTTAGGGATAGAAAAATAATTTATTTTATCACTTTTTAGCATACTTATATCTTGCATTCTGTAAAGTCAATTCTTGCACATTCAGAGCACTCAAAAATTAAGATTTAGTTAATGCCTTGATATCACTGGAGTACAAAAATATTCCCAAATTTCTCAACAAAATATCATAATTTGATTCACAAATGCATTAACTACTCTGATTTCAGACATATTGCAGAAAGAATGTCAGTTTTTAAATTTACCACCCGACTAAGCCTGATAATACATTATAAATGTTAAAATTTAATAATATACGCATAGATACGAAATCCTTAAGGAAAGTTCAAATTCACCTAAATTAGTATTTTTACAATATTATCTTTTCTCTATAATTTTACCATCACCACATGAATTCTATCTATTTTGAACATGAAATATAATATTGCTTCTCTTACACTGTCAGGGAAAGTTATATTTTTGAATCCATGAAAAAACACTAAAAGCAGGAGCCTCAGCAATTTTTGTGAACCATCACAGTATCTTTGAGTTGACATAAATCAAGTTAAGGGAATTTAATTTAGCATTTTGGAAGAGGAAAAAATGTTCTAGAGTAGACGCTTATTTTTCAAAATAATTTATTTTTAATTAACTTTAATTTCGGAAAAGAAAATGTCAAGAAGTAAACTTGAAATATTTTTGTGTGTTTATTATCAGTCATTGTGGCATTATGATCAGATAATGCCATATGACTTTGGGAAAGTACTACGTCCAACTACGTTAGGTTCTCTTTCTGACATCTGTAGAAATCACAGGGCTTCCTGACAAGAAGCTTCTCTAAAAATGCACTTGTCATCCTAAAATTTAACCTGCCCCTTATCTTTCATGGTTCTGAAAGTCTAAGATAGAGACAGTTTCCTCAATAGCTTTACTAATAGCTTTACACTAATAGCTTTACTCCACAGCAAACAAAAGAGCAGTATCTTAGTAGCAGACTCGACCAACAATCAAAACTGATTCTGACCAATTGCTTAAAGGGCATGATCTACTTATATTCAAGGAGTATCATTTTACTTTCGTTTTTTTTTTTTTTAACTTATTCAGTTGTTTTTTGCTTTCTGAATCCTTACTACAAATAGGCCACTTTAGGTGCCTAATTAATTCTAAACACTATCTCTTGCCAGAAAAGTAGTTTTGTGATCATTTCAAATAAATAGTTTATATAAACTAAATAAGTTATTTTGACAAATACAGATGACTGATATTCTATAGCAGTTGATACTGTATATTTTATGTTGATAGTCATCAATAACAAACACATAGCCTGAAATAGTTCTTATTATTCATTAAATTTGTTTTACTTGAAGTGACTGTGTGTGCATTGGATTATGAATCATACAAGCTCATTCTGGAATATTTTAATTGTGCATATATTAAGGACTACAAGAATTGGTTTTTAAGGAAAGACTTTCATGGCTATAGTTAATTTTAATTACCTTCCAAATCATTAATGAGCAGGATATTAGTTAAGGCTGTATTGTGTTTTCAATGCTCAGATGTAAAAGGTTTCATAATGTAATATGATGTGGTGAGGGTTTGAAATTGGATGGAGTTAAACTATGGTTAAGAAAGAAATGAAAGGAACAAAACATTTGGAAATCATTATTACATAAACTAGGAGATAATATGAGTGGGCAATTTAGAAAGATGATTTTAAAAAATAAACACAATTCAACAAAATATATTTAGTTCAATTAAATATATCTTAAGGAATAAGAATTAGCTGTTATTCATACATTCATGATCACATTTGATAAAAGTAGATAAATTCTATTTTAGTATATTAGCCAGTCAGCACTGTGTCAGAAGATGCCCAAATAGAGTGATCAAAAAAAAAGAAAAAAAAAAGAGAGCAATAACATGACTTCACACTCCAAACCAAAGTAACTTCCTTATTGCAAAAACTATAATGTTGAAGATTCTCTGTACAGTGATTATTAACTGAAAACCAGTCCTGTGCTCTATTCTTGGCATAATCCTATGCTGACTTTCAATTAACTTGAACATCTATGTATTCTTATCAGTTAAACTGATGAGATGCTCAGTTAAACCTCATNAACTGAAAACCAGTCCTGTGCTCTATTCTTGGCATAATCCTATGCTGACTTTGAATTAACTTGAACATCTATGTATTCTCATCAGTTAAACTGATGAGATGCTCAGTAAAACCTCATCAGCTCTCTATCCTGTATTTCTAGCTGCCTATGAGAGATTTCCACCTGGTTGTAAAGCCATACCTCAAACTCAGCACAGCTAAAATCAAACTGGTCAACTTTCCCATACCAAAACAACCCAATGTCTATACTCAACTGATTTTAAAAATAATCTAGGCATTTTCCAAAGCTGGAGATGAATATTCTTGAAGTCATCTATTGTTGGGGTCCAGCTCCAGTGGGTCCAGGGAATTCGAAGCGGGGATGGCATTGGCACGGAAAGACTTATTTATTTATTAATATAAGATTAGATCAGGAAGAAATAATATAGTAGGAAATTTAGGCAGAGAAAAGAGGCTGAATAACTTGGTTATGTGGAAAGCCAATAAAGGAACTCTACGTTGGGCCACCAGCTCCCATTTGAATATGGGAGAGTGCCCCACCTTGGGCTCTCTTTTTTACAGATCTTAGAGGCTGGGACAAGTAAGTAGACATGATGAGCCTCAACGTTCCAAGGGAATTCAGCCAAAAAAGGGGAGAAGAGAACGACATGGGGAAGCCCAGCATCGGTGCAAGACTCCAAAAAACTATTTTTCAAAATCAGCTTATATACCCCAAGTTGTACATAATGGAATATGCAGAGTTATGCAGGGGCAGCCGTCCTGACCCTTTCTGTATATCTTCTTGTATACAAAAGGTGTCAGGTGATTTACATTATCTTCTGACCAGGAGGCTTGCTAACACTTTTTTTGCTCTCTTTCTTAATGAATATTAATCTCATTTCCCCTGAAGTGTTTTTCTTTAATCTGCATCTNTATACAAAAGGTCTCAGGTGATTTACATTATCTTCTGGCCAAGAGGCCTGTTAGCATTTTTATGGCTCTTTTCCTAGATAAATGTCTATCAACCAGAAAACTCATTTTCCCTTGAAGTGTTTTTTCTTTAATCTGTATCACCCTCAAAGTACTAAATAAAGTTACATTCCTGTAGAACAAAGGTGCAGTGGGTTATAACAAAGAAAGTACTTAACTCAAAGATCTAATGTTGCTAATATCAGGTCTACTACCTGTTTTCCTATATACCAACTATATCTAAAAATGAAGGATATGAAAATTTGACAGCAAGTATTGGCTCAACAACTGAAACTTATAATCAGTCCTATTCTAATGATTTTGACTCCTTGGAAACCCCTACATTCCTAGGATGATTTAAGCTTCCTGTGCCTCCCACAGTCGAGAGGCCTCAAACAATCATGTATGCGCCCTGCAGGCAGGCTAGAAAGCCATCGGAGGGATTTTTGGATTGAAATACCCTTTCAAATGCAGAAGACTAAAACCTNCGATGGATGTGAGTCTGAGTGAACTCCAAGAGATGGTGATGAAGAGGGAGAACTGGCGTGCTGCTCTTTGTGGGGTCACAAAGAGTTAGACACGACTTAGCAGCTGAACTGAACTGAACTGACCATTATATCTACTACAGTGTTCAGGAATCCCTTAGCCATCATGGTCAACAACAGAGTCTGTAATGCAGTACTTGGATGCAGTCTCAAAAACAAAAGAATGCTCTCTGTTCGTTCCTAAGGCAAACCATTCAATATCCCTATAATCCAAGCCAATGCCCCAACCAGTAATGCTGAAGAAGCTGAAGTTGAACGATTCTATGAAGACCTACAAGACCTTTTAGAACTAACACCCCCAAAAGATATCCTTTTCACAATGGTGGTAGTATGTTGTCATTTAGAATATTTGGAGGGAAGTTTTTATTACAGAAAATATATCCTAAAATAGGAAAAACACATGGAAATTTCAGTATTTGACAATATTAATGTGATATAAACCCTCTTTTAGACTGTAAAAAAACCTCTCTTTGAAGATAAGAAAACCTTATTTTTACATGATCCTTTATAATTTAAAAAATAAATAATAAATCATAAATGTTTATAACTTAAAACCTTTTAAAATTTGATCACAGTACTTTTCATGAGGGGAGGAGGAGGATTAGAGAGTATATGTTAGTATTTGTAGAGAAGAGTAAATAAAATAAGGCAGTCTTTGTATTAAACAATAGAATAACTCAAATTGATCCCTAAAGTCCACCCACAATGCAGGATGCCTGTGTTTGATCCACAGGTTGGGAAGTTCTCCTGAAGGAAGGCATGGCAACACACTACAGTATTCTAGCCTGGGGAATCCCCACGGACAGAGGAGCCTGGAGGATTACAATCCATGGGATCTCAAAGAGTTGGATGTGACTGAGTGACTAAGCATAACACAGTGAAGGCAGATCCCATGAACACTGAGAGCTGACTGCATATTTTAACAGTCCCACTAGTTTTAATGTAAGATGTACAAATTTTCATGTACATGCTATTTATTAATATATATTCCTTGGAAAAACATATATATAGTAAACTTTTTCAAATATTCTACAGCAAAATTATTTTATAACATTTATTTTTTCATAAAAAGCAGTTTCTAAACTATTGAGTTTTCTCTCACAGAGAATTTTCTGGAACTTTGATCTTTGGTTTTGAAGATAATTTTGAATCTGAGAAAAATATTTTTATTGATACCTAGTATTTACTTTATATTTGTGCAAAGTAGGCTGACATTTACATTTTCATCCCCCATTTGGTATTTTCTTCTTTCAATTTTCATACATAACTTCTTGCATCCTTTCTAATTTATCTGAATGAAGAAATTTACCAACTAGATTTAGAACTGCTATTTCCAGCCACTTCATCAGATACATGTCATATTACAAAGAGGTTCAGAGTGTAATAAAAATATGTATAAATATCTATTATTTATTGGGTGTATGCTATGGACAAAATACAATATTAGATGTATTTTACACTGAAATGTTTAATTCTTAAAAGAAATCATTGTGAAGTGCATCCTAACATCCCCATTTTTTTGACTGGAATGATTAACTGATGTTTGAATGTTTAAATAATAGTAGTTGCTCAATAATTATTATTTTATATATTAAATATATGAATGAAGTAATAGATATGTTAATGCGTGAAGAAATGAGCAAATAATGAACAATAGATGAGTATACAAACTTGTTCATAGTGACTCACATAGAATAAAGTAGAATTAGAATTTGGATCCAATCTGGAGTATACTACAGAGAGCACAGATTTTCCTTAAAAGATCTTACCCTGTACTTACAGTTGCTTGCAACTGCAGAGTAGTAGTTGGGAAAATAAATATAGATAAATTCTTCAATTCAAAAAGGGCTCTGTCACTGTGTATTACCTTGAGTGAGCAATTAATCTGCCCTGAGCTTTTCATGTTATGAGTGTAAGGCTGTCAGCTTTGTAACAGAATTCAATGAAATAATTTAAGTAAATTAGTAAAAAGAAAACAAAAATAAAGATGTTATGTTAATAACTGATGTCGATTAAATTGTGTTCCAAACGGGACTGTAAAATATGTTCCAAATGGGACTATAAAAATACTAGATCTGCTAGTAAGAGCCATATCCCCAGCTTATCCCAAGAGAAGTCTTAAAATGTCCAGATCCTCTAGAGATACGAGTACACTCCAGAATATCCTGGCTATAAAGAGCTAGAGTTGTATCTGCATGGTTTATGGCCCACTCCAGTAACCACAAGGACCTCCTAGGTGAAAATGTTAGTACTTGTATTTTACGACTTATCCCAGCAAACTAAATCAGAGCTACTGCCTAGGTGCTGATTTAGAGTCCCAAAGGCTCTCTGTTTCTTCATTTTACTCTCATTCTCTCCCCTCTTCTTCCTTTCTTTCCTCTTCCCTTTTCTCCCCTTCCATTCTCTTGCCTCTCCAACCCTCTCCTTTCTCTTTTTGGAGAAAGTTGGAGGAAGGAATTCTCTAACTCCATGATGGCCATCTCTACTGTACTTTCTAAGTAACACATTGTTCTTCAGACCACCTCATAAAAAAAAAAAATAGGTATTATTATTTTCTACAAAAGTTCAAAATCATAAATATTAATCTCTTATCATCATTCTATACTGTACTACTCTTGTCTGGTCCCTTCACTTGGACCATTCTTCATTCTCAATAAAGCTTCAGTTAATCAATCTGCTCCAGTTATTTCAAATCATTAGCTCTGCTCCTCTTTCACTTATGTTTCTTTCCAATCTGGGTCAAGGATTCAAGAAATTTGAAATTTGACAAATCTTACTCCTTCCTTTAAATTCCTGATTTTCTTGACACCCTGATGCTTTCCTCTCTCTACTCCTGAGCACTGGTAATGCAGTTCTTTACTTCCTGACCTTAGGCACTGAATGTTACTGAGGAAATCCATGCTATTATATTTAGTAGGGTTCCATTATTGCTTAATTTTTTAAAAAAAATGCCCATTCCAAACTCTCAACCTTCTGGGTTCATCCACAATGCTAGAAATGGCAGTATTTCATTCTTTTCAGTGGCTGAGTAATATTCCATTGTCACACTGAGTGAAGTAAATCAGACAGAGAAGAAAAAAATATAGTTGACATCTCTTTTGTATGGAATCTAAAAAGAAATGATACAAGTGAACTTAATGAACTTATTTACAAAAGAGAAAAAAATTCAGAAACTTAAAGAACAAACTTATGATTGTCAGAGGGGAAAGATGGGAGGGTGTGGTAAGGGATAGTCAGGGAGTTTGGGATCAACATGTACACACTGATACATTTAAAATAGACAACCAACAGGTACATCCTTGTACAGAACATGGAACTTTGCTCATCCTTTAGTGTGCTTTTTTGGCTGTCTATGTGTCTTCTTAGGAAAATATATGTTTAGGTCTTCTGCTTATTTTTCAAGTGAGTTGTTTTCTTCATTCTTGAGTTGCATGAGTTCTTTACATATTTTGAATATTATTGCTTATTGGATACACGATTTTCAAATATCTTTTCCAACTTGGAAGGTTGTCTTTTCAACTCGTTGATGGATTTCTTTGCTGCGCAAAGCTTTTTAGTTTGATGTATCTCTGTTTATTACTTTTATATACATATATATAATGTAAAATTAAATACTACCCAATTCTAAAAAACAAAAATGTAATCTTACTAATTGTGACACCATAGATGAAACTTGAGAGTATTATGCTAAGTGAATTATGTCACTCAAAGCCAAAAATTATATGATTTTCCTTATATGTAGATTATTAAACAATGACCAAAAAAAGATCAAATCAAACAAAAACAAACAGGTATATCTAGAGAACAGAGTAGTGATTACTGGACAGAGAGGATAAAAAGGGTAGAGTCAACTGTATAGTGATGGATGAAAGTAGTAATTTTTGGTAGTAATTTCTATAGTGTACAAAGAGGTCAAAATATAATGTTGCAACACATGGAACATAAAATGCTATAAACCCATGTTACCTCAGCTTTTTAGAAAAAAGTTTCTGGTAACATCCTGCACCTCACTTCTTGCTGCTTCTCCTACATCTTCCAGTCACTGTTGTCAGTTTTGAGCAGATGAGACTAGCGGCACTTGCACAGTCTACGTCTGCATACTCTGTATGTTGCCTGACTGATCCACTTTAAGATTCAGTCTTCAAGAACCTGTTGTGTCTAAAGTGAGCACTGCCTGTGAATGATTTTANGAACGGGTATGATAAAAACTAAAAATTTAAATATACTTGTACATTAAAGCAATTCTTCATACCTTTGATTCAGCAAATTAATTGCCTGGCTATTAATGAAGAACATATAATAAGAGAGAAGGTAGAGATTAAAAGAAGAAAAATGTTCATGGCCAAAAATATGTGGAAATGGCTTAAACTAACACAATGTAATTTTTTTTTTAATTGCAAACCTTTTCAGAGCCTTTAATGTGCTAATAGTGAATCTCCAAGANGTAGAGATTAAAAGAAGAAAAATGTTCATGGCCAAAAATATGTGGAAATGGCTTAAACTAACACAATGTAATTTTTTTTTTAATTGCAAACCTTTTCAGAGCCTTTAATGTGCTAATAGTGAATCTCCAAGAGGAGGATCTAGTACACAATTCTCCTGACCTTACTCAGTTGTAGAACACTCTGGGGTTCATTTTATTCCCTCTAGAAAGTGTTTAGCATCTAAGAGTTTGTATTATCCCTAAAATATTGTATAATACTTTTATATAGTGTGCTATGGAGCCTACACATTTTTTAAGGCTCAAACTTCTTCCTTGCTTTAGAAAAGTTAGGGAAAGCATTGATGTGCTGGAATATTCCATATCAATAATAAAGCAGAGTTATTTTCTATAGGAATGAAAATTTGCATAGGGTTACCATTCATGCTTCCTATACAAAACTAATTTGGTAATTTTGTGTATCAAGAATATTTGCCAGGAGAAGACAGACAGTATACAGGGACCTCTAAAATATGAAATATTTACACTTNTAAAGCAGAGTTATTTTCTATAGGAATGAAAATTTGCATAGGGTTACCATTCATGCTTCCTATACAAAACTAATTTGGTAATTTTGTGTATCAAGAATATTTGCCAGGAGAAGACAGACAGTATACAGGGACCTCTAAAATATGAAATATTTACACTTTTTCATACATCTAAAGACAAGCTCCACTAACTTGTTTAAAAAAAAGAAAAAAGCAAAACAGGAAAGAAATAGGCTGGTTAGAGGCAGGCGCCCTGAAAACAGATGAAAGCTTCATTCTAAGAATAGTATAGCAGAAAGATAGAAGGTACCAAGTTTCCTGATACTACATTTAAGCAGCTGTTTCAACCTTGCCCTTATTAAGCCTCAAGTAGAACAACAATTTTATTTATTTACATAACTGTTTCATCAGATTTCCCATTACCCATATGTGAAACAGTTCCTACTAGCACAGGTCTGAACCTATTACTTAAATTTTGAGGATATTATTGATGTTTATATTAATACTAAATATTCTTAGAAAATGTATCTTTTAAGAATTTTTGATTAAAAATTATAAGCAAGGAAGACTATTTTATGATCAAACATTTTCCATGTAAAGAGTTAAGGTTTTCTAATAGGATGATAAAATTGGCACCCACAGTAACAAACTTCATGAGACTNTATTGATGTTTATATTAATACTGAATATTCTTAGAAAATGTATCTTTTAAGAATTTTTGATTAAAAATTATAAGCAAGGAAGACCATTTTATGATCAAACATTTTCCATGTAAAGAGTTAAGGTTTTCTAATAGGATGATAAAATTGGCACCCACAATAACAAATTTCATGAGACTGTCAGCATATTCCTCAGTGCATTTTCTCTTTTTAGTTGTTTTAATATGCAGTTGACTTTAAAAATTATGCAAATTGTATAGATATAAAATTATTTTATCAGTGAAGGGAAAAATGATATTTAAGTTTAGAATTACTTCAAGGTTCTAATATATTAATAAAAACCCAACTGTTAACTTTTTATTTTGAAGTTTTTTTGGTGGTGGTTTAGTCACTAAGTCCTGTCCAACTCTTGCAACCCCATGGGCTGTAGCCTACCAGGCTCCTCTGTCCATGGGATTTCCCAGGCAAGAATAATGGAGTGGGTTGCCATTTCCTTCTCCAGGGGATCTTCTGGACCCAGGGATTGAACCCCTGTTTCCCGCATTACAGGCAAATTCTTTACTGACTGAGCCACCAGGGAAGCCCTTTGCAGCTAGCTTTATAACCTTGTGTTATTGAGAAGATTCTTGAGACTCCCTTGGACAGCAAGGAGCTCAAACCAGTCAATCCTAAAGGAAATCAACCCTGAATATTCATTAGAAGGACTGATGCTAAAGCTGAAGCTACAATATTTTGGCCACCTGATATGAAGAGCTGACTCATTGGAAAAGATCCTAATGCTGGGAAAGATTGAAGGCTAGAGCAAAAGGGAATGGCTTCTCCTTTAGTCTTCAAAAGGAGAAGGGAGATGATGAGATGGTTAGATAAGGATCACTGACTCAATGAATAAGAATTTGAACAAACTCCAGGAGATACGGGAGGACAGATGAGCTTGGTGGGCTGCAGTCCACTGGGTTGCAAAGGGTCCGATATGAGTTAGCAACTGAACAACAAAATCATCCTGATCTTTCTGATACACCCTGCATATATCTATAAAACATTCCAACTGGATAATTTGCTATTCATTTTTATGATCTTTGCTTCCTCCTTCATTTGAACCTGGTATATATCTAGCAGCATGCTGAAGGCAGCTCATACTGGCTTGTGAGACCTACTAATTTTCCACCTGTCTTCCCAACTCCTTGTTCTGTGAGACTCCATTGGTAACTTGATATTAGCCATAATGGTAGTATTTAATACCATGAAAATTGGCAATAACTACAAATCAAAGCCTCTCTCATTGGTGTAGTCAGTTATTAAACAATTTTTATCACACCACTGAATAATACAAATCATTCATGTTAAAATTCTATGCCTTACATTTTTCCTTAATTAATTTTGGCATTGTTTATTTGGTAGCTTTAATATAAAAAAATAACCAGATTTGCAGAGTGAAGCACAAGGATTACCTGTACATTAATGCTATAATAATATGTTACTGAACATATTATTTGCTAGATCTAAATGGTTTGGAAGGGCTTAATGAAATGGTAACAATGATCAGTTTCATTGATTTGTAATTTAGTAATGACAAATTTAAATTTAAATTGTAATCAGTTGTATTAAAGATAGAATCAAGAAATACTAAATATCACTATCAACTATAAAGGGATTACTAGAAAAAATAAATGTTTTCAAAATGTAGGACTTCCTACTGATTTCCATTTAAAATTTATATTTGATGTAGGAAATTAACTTCAACAATAGGCTGATTTCAGATTCTTATGACCTACACGTATTCTAAGAAATATTTTTTAAATAAACAAGTCATAAGGATGTACAACAACTTATTTACATTTTAAACTATTTCAGACTGTTTTTATTGAATGGAATAAGAAAAGGCCTTATTATAATCACCTATAAGTTATTTTAAGATTTCTGAAGAAAAGGCATTATTTTGGTTTCCATAAAATCCAGATTAATTTTACAAATGTAAGATAAAAAAATATAGATTTCTACACTTAAAGCTGGAACCTTTCTTTTTTAATTATACAATGGCTTTTCTATTGTCTCATTAAATAGTTAAAATGCCATTTTTCAAAAAACACTCAACTGTAGAATCAAATTAAACTGAGTGGCTTTAAACTGAGAATAAAAAGGAAAATATCTAATGTACCAACATTGCATCAGAAAGTACAAGTTTGTTCTATCAATTTCTTACTAATACAGCTATATGTTTGCAAGTGAAGTACCAAATATTAAAAAGTAGTTCTATTAAAATCAATATGAGCATAATTTACAGTTTAAAGATTCTCTTTTAGATTTACACATCAGAAGCAAGTGTTTAGCTTGCAATACACTTGCTAAAGATTTTAAAAGAAAAGTCCAGTATTAAAAAGCTAAAAGCAGACTGTCCTCTGATCAGTCTCATGGTTATGTGGATTCTAATACTGGAAAATGAAACAGACTCTGCATTTTTTTAAAGGACACTCAGTAAATGAAGTTATCAACAAGAGTTAACAAGAATTTGAAGCCAGCATTAAAATGGTAGCATTTTATTTTTTAAGCATCAATTAAAAAATTGTTTTAGATAATATACAAATATCTGGAATATACCAAAATACTAAATAAGCTACCATAAACATGCAGGGCTCACAAGGCTTGTTTTCTCATTGAATTTTTAACTATAAAATGACTTTAAATAAAATTTCACAGGTGGGCTTTCTGTTCTTCAATTAAATATCTTTTGAAATTTAATCTACTGTACCAACTATATCAATAAATCTTTTAAACTTAAGGGTATGCACCATATACATAGTACAGTATCTAAAGCAACTGAAGTATGTTTGGAAAGCATTCACTATCTTTCTTTTCAGCTCAAATATCTGAATTTTAAAAAATCAACATAAATATTTTAAATTTTTGGCAGAAAGAAGACAAAACATTATCTTTAATATCTTCCTAATTTAACAATTTTGAAGCCCTATTTGAAAATTGAAGCAGTAATATGAACATTTTGAAATCAACATGTTTCCCTGAATGTAAATTGTTTTTGCATGTCCTTCTAAAAGCAAAATTTTCACAATTTTCAATTTCTTTTGGTAAAATCACCTTAGTAATATCAGTTTCCAAAACATACCTTCAGTCAGACTAATGAATTGCTAAACTTATGTTTAACACACCTCCCAGCACCCCCATTTTCAGTACCAGTAATAGTAAGGGAAGCAGGGAAACACTTACCTAAATTTTATTATGTTAAAATAATATTCAGGTGCATATTCTGAACCAACTTAGATGACAGTTGTAGCCCTATTCTGTTTATAAAGTTTATCATGCCAGTAACATTCAAAGCCTACAATTTCACCTTTGCTTCAAATATCAAGTCCATTAAATTAAAGGGAAAATCTATTTTAAATTTATTCACCTTATTTTATCATCTCAGGAGTAGTCAGGCCACATGACAATGGGTAATGTTTTAAAATAATTTAATGTTAAGCATCTCTCATAAAGAATAGCAGGAAATTAAGTTATATCCAGATTTGGGGGTGGAAGGGAAGTGGGAATGACTTTTTATATTTGTTATAAAGTATTGAAACTGAAATTCTGCTTCAATTCAATGTACATTAGATAAATAGAATTATCACAGTTTTAAAATGCAAATGTGTATAATTTGTATAATTAATTCCCTAATAAGGTTTTGGGGGCGGGGGTCATAAATTTGTCAGTTTAGTTTCTGGGGCTTCCAAACAAACTTTTAAAAACAGATATAAAATCCACATATTTCTAACAGAGATAACATTACATTTTTATAGTGTACCTTAGTATACAATGGTTGAGTAAAAATATTTAAAACTATAGGTGTTGAAAACGAACAGAATAGTTTGTATTGTCACTTGTTTTACAAATCTTATTTATATACAAAATAAATGATTTCAAGCTCATTCCATTCAAATATCATATTGAAATTCCTATTGCTATTTGAAAGAGCAATATTTTGTCCTAAAAAATATACATATATATACCCAACAGGATTGATATGAAAACAATTTAAGTTGAATGATGTAATTATGTAATGAAATGTAAAAAAATTATAGCAATTAAAGTGTTGTGACATGCTCTAATGAATGAAGTTACATTGGTTGATGACACTATATCTCCTACTCATTAATTATTTGGATAGAGTGCATTAGGTTACATAGCATGAAGAAATAAAGTCATAAATTACCACTAAAAATTACATCCATACATTTTCATTTAATATTGATGATATTTCTCAAACATCCATAAATTATTTTTAAAAATCAAAACAATATCTGTAGCACTTTGTATTTTCCAGGAAAGCTCACAACATGGTTCAGCTCTTCACTATATGCAGCTAGTGATTTTCAGGGGAAGAAAGTTAGCATTTCTAGAGAGTAAGTTTATAAAGCAAATTTACACATGTATAGCCTGTGTCTCCTGCTTAGATTCCCAAGTGACTGGAAATATTTTTAAACCTTTCTTCTCAGATCTAAAGAGAAAATATATACTTCTTAAGTGTAGGGTGTATTTTCACCCTAATTAGGGTGACATATTTAAGGAATCACCTGTTAATATAAAGCAATATACCACTAACACATAGTGCAAATATTAATGATAGTATCCTTTTAAATATTTTAAAAAGTAGCCAAGGTCTTTTTTTTTCTGAAATTTTAGAAGGAAAAGGTGGAAGATGACTTTAATGTGATAGTCAGATAGGCCCAAGTGATAGAAGTACGTTTTTAAATTTTGTTTTCTCATTTCTTCTAAATCTGTTTTCTTTTCTCTAGAACTTCCTCTGTACAATAAATTAGAATTTTAAAAGTATAATAGTAATAGCATTAAACAAACAGAAAACATCTCTCATCTAATTTTTGAGAGGCATGGGAGCAGGAATGATGTACACCTATTTATTTCTTAAGCCATAGAAATAGTTACTGAAAAAAGCTAATAAATTACTCTCTTTATGGTTCTCAAATTTGACTATTGTTGACATGTAGTATTTATTAATTTTCCTTTTTCTCTCTCAATTACTTCCTTCACATCATGCACCAGCCTAGTACAAGACTACAAAAGAAAACATCCATGTAAAAGAACTCTTACTCCAAGGAATTGACAGCAAAGGGACAGCTTCATCCAAGTGAAAAATGTGACTAATTCAGGTGCCATGCTTATGATTAAATTTTAAAAATATCTATTTCTCTGCACTTCTTAAGATGACTACCTTTTTGAGCTAGTAGTCTCAATCATTGTACAAACATACATAGAGAAAAACAAGCTCCTGGAGAATATTTCCTTACTCACTATCTTTGTTTCACTGGTTGTCCTGCACAGCCTCTACTGTTTCAAAGTATGTGTGAGAGCTCTGATCTCTCTTGACAAGACATTGCAGATTAAAATATTTTATAAAATATGTTATAAAATAAAATGAAGATTATTAAATTATTTTTAAAAGATACTGACTTTCCTGAGATAGTTTCAGATCGTGAAGACCTGTCTTAAGTGGCTGAGAAACCTCCCCAAAGTCCAAGGGGACCACTGGAAAGAGAGAAGTGCAATTTTGTTTGGAGAATTAACACAGACAAAACATGCCTGTGAAACAGCTTCTCACAAACAATTACAGTATTCTGCAGCTGTGGGAGAAGGAGCTATTGAGAAATCACAAAATATAAAAGAAAAAGTGTATTACTTGGTGAAATTCTGGGTTCTTTTATCTTGTAGGCTCTTTCTCAAGAGTCATCTCAAAGAATTTCTTTCTAATGGTCATAAAAGAAAAGAAAAGATGAGAGCAAAGAAAAAATAAAAAGAAAGAGAAATAAGCCAACAGAGTATTGTTCTTCTCCTATTAGCTTTTTTCAATCTGAATTCGCTAATGAGAAATGTACTAGAGACATGGTAGCAACTGCCAAAAAGCTACCACACTCCTTTTCCAAATATTTCAAAGAAAAACATAATTTCTTACAAGGTACTGCTTCTCATCAGGATGTGTGCATGTATGATAAAGTACCTGTGTGCACATGAGTATATAAAATATGATTACATGTTCCATAAAGGATTGATTGAGAACAAAGATGTACTATTTTTGGCAGCAAATAAAATAATTTAATAAACATCCAACTCTGAAGTTGTTTTTTTTTAATCCTTCTTAAGTTTCTTAATGTGAGTCTATATATCGTAACTTATCAAAGTCAGTTTTTGTGATTTACTGAGATAGGCATTGTTTCAACTGCTAAATTGAAATAAAGCACCGTTGGGTGACCAGAGTTCTCAGAAGCTTATTGTCTGAGATAGGTATTGAATGGACACACTTAAGTGAGTAGACTGAGGGAGCTTTTTTGCTTCTAGGGGTATTTGAATTCAATTCAGTGATGGAGGCAAGTAAAGACACAGAGGAAAAAAATTTATCCATAGGATACAAAAAGTGAAAATAGACTACCAAACTTGTCTTGCATTTATACTTATTTTATCCTAACAATCAAAAAAAAATGTGAAAAAATACGTTGGGAAGAGATATGGAAATTGTAAAAGATAGTCAAGCATAATCATCTTTAAAAGAAGATGCCAACAAGCATTTGATTACAGAAGATTACCAAAAAAATCACTTTAATTTTAAATTGTTTTTGTCTTAATCAACTTTTTATCATATCTTTTATCCTTGTAAATGTCTAGCATAATTATGAAATGAGAAGTAGAAAATGTTTATCTTCTTTTATGATGATTGAGAGTCTGTTCTTTATCTAATACAGATAATTTCAGTCAAAAGCTCCACTGTGTCAATTGTCAAGATACAATATTCACTATAGCTAAAAAAAAGTCACTCATTCAACTTAATTTCAATTGATTTTTTCTATCAGTTTCAAAAACTAATTTTTTTCTTCATTAGTGACTTCATTTATACTTTAAAACCATAAATATTATTGGAACCATTAAAAATAAAGAGGTAAATTACTTTATAATTAGTTTACCAAATAGCAACTGTGAAAAAAAGGCCTGTTAACCCAGAGGTAGCCCTAACTTGTATGGAAATGTAATTTGAATGTGCATTTAGCTTTATTCAATGTGACTTTTAGGTTCATAATTGACATATTTATTAGTATAATCAATTATAACAATCATTTCACAGTTGTGAAAGGCATAGTAGCAGAAAAGGACTACTTCAAGCTAAACTTTCATTAAATTCTAGAAAAAAATAGGCTTCTCTGCAATTTACTTAAGTTAAAAAATACTGAAAAATAAAAGCAAAATATATCTAAAATTATGGAGAGGTAAACCTGAAATAATATTCTAGTAAAAGGTGGGAAAGTTGGTGGCAAAGGCACACAACAAAATTGGCATTTCATTTCAGTGTGACAACAGTCTTTTTGACAGCAGGTTAGTTTAACATTGCACATCCCACCAAAACAGTAATCCATTTCCAAGTGCATAATAATTCATTGTTGCCCTTCACTGTATATTAAGTGTCACCCATCACTGTGACAGGAATATCAAAGCTAGTGCACACTATTCNACAGTCTTTTTGACAGCAGGTTAGTGTAACATTGCACATCCCACCAAAACAGTAATCCATTTCCAAGTGCATAATAATTCATTGTTGCCCTTCACTGTATATTAAATGTCACCCATCACTGTGACAGGAATATCAAAGCTACTGCACACTATTCAGGAGCCAAAATCAAAGCTGTTAATGCAAGCACTTTGGACAGGGTTTTCCAAACCCAGTTAAACCATCCAAAAAAAAAACCCACTATGTTTATAACATCTTTACCCCTGAGCTCCAAGAGAAATATAGACTATTTTTGCAAGTATGAGGACTCTCAGTAAGGCAATAGCCTTGTCATCTTGTGACTGCAGACCATGTTAGAGCCAACACATATATCAAGATGGTCTTGGTAGTCACTGTAATAATAAACTCTTGAACAGGTTCTAGGCTGATGAACCCTTGCTCCCCTGCAAACTAATCCAATAATACAATAGTTAATACTCTAACATCATAAAAACCATGAAAGTAATTCAACACAAAATTATATAAGAAATTCCTATATTCTTTTTAACTAAGAAAATCTAATCTTATATATTTAATAGTTTGAGTATCCCTGATTTGCTATTCTTGATAGGAAGGCCAGGTTAGTCAATATTGCTTGGTTTCTTTTACTCTTTCTCCTATATTTGTCCTGTTCATTTGCTCATTTAAGTAACCTAAGAAAATTTTCTGTGTAATAATATCCTTNATATTTAATAGTTTGAGTATCCCTGATTTGCTATTCTTGATAGGAAGGCCAGGTTAGTCAATATTGCTTGGTTTCTTTTACTCTTTCTCCTATATTTGTCCTGTTCATTTGCTCATTTAAGTAACCTAAGAAATTTTTCTGTGTAATAATATCCTTACTACCAAATTTGGTATAGTATTATTTTTCTTCTTCAGAATTTATTTGTATCTAATTTTAAAATGCCAATTTCAGAATAAAATATGCAATGTTCTTATATGCTTAGTGAATATTATTAAATTTACATCAATCCTGTTGGAGGGAAATGTATATGCCATTATTACTTTCTTTTAGGTTCAATTTTTAGTTCTTAATTTCTATAGAGCAAACTATAGCTAAAAGAAAATTTGAAACTCTCTAATATTATAGGGATTTAAATTGACTCATTTTATGAATAGGACCTATCATAGCAATACTATCTATATTTTTAAAAAAGGAAATATTTGAAGCAAGGTGAAAAATAATCTCTCATTAGTGCAAAGGGTGGGTTCCCTAAGTAGGCTTATTATATGACTAAATGCCATCTCTATACTAATATACCTAGATTAAAGAAAACAAAAGAATAGAAAGAAAGAGAAAAAGATTTAGGGGCACATATGATTAAGTACAAGCCCATTATGGAAAAGATTTCTTCCTAATCCTCTGTCAGCCAAGAGCTATAGTTAGAATGCCTAGGGTAAGGCCATTGTATGTCTAGAATGTAGTAGCTCAGGTTCTTTTTTACTCTTAAATAAGAGTTCTCAGTTAATTAGGATAAGCATGCTGATTATGCCATTATGCTATAAACAATAATGCAACTGTTTGTGAGAGATCATGGTCTATGAAGCTATTCCAGGACAAACAAACAAGATCATATATTTTGATTTTAATACTAAATAAATTTAGAGAATCTTCAAGTATTTCTTAGAATTTTTCTTATAAAAAAGTGAAGGAAAATATTAAAATGGTATCATAATTGACCTTTAAATTTAATTTTAAAAATATAAAAATCTAAGAATTATTATCATTTATCAGTTTATCAGAAATTTAATGTTGTGAATACTGTGATACAACAGATATTCAATAAGACTCAAATCTAGTATTCTAATGATAAATAACAAACTGCTTTATCTCTTATTTCCTTTATAGTTGTATATTTTTCAGTGAGACATACATTAATAATTCATCTTCAGATAAATACATATAAAATATATGTAATCATTAAAAATGTTGGATAACTATAAAATATTTTCACCACTTTCATTCAAACCCAATATATATGTGTCAAATAAACACATTGGTTAAGAGTTTATTAGTGAATAAATGTATCAAGTCATGTTTGTTCTTGGATTTGAGCATCTGGTACAATTCTTAGAACATTATAGGTATCTAATAGATAAATGCTGAATAAATTAATATATAGATGAAGGGTATAAATTAATGTTTAATACTTTATAGAATCCTAATTCTCCAGTGTTCACTACAGGTTTAAGAAATAGTGAATGATTGATGGAATAATTAAAGTGGAAACAGAAAACAAACTGAAGGTGTGGCTTGGTAGCTAAAAAGATAAAGAAGATTAATTGTAACAGTAAAAATTGGGACAATGTCATCTAGTGACTGAGAAAAGTAAAGTAATGCCAATTAAAAATTATATTTCAATCATTTATTATATTTTAACTTTGAAATAAAATAGATATTACAAAGTTTCTCAAAATATAATATAAAATAATATGCAATAATTTAAGAAATATGAATTCTGTTGAAGTGCTATTACTTTAGAACTTTTCATTTTATGAATGTCAGTGGAAATTAAATGATATCTAAGAATTTTTAAATGTAATTTGTCTTTCTTTATTATCTTATGAGGATAAGGACAAAGAATATGCATAAAGAAAATGTGATTTTAATTTTGACATCAATAATGATGTTAACTGCATCAGTGATCTCTATATGGCATAAGATATAATGCTTATTCATAGATAAAAATTCTATGTTTATTTTGAATTGATAACAAATGATTATAATGCCAATTTGGTCAGAAAGGTAATTAAGTTCTTTGCAATTGAAACTCAGACATTTTGCTGTTATTTGTACATCGTGAACTTCTTTCACAGTAGCAGGAGTTCAATACAATGTCAGAGTGGATTTTAATTATCCAAAATCATTTTGTTTTGGAGGTTCAGTTTAGAATTTAAATTGACTCTATTCATGAAATTTTCTTTTCATTTGAGTTTTAGTTTTTAATTTGACAACATTTATATGAGATGACAATGTTGAGAATTGAAGGAAATATTCTGAGATAATATGTAAAGAATTGATTTTCACCATGTATACTTTTTCAAGAACATCAAATATATTTATTAATAGAGGATACCCTATACTATTTTAATAGAATATTTGTTAATTTACCTATAAATGAAGATATTAAACTTAATTTTTCAAACTATATGAAACTTTTCTCATTATTGAATGATGTGCTGAAATAGAATCATTTTCAAATCCATTCATTTAATCACTGACAAAATTCAACAGTCATATTCTAAAAGTCAAAGACACTAAAATATGGCATACCTGTTAATGGTATATTTTCAGATGGAAGGACATGGATGGATTTTTCTGTAAAATTTATATAGCTTATCATAATTCTATAGATATATGATTTCATGTTTATCAAAGTAAGAGCTACAGATAATTTTAGAAGTGCAAATCAATATCACATGGTTCTATTTGCTAATACACTTTTAAGCTGGAATTATATTCAGATGTCTCCATATTTCCTTTTGAACCTAATTTTAGAAGATTTAGGCACAGAATATAGGAATATCTAAAATTTATAAGTTGATTTTAAAGTAATTCAATAGTCTTTGCTTAAGATCCCCTGGAAACTGATATTAGAACTTAATTTAGCCTGACTGATGCCCACACAATGGCCTCATAACTGTCTCAGGACATTTTCCTCTAGGCTTTGTTTATATCCTTCCTGACAATTTTGTTAATTTGATTAAGAGGGAACAGGTGTACCTGCAGACATCAAAAAAGAATTTTTCTATACTTCAGAATCTTTGTTTTTTTCTGTTTGTCCTGTAGGTGGGCTGCAGAGTTCTTTACTCATTGAATTATTTAAGCTGTAATCCATGAATTCAATTCTCTGAACACATAAACCAGGATGGCTTGTGTTAGACACTATAAAAAAAGATGCAATTGGTCCAAAGAATCTCAAACATGAGGTTGAGTTTTATTTGCACAAGATATGGAAAAAACTGGAGCTAAGAATTTATGAGCTTCATGTTCCAAATTCTCACTTTGGGGGGAAAACATTCTAAAATTCAAATAAAAATTTTAACTCAATTTACCATATAACTACATATGTAATATGAATATATGATTCTAATATAGATTTTCAGTCAAATACAACTAATAATTTTCTGAAGAACTCATGTGTTAATACTGAAATTATTAGGTGGAAAATGATAAGTCTATATAACATTTATGTGTAAATATATACACATATATTTCAGAAATGTGTATTATAAAAATATAAATATATGATAGTTTTATTCTTTTCTTAACTGAATAAACTAAGCATTTTTCATGCTAGGAAAAAATTTATGACTTCATTAAAAATGTTCAAGGAAGGACAAATGTTCTTAGTGATAACTGATCAGAAGACTCGCACATAATGTAATTAAAAAAATAACCCTCATATTTAATACTTAAATTTGGATTAAAGCAAAAATATTTATAGTTGTACTTTTTAAGTGTTATTATCAATGTGAAAATTATAATTCATCTTGGATTTCGAGTTCTCTTTTTGATCTCTTATAGAAAATAAATATTCAAAGACTATACTAAGTATTGACTTGGAAATTCATTTGAGTAACACTGGAACTCTGAGTCCAGGGATAGTTTTAATCTCCTTAATCAAGACCAAAAAAAAAAAAAAACTAAACCATATCAAAGTAATCTATCTCTTGAAAATTTGATAGTGAGATAAACAGAAATTTAAAAATGACCACAAATATTCACTTCCAGAGTGACAATAGAGTAGCAAAAACCACATATAGTGAAGTATATTATAGACCTTAAAGTCATTATAAGATACATGTATTTTTCACTTAGGCAATTGAGTTTCTGATCTTGTGATTTAAATATACCCTGCTGCTGCTGCTGCTGCTAATTCACTTCAGCTGTGTCCAACTCTGTGCGACCTCATAGAGGGCAGCCCACCAGGCTCCCCCGTCCCTGGGATTCTCCAGGCAAGAACACTGGAGTGGGTTGCCATTTCCTTCTCCAATGCAGGAAAGTGAAAAGTGAAAGTGAAGTCACTCAGTCCTGTCCAACCCTCAGCGACCCCATGGACTGCTACATACCAGGCTCCCCCGTCCATGGGATTTTCCAGGCAAGAGTACGGGAGTGGGTTGCCATTGCCTTCTCCTAAATATACCCTACATGTCAACAAATATAATGCAGTTTTTGGTGGTGATGTGTTTATTATATGAAAANAACCCTCAGCGACCCCATGGACTGCTACCTACCAGGCTCTCCCGTCCATGGGATTTTCCAGGCAAGAGTACTGGAGTGGGTTGCCATTGCCTTCTCCTAAATATACCCTACATGTCAACAAATATAATGCAGTTTTTGGTGGTGATGTGTTTATTATATGAAAAAATATATACATTTTACATAGAAAATCATGATAGGTTTTTATACTTTAAAAACTTATTTTAGTCAGCATCATTTTTTAAAAAAAACCTCCCTTTAAATTTTACTACTTTGGTTTTTCTTATAAGTATTTCATTAATTTAAATTAATAAAACATATTGTTTTGCTGTCTGGTCCAAGATACATTTTCAAAATGAGGAAATAATTTTTATATCATAGTGATCTGAACTGCTTTTAGTTTCTGGTTAAGAGTAATCTCTAACATATCTCTGCTGCTGCTGTCGCTTCAGTTGTGTCTGACTCTGTGCGACCCCATAGGTGGCAACCCACCAGGCTCCCCCATCCCTGGGGTTCTCCAGGCAAGAACACTGGAGTGGGTTGCCATTTCCTTCTCCAATGCATGAAAGTGAAAAGTGAAAGTGAAGTCGCTCAGTAGTGTCCGACTCTTAGCGACACCATGGACTGCAGCCCACCAGGCTCCTCTGTCCATGAGATTTTCCAGGCAAGAGTACTGGAGTGGGTTGCTATAGCTTACTGACATAACCAGCATGCTTTCTGCCCAAAAAGGCATCACAGTACATTTTATAAGCTATATGACTTAAAAGTTCATTATTCTACAACACTCCATGGGAAATAAAGAAAAAGAAAAGTAAAATTGATTGTGACTTTTGACAATTATTAGTTAGAAAAAAGAGGTAACAATTGCCAAAAAAATCACAAAAGTGAGCATGTTACCTGGCTATGACAAAGAGCACACAACTGACACCCAAGTAAGCCAGCAGAATATACATCCAGATATCAGGGGAGAGAGGATTCAGGAAGGAGAAGACGCCTGGGTTTGTACCATTGGGCTTGCGGTACAAAATACTTATTCCAAGTGTCATAAAGGGCTTGGAAAAGTCGATGACCTTCTCTCGAACGTAGGTAATTGCCAGTGGAGCAACTGCAAGGTCGGCTTTCTGTAGAGAGAAACATAAAAAAGGAAAAAAAAATGCTCTTAAGTCACAAGAAGGCAGCAATCATATTAAATAAAACAAAGACTTTACACTTCAGAATTGTCTCAAAACAGTCACGGTAACGTTAAAAGCATTCTTTACTCTGAAGTAAAGTATTTGATTTACTCTGCTACTCATTTCTATGATTTTCTGGATTAGCAAATCTACAGTTATGGCAAGTACATATAGAAAGAAAAAACTGTATTGGATGAAAAAGCTGAAAAAAACTATCATACATTTAGGACCTGAATTATTATGCTATTAAACTAGCTCATAATACTTTTAATTTGAACTTTATAAACAATATCAATTGCTATTTTCCAAACACTATGGTCAAATTGTAAACAATAATTATAACTACCTCAAATCGTTTAACTGATGATCAGGAAACATGCCTTCTACTGGTTTTAAAACTATAGAGTACGGTTAAAATGTTTTAGTCTTTAAACAGTTAACATTGTGAAAATCCTCTTTTAATATGATTGTGTTTACTGCCTCTGAGTTTTGTTTCTATCTCTCTAATTTGTTTTATATTATTTAATGAAAATCCTTGCAGCCTTGCCTAAATCACATTAGGAAATTGGTTTTTCAATTTTCACAAAGTTGCTAATTTTCCACGGTAGCTTAAATATGTTAAATTACTAATGCTTTTCACTCACCATGTTATAAACATCTGTCAGGGATGAACTTAAGCTCTAACGTATTTCAAAAAATAATTATAATATTTTGAAATAACAAAAGCATTTATTTCAACCTATGATAAGAACCCATATCTTTATATTTCTTTTATGTTTATAAATATATGGAGCTTTCAGAGAATATATAGAAATGCTCATCTGAAAGCTACAGCAAGGTATACAACAAAATGAAACTGGCCTTCTACTGTTTCTTTTCCTCAGGGATTGTTGGAGGACTTAAGGAAGAAATTTCTCTAAGAGGCTAAGTTTGTTGACAATATTATTCTGAGTATGTGTTTGTATGCATTTGTGTGTTGCAGGGGGCCGTGGGAGATGCTTGGATAGAATATCTCTGATAGTAGCAATGGAGAAAGACAGACATTTCCTAACAACCAGAAAGGAAAAGCAGATCTTCAGGGTCCTGGGAAGAGTACAATCATATTTCACATTAATAAGTCAAGGAATATCAACTTAACACTAATAATATCCCTGGAGCATTTGCTATGCAACAGACGTTGTACTAAGAAGGCTCCTTGAATTGTTGCATTTAATTATTACACAATCCTACTATTTAGTCCCAGTTTCAGATATGGAAAGTGAAACCACAGATGTTAAAAACTTGTTCATTGTCATAGTGCGAATTTAGCAATGGAACCAAGGGCATAAACCTAAGCTTTTGGAATCTATACTAAAACTAATTAAGACGTGCATCTCAGAAACTAGAAATGGAACCATGGAGACATCATTCATTCATTCATGATAGAGTTTGTAGAACTGGAAAGGGAACAAGAATGCACAGAAGTAAGGGTGGGAATTGATAGATTATAGTCTCAGAATTTAGAGGGTCAGGTGCAGAGTACAAGCAAACAGAGTATTTTCCACAAAAGAGATAGCACTTCCTCCAAGACAGAAAAAAGGAAGTAAAGATCGTCTGAATAAACAAACAAGTTAGAGAAGGAAAGTGATAATTACAAGATTTATATATATATATATGTTTTTTTTTAAAGGAAAACAGAGCGATGGTTTATTCCTAATTTGCTGATTGAATTCAGCACAGTTTTATCATGTGTCACTTAACTTCATAACCTGCCCTCCTCCTAGGCACACAGAAAGCAAAATTTTGTCACATATAAAATGTGCAAGTGAAAATGCTTTAAATGCATAAAATACTTTTTAATTCATAAAATATTATCAAAAGTTAAGAAACAATTCAAGTAACATATATTAATACAAATTTACTACATTATTCCAAAGATGTTGTTCCATAGACTTATATTAATATGATTGACAAAGCATACATCAAATTTCAAAATTTATTCAGCACTGCCTAAAAAAGTTATATTCCAATTATTAAAGGAAAAAACCCCACAAATATATGTAGTATGCTTTCAATTATAAAATAAATCAGTTATTTGAAACAAAAGATACAGACACTTTTAACCATTTAAAAAAATGTAGAGTGTTGCATGTGTAGAATAGAATATTATCCAGCAACATAAAGAAATGTGCTGTGAGTTAGTCACTCAGTCGACTCTTTGTGACCCCATGGACTATAGCCCACCAGATTCTTCTGCCCATGGCATTTTCCAGGCATTAATATTGTAGTGGATTTCCATTTCCTATTCCAGAGGATCTTCCCAATCCAGTGATCCAACCTGCAACTCTTGCATCTCTTGCATGGGCAGGTGGATTCTTTACCACTGTGCCACCTGGGAAGCCGTCAAGAAATGTGCTATCAAGCCACAAAAAGACATAGAAGACCCTAAATACAAATTGCTAAGTGAAAGATGCCAGTCTGAAAAGACAACATATTGTACAATTCTATATATGTGACATTCTGGAAGAGACAAAACTATAAACACAGTAAAGAGATCAGTGAGTACCCAGATATCCAGAGATGAGAGAGTAATGAACAGGTAGAGCACAGAACATTTTTAGGGCAGTGATGCTATCCTGTATGACACTGCAATGATGGATACATGACACTACGCATTTATCAAACTCCATGAAAGTAAAAGGAATCCATAAAATGGAAGATACAAAGAAAGAATGAACCTTAGTGAAAAATATGGATTTTAGCTAACAATATCAATAAAAGTTCATCACTTGTAACAAATGTACTACAATCATGGTATCTGATATTAAGAGCAATTGTAGGGAAAGGGGGTAAGATAGAAGAAGATATATGGACTCTCTAATTTCTCCACACTTTAATAATAAACCTAAAACAGATCTTAAAATGCCTATTAATTATTTTTAAATAAGAGAGTTTTAAACTAAATCCTCAGTGAGTAGAATTCATGTTATCTCTTGATTAATTAAAACTAGGTTGTTAACTATTAAATATAAAACACAAAATTTACTGAACATCACTGGTCAAAAATAAGCCATATCTAATACACTAGTAAAGTAATGCTCAAAATTCTCCAACCCAGGCGTCAGCAATACGTGAACAGTGAACTTCCAGATGTTCAAGCTGGTTTTAGAAAAGTCAGAGGAACCAGAGATCAAATTGTCAACATCTGCTGGATCATCAAAAAAGCAAGAGAGTTCCAGAAAAACACCTATTTCTGCTTTATTAACTATGTCTAAGCCTTTCGGCTCTCAATCTTCTTCACAGCCCAACTCTCACATCCATACATGACCACTGGAAAAACCATAGCCTTGACTAGACGGACCTTAGTCAGCAAAGTAATGTCTCTGCTTTTGAATATGCTATCTAGGTTGGTCATAACTTTTCTTCCAAGGAGTAAGCATCTTTTAGTTTCATGGCTGCGATCACCATCTGCAGTGATTTTGGAGCCCCAAAAATAAAGTCTGACACTGTTTCCACTGTTTCTCCATCTATTTCCCATGAAGTGATGGGATCAGATGCCATGATCTTCGTTTTCTGAATGTTGAGCTTTAAGCTCAACTTTTCACACTCCATCTTCACTTTCATCAAGAGACTTTTTAGTTCCTCTTCACTTTCTGCCATAAAGGTGGTGTCATGTTGGAGAAGACTCTTGAGAGTCCCTTGGACTGCAAGGAGATCCAACCAACCCATTCCGAAGGAAATCAGCCCTCGGATTCCTTTGGAAGGAATGATGCTAAAGCTGAAACTCCAGTACTTTGGCCACCTCATTCAAAGAGTTGACTTGTTGGAAAAGACTCTGATGCTGGGAGGGATTGGGGGCAGGAGGAGAAGAGGATGACAGAGGATGAGATTGCTGGATGGCATCACTGACTTGATGGACGTGAGTCTGAGTGAACTCCGGGAGTTGGTGATGGACAGAGACGCCTGGTGTGCTGCGATTCATGGAGTTGCAAAGAGTTGGATACAACTGAGCAACTGAACTGAACTGAATGCACAACAAAGATATGTTAAAAATCCATTTAAAAAATGAGACCTCAGAACTATCTTGCATCAGTAAAGATGACCACTTACTTATACATTATAGAATTATCTGTTAATAAGCTCTGACCTCATTAGAAACCCATTAATAATATAATAATTTTGGAATCTAATCAAGATGTTATATTAAAGATGTTTATAATGAGCTGTGGTATTTTCCCATGAAACATCATGTTATTAAAGATTGAGCATTTGGAGAAAAGACCTTGATGGTAAAATAGAATCACCTCAGAACTTTCAATCTATGTGATAGAGGTTAATATGATTTAATGAAAATTGATTTAGTAATTGATTTTATTTTAAAGAATAAAGTATTCCTGGATTAGGAAGAGCCAGTGGTCAAAATTGATTTTTTTAAACTATTTCATCAATAGAAATATAAATAAGTAAATTGTTAAGTGTCACATGAATAGTACAAATGAAAGAGAGAGTTCACGTCTACCACCAGACTGGGTCACAGAAGACCTTTCCAAACAATTATACTTGCATTACAGCTTGAAGAAGGAGCCTGAGATAACAAAGGTCTTAATTAGGAGTGTGATAATAGCAGGAAAAAATAATATGTTAGTAGTAGCTAGCATCAAATGGATTCATCTTGGGCCAACACTATATTGCATTCTTTGCCCATAATAGTTAAGATCAATTCTCACAACAGATAAACCAAATTTGTAGTGTGATTTCCTTTCCATGGATGAAAAAACCAGAACTGTGAAAGTTTAAACAGTTTGATCCCCAAGATGATTTAACCATATTAATTTCCCACCATTTTCTGTATAATCATCCAAATACATCATGACTAATTCTTCTGCTACAGTTCCTATATTCCCCTACCCCGAGTGATCTCCCCATTTCTCCACTATACAAATTCTATGACACATCTCTGATTCTTTTCCTCCAATGTAGGCATCCCTGAATATACTGTACACATTAATTTCTCCTAAGCATGAGTCTGAGTGAACTCTGGGAGTTGGTGATGAACACGGAGGCCTGGCGTGCTGCGATTCATGGGGTCGCAAAGAGTCGGACACCACTGAGCCACTGAATTGAACTGAACTGAAGCAAATGTGTATGCCCTTAAAAACTTAACCATGCAGTTTAACACGCAACAATACTTTGTTGTGTTATTTCTGAGTTTTTCACAGGTAAGTCACCTAATATGAGAGTTTTAAATGCACAGATTGTTGCAATTGTATTATCAGAATGTAAGCACTTTGAATGAAGCCTGCAGGCATTCTCTTCAATCAAAGCACATAGCACCGAACTGAGAGAATGGTAAAGTAGCTCTCCCTGGAAATTACACAAAGATGTCTAGGCAGCACTATTTTATTAATTTAATAAGGATTAATTTACTATCATTCTATGTGAAACTCTTCCAAACTGTCTTATTTAGCCCTTGATCATAATCAGTCTAACATCTCTAGGGTATTGGACAAATCTGCACCAAGGAATAGGTTAGCAAATGTTTGCTGAACATAGTTTCAATTTAAGTTACTGAAATGTTAAAAGAAAATTAAAAGGAAATCACTCAGAGAATTTTAAAATTAAACTTTTTTTTGATCTCGTACTAGAAATGAGATTTATTTGTACATTAGTATAATTCTTAGTGAACTAACCATCTAGGGAGAACAGAATAATTCTTTTTGTGGAGTTATATAGCTAATAGCAGTCCTTTGATTAATGTCTCATTAAAGATCAAAGAAGAATGGTAGAATTTATTGGTGTAAGTTCTGTGTGTTAGTCGCTTAGTCATGCCCGACTCTTTGCGGCCCCATGGACTGCAATCCACCAGGTTCCTCTGTCCATGAGATTTTCCAGGCAAGGATACTGGAGTGGGTTGCCAATATAAAAATTAGATAATAAAGTATATCTTCATGAATGCCACAATGATCCCAAATTTGATCATGTTAGGGAAACTTTTATTAAGAAGTCCAAGAATCAGAGAACATAACAACGTTATTTGTGACCTGATCAGTGAAACATTTTATGCATACTTCTGAAAGTTCTTGCAGTTTAACAATGGAAAACCAGTTCTAAACATTTTCTTTTCCATAGTTTTCTGAAATGCTTAGTAAAAGGGTAAAATAACTAAAGTAGTAAGTGTGCATGAATAAGTTGGAATATTTTAACTGATTTAGTTAAGACATTTAAGCTAGTTTAAAATATTATGTGTATTAAATTAAATGTCACTTATCAGTGGGAGCACACTTTCCCAAATTCTTCACAAAGTATAAATGTGAACAAATGCTTTGCCTCTGTGTGTACTTTGAGAGAAACAGTTCATTTTCTGTAGAATATTGCATGATACCTGCTTTCAGTCTTACGCAATTAGCATCTGTTCTTCATCTAAAAAAAGAAAGGTTTTTAGATTTTTTTTTCAGTTCTTTCTTTCTTTTTTTATTGAAGGATAATTGCTTTCCAGAATTTTGTTGTTTTCTGTCAAACCTCAACATGAATCAGCCATCAGTTCAGTTCAGTTCAGTTGCTCAGTCGTATCCGACTCTGCAACCCCATGAATCGCAGCACGCCAGGCCTCCCTGTTCATCACCATCTCTCGGAGTTTACTCAGACTCACGTCCATCAAGTCAGTGATGCCATCCAGCCATCTCATCCTCAGTCTTCCCCTTCTCCTCCTGCCCCGAATCCCTCCCAGCGTCAGAGTCTTTTCCAGTGAGTTAACCCTTTGCATTAGGTGGCCAAAGTACTGGAGTTTCAGCATCAGCATCATTCCTTCCAAAGAAATCCCAGGGTTGATCTCATTCAGAATGGACTGGTTGGATCTCCTTGCTGTCCAAGGGACTCTCAAGAGTCGTCTCCAACACCACAGTTCAAAAGCATCAATTCTTCGGCGCTCAGCCTTCTTCACAGTCCAACTCTCACATCCATACATGACCACAGGAAAAACCATCAGCCCCAGGTATACATATATCCCCTCCCTTTTGGAA
>SJYW01021571.1:380748-464999 GCA_006410735.1 Raphicerus campestris
CAGCACTCAGTTTTCTTTGTAGTTCAACTCTTGCATCCATACATGACTACTGGAAAAAACATAGCTTTGACTAGACAGACCTTTGTCATCAAAGTAATGTCTAAAACTTTTAATATGCTGTATAGCTTGGTCATAGATTTTATTCCAAGGAGTAAGTGTCTTTTTATTTCATGGTCACAGTCATCATCTGCAGTGATTTTGGAGCCCCCCAAAATAAAGCCTGTCACTGTTTCCCGTGTTTCTCCATCTATTTGCCATGAAATGATAGGACCAGATGACATGATCTTAATTTTCTGAATGTTGAGCTTTAAGCCAACTTTTTCACTCTCCTCTTTCACTTTCATCAAGAGACTCTTTAGTTCTTCACTTTCTGTCATGAGGGGGTTATATATACATACATATATATATATACATACATACATACATACATATATACATATCTGAGGTTATCAATATTTCTCCCAGCAATTTTGATTCCAGCTTATGCTTCATTCAGCTCAGCATTTTGCATGATGTAATATGCATATAAGTTAAAAAAGCAGGGTGACAGTATACAGCCTTGATGTACACCTTTACCGATTTGGAACCAGTCTGTTTTGCCAGGTCCAGTTCTAACTGTTGCATCTTGGCCTGCATACAGATTTCTTAGGAGGCAGGTGGTCTGTATTTCCATATCCTGAAGAATTTCCCACAATTTGTTGTGATCCACATAGTCAAAGGCTTCAGTGTAGTCAATAAATCAGAAGTAGATGCTTTTCTGGAAATCTCTCATCTTTTTGATGATCCAACGCACACTGGCAATTTGATTCTGGTTCTTCTGCCTTTTCTAAATCCAGCTTGAACATCTGGATGTTCATGGTTCATGTACTGTTGAAGCCTGACTTGGAGAATTTTGAGCATTACTTTGCTAGCGTGTGAGATGAGTGCAACTATGCGGTAGTTCAAATATTCTTTGACATTGCCTTTCTTTGGGATTGGGTTGAAAATTGACCTTTTCCAGTCCTGCTGAGTTTTCCAAATTTGCTAGCTTATTGAGTACAGCACTTTCACAGCATCATCTTTTAGGATTTGAAATAGCTCAACTGGAATTTCATCACCTCCACTGTCTTTGTTCATAGTGATGCTTCCTAAAGCCCACTTGACTTTGCGTTACAGGATATCTAGCTCTAGGTGGGCAATCACACCATTGTGGTTATCTGGGTCATGAAGATCTCTTTTGTATAGTTCTTCTGTGTATTCTTGCCACCTCTTTTTAACATCTTCTGCTTCAGTTAAAGTGAAGTCGCTCAGTTGTGTCCAACTCTTTGCAACCCCATGGACTGTAGCCTACCAAGCTCCTCTGTCCATGGAATTTTCCAGGCAATAGTACTGGTGTGGATTGCCATTTCCTTCTCCAGGGGGTCTTCCCAACCCAGGGATCAAACCCAGGTCTCCTGCATTGTAAACAGATGCTTTACCATCTGAGCCACCAGGGAAGAGATGCTTCAGTTAAGTCCATATCATTTCTGTTCTGTATTGTGCCTATTTTTGCATGACATGTTCTCTTGGTATCTCCAGTTTTCTTGAAGAGATCTCTAATCTTTCCCATTCTGTTCTTTTCCTCTATTTCTTTGCAATATCACTGAGGAAGGCTTTCTTATCTCTCCTTGCTATGCTTTGGAACTCTGCATTCAAATGGGTATATCTTTCCTTTTCTCCTTTGCCTTTAGCTTTTCTTCTTTTCACAGCTATTTGTAAGGCTTTCTCAGACAGCCATTTTGCCTTTTTGCATTCCTTTTTCTTGGGGATAGTCTTGATCACTGCCTCCTATACAATGTCATGAACCTCCATCCATAGTTCTTCAGGCACTCTGTCTATCAGATCTGATCCCTTGAATCTACTTCTCACTTTCACTATATAATCATAAGGGATTTGATTTAGGTCATACATGAATGGTCTAGTGGTTTTCCCTACTTTTTTCAATTTATGCCTGAATTTGGCAATATGGAGTTCATGATCTGAGTCAAACTCAGCTCCCAGTCTAGTTTTTGCTGACTGGATAGAGCTTCTCCATCTTTTTCTGCAAAGAATATAATCAATCTGATTTTAGTATTGACCATCTGGTGGTGTCCATGTGTAGAGTCTTCTCTTGTGTTATTAGAAGAGGGTGTTTGCCATGACCAGTGTATTCTCTTGACAAAACTCTCTTAGCCTTTGACCTGCTTCATTTTGTACTCCTAGGCCAAATTTGCCTGTTATTCCAGGTATATAATGACTTCCTACTTTTGCATTCCATTCCCCTATAATGAAAAAGGACATCTTTGGGGGTGTTAGTTCTAGAAGTTCTTGTAGGTCTTCATAGAATTGTTCAACTTCAGCTTCTTCAGCATTACTGGTTGGGGCATAGATGGGATTACTGTGATATTGAATGGTTTCCCTTAGGAAAGAAAAGAGATCATTCTGTCATTTTTGAGATTGTATCCGAGAACTACAGTCTGGACTCTTGTTGACTATGATCGTTACTCTACTTCTTCTAAGGTATTCTTGCCCACAGTGGTAGATATAATGGTCGTCTGAGTTCAGTTCTCCCATTCCAGTCCATTTTAGTTTGCTGATTCCTCAAATGTCGATGTTCACTCTTGCCATCTCCTGTTTGACCATTTCCAATTTGCCTTGATTCATGGACCTGACATTCCAGGTTCCTATGCAGTATTGCTGGTTTTGGCATCGGATTTTACTTCCATTNTCATAAGGGATTTGATTTAGGTCATACATGAATGGTCTAGTGGTTTTCCCTACTTTCTTCAATTTATGCCTGAATTTGGCAATATGGAGTTCATGATCTGAGTCAAACTCAGCTCCCAGTCTAGTTTTTGCTGACTGGATAGAGCTTCTCCATCTTTTTCTGCAAAGAATATAATCAATCTGATTTTAGTATTGACCATCTGGTGGTGTCCATGTGTAGAGTCTTCTCTTGTGTTATTAGAAGAGGGTGTTTGCCATGACCAGTGTATTCTCTTGACAAAACTCTCTTAGCCTTTGACCTGCTTCATTTTGTACTCCTAGGCCAAATTTGCCTGTTATTCCAGGTATATAATGACTTCCTACTTTTGCATTCCATTCCCCTATAATGAAAAAGGACATCTTTGGGGGTGTTAGTTCTAGAAGTTCTTGTAGGTCTTCATAGAATTGTTCAACTTCAGCTTCTTCAGCATTACTGGTTGGGGCATAGATGGGATTACTGTGATATTGAATGGTTTCCCTTAGGAAAGAAAAGAGATCATTCTGTCATTTTTGAGATTGTATCCGAGAACTACAGTCTGGACTCTTGTTGACTATGATCGTTACTCTACTTCTTCTAAGGTATTCTTGCCCACAGTGGTAGATATAATGGTCGTCTGAGTTCAGTTCTCCCATTCCAGTCCATTTTAGTTTGCTGATTCCTCAAATGTCGATGTTCACTCTTGCCATCTCCTGTTTGACCATTTCCAATTTGCCTTGATTCATGGACCTGACATTCCAGGTTCCTATGCAGTATTGCTGGTTTTGGCATCGGATTTTACTTCCATTACCAGTCACATCCACAGCTAGGTGTTGTTTTGGCTTTGTCTCTTCATTCTTTCTGGNGCTAAGTCGTGTCAATCGTGTCCAACTCTGTGCGACCCCATAGATGGCAGCCCACCAGGCTGCCCTGTCCCTGAGATTCCCCAGGCAAGAACACTGGAATGAGTTGCCATTTCCTTCTCCAATGCATGAAAGTGAAAAGTGGAAGTGAAGTCGCTCAGTCGTGTCCGACTCTTACCCACCTCATGGACTGTAGGCTACCAGGCTCCTCTGTCCATGGGATTTTCCAGGCAAGAGTACTGGAGTGGGGTGCCATTGCCTTCTCCGTTATGCTCTACTATTTACCCTATAAATGTGATTCTACAAATTCTTTTATTCAAATTAACTGCAAAAGATCTGTTTAGTTGTGCCTTAGAATTTGTTAAAATACTATAATACCAATTAAATATTTAAGAAGAACCTCATGTTTGTGGTAATTCAGTTTTATATAAATAATACTAGAAGAATAGGTCAATAATACTGTCCACAGTAATTCTGAATCCGTGACATGACCTTACTCCTATATCCACCTATGTGATCACTGACGCCCTATAGAAATCTGTCAATTAGTAAAAATAGCTTTATGATTTTCTACAAACATCACTGAGGAATAGCAATTTCCTTTCAGAATAATTGATTTTTCTAATAATCCAGGTGTAATAATTGAGCTGATACCACTTCCTCCTGTTAATAAAAATTGAAGCTATTCCCATATTTGTTTAATTTAATAACATAGTCCCATAATATTTAAGGATGCTTGAATAACTCACAGTTAAGTCTGAACAAAAAAGGTTAAATAAGTCCTGTAAAACAGCAAACAAAAATCTCTCTAATACTGCAATAGTTCCAGTAGTGTTTGATAGTAGAAAACTGCAAGCAATATTAAGAAATAGATGTATAAAACAAAGATTAGAAATTTCCATTTATTGTTTTTTCTAAGCTACTCCCACTTTGGTCCTTCTTTCTGCCCTCTTTTCTTCTTTCCTAACTCTTTCTCTTCTTTCTTTTTATTTCCCTAAAACCAGAACAAATGACTTTTTGTGTGTTGCTAAAAACTTTATGCANTCTCTTATACACATCTTGTTTTCTCTAAGCTACTCCCACTTTGGTCCTTCTTTCTGCCCTCTTTTCTTCTTTCCTAACTCTTTCTCTTCTTTCTTTTTATTTCCCTAAAACCAGAACAAATGACTTTTTGTGTGTTGCTAAAAACTTTATGCAATAGAATTAAATGTCTAATTTCAGATGTAGAAGAACTTGATGGAAATCATAAGCAAAAATGTTTTTATTGAATGAAAAACAGGCTACTCTTCCAGTGTGCTTAGATCTTATATCTATCCATTGAACTAGAATTTCACATCTCAAATTTTTAGAAAATTTCCAAATTCAGAAAGAGGCTGATATATAAAGATATTTTCTCAAGATCACTAGTAATCTGGGACTGTGAGTAGCTTTCATGCCTTATAAGGGAATAGTTAATAAATTAGAATATAACTAGAAAGAATTACTATACATTATTTAGCAGCATTTTACAAAGTTTCCGATGAAACTGACTGAACACTGAGAAACTGAAAGGCACTCATGAGTGTCCCACTCCCTGAGACTCCATGGGCTATGCAATCCATGGAATTCTCCAGACCAGAATACTGGGGTGGGTAGCCTTTCCCTTCTCCAGGGGATCTTCCCAACCCAGGGATTGGAGCCAGGTCTCCCACATTGTAGGCAGATTCTTTACCAGCTAAGTCACAAGGAAAGCCCAAGTATACTGGAGTGGGTAGCCTATCCCTTCAACGGTCAGTGAATATAGAAACAAATATTAAACATGAATTCAACTCAATAAAAACATAGTAAAGATAAAACCTATAGATTATATGGATCTTGAGTTATACCAACTAATCACAAATTATATAGCATTTTTAGATCTCAATTTAAGAAATTAAATACGACAAGACAACCAGGAAAATGTAAATAAGTACTGATTGTTGGGTCCTTGATATCATTAAGGAGTCATTTTTCTTATGTGATGAGAGTGTGTCCATTTTTTAAAAATTTCAGTTCCTTTCTTTTAGTAGTAAATACCGAAGTGTACGTAACATGATATAAAGTCAAGATTTGTTTCAAAATGATGCAGGTGGCAAGCAAGTGTGTAGGAGCAGAGATGAAATAAAAATGGCCATGTGTTTATAATCCATGAGGCTTGGTGATGGGTACATAAAACTTCATCTTACTTTTCTATTTGTACATTTTGAAAAATTATATAAAACAATGTTTTGAAAGTATAGAATCAATGTAAATAAACTGAGTAAAATGTTAATAACACATATTCCATGTTAGAATAACAGTTTTTTTATACTGATTCTCAATTTTATAATTTTTGTCTACTGAAGATATATTTACTCCAAAGAGAAAGAACAATATGTATCATTTAAATATATATGTATCCTTCCTTAAAAACTTTTACTAATCAAATGAAATGCAACTATGAACAATAAGTTAAATCTAGAAAATTTTTGTGGTCATTTTATTTAAGAATATAAACACTGAGATAACCATGAAAAGTTTTACTTGACCAAAACTTACCAATTAACTTTAGTACAAATACAGCTTTCTTTTGATAGTAAATAATTTTAAAACATGAAATGTGTAAATAGTTAAAGGACTCTTTAATTTTTATTTCTGAAAAGTAATCAATGTATTTGAGGGTAATGAATAATAAGCTCCCTCTTTCATAATAATTATTTTATCCTGAACAATTCTGATGAAGTATCTGATATCAAATATTAAATAACATGTTGAAAAAAGTACTATTATACATCATAGCTATTGATCCTTAGCTTTTTTTTAAATATATATATCCATGGAGTTTTTCAGGAGTAAGAGGGAACAATACTCAATTTGATTATATTTCTGAATCTTTCCATATCTACACAAAACCTCAGAACAATGACTAAATTATAAAAACATTAGATATTCATGACTTCAGAAGGTAATTACTATTCATTCACTGGTTTAAAAGTTCACATAAATATATCTCATAGTAGAGTAAAATAAGCTTCTATTTTCTCATCTGTGAAACAATATGACAGGCTCTATCAATCACTATTTACTGGTAGACTAGGCAGAATGGGGATCCCTCCCAGAATTTATATAAGACTCCTTGAAGCAAGAAATACCAAAGGAATGATAAAACCATAATGAATTGTATGAAGAAAAGATCAATGGAGTTGTTAGGAGAAGATTCGGGGAATACTTTGAGACTTAAACTATGAGCAAGAAAGACCAATATAGCAATTAATAATCATAGATTCTGGATTTATTAGTGATCCACACTTCCTGATCAGCATCCAGAATCTATTTCCATGGTAGGTAGCTGCAGAGAGAGGTATTTTTACTCTACCAGAATATAGTTTTATAAAATAACAGACTAAAACCGGGGGTACTGGCAATTGTGGGGGTCATACAGTTATAAAAATGATCTTGACTTTGGCCAACTTATAAGAAAGATCACATCAAGTTTGGGTTCTGTTTGCTGCCAAGTCGCTTCAGTCATGTCCAGCTCTGTGTGACCCCATAGACGGCAGCCCACCAGGCTCCCCCATCCCTGGGATTCTCCCAAGAACACTGGAGTGGGTTGCCATTTCCTTCTCCAATGCATGAAAGTGAAAAGTGAAAATGAAGTTGCTCAGTCATGTCTAACCCTCAGCGACCCCATGCAGCTTTCTAGGCTCCCCCATCCATGGTATTTTCCAGGCAAGAGTACTGGAGTGGGGTGCCATTGCCTTCTCTGTGGGTTCTGTTTAGCTAGCACTAATAATGGATATTCACAGAAGCCCAGCGGGCAACATCACATTTCAACTTGTCAGTGAACCAAGTCTAGGCATGTAGAACTGCTATGAATCGAAGACCCTGGTTAGTCAGCAGCTATTTTAAGCTGTGAAGTGGAGGATGAAATTTCCCCCAAAAGGACAGTTACCTCTTTTCAGATATAGCCAAGATGTCACTGCTACCTGGCTGGCTGAGTTCTTCAATATGCTATTTCCACTTGATAAGTGAAACTTTTACAGTCTTCCCATATTGTCAGTTACTAAAGTCTAAGTGGCCCTACCTCAAAACAGGACCATCAAGCCAGAGTCACAAGGTTTCTGTGGATCAGGCATTCATTTTCATCAGTGGTCTAGCTGCAAACTAATAGCTGTACATGTTTAATTCTGCAAGCATGTAGGATGCTTGCAAAGGATGTAGACAGTGGCCATGTCTAGAAGGTGATGAGTTCAGAATTCTGAGGGAAAACTTCAGGTACAGGACACTAAGAGGCAAAAGCATCAGCCACCCAGACTTACAGTCTAAAGGGGTCACTAGGATCGTGGGATTGAAAAGTACGTGAACTTCTCTACATGTAACATTTTATGATTGGGAAGATTCCCTCTGGGCCTTAAGAAATGACATATTACAGGTAAACTCTTTTTATTACATACATACGTAGAAGTAACAAACACACTAAGTTGAATTGGTCCAAAGGACTCATACTGCTGCTGCTGCTGCTAAGTCGCTTCAGTCGTGCCCAGCTCTGTGCGACCCCATAGACGGAAGCTGACCAGGCTCCCCCGTCCCTGGGATTCTCCAGGCAAGAACACTGGAGTGGGTTGCCATTGCCTTCTCTGACCCTTAACATAAGGCCCTGTTAGATTCCTTCCTCTCTTGTGGATCCTGACTAACACTGATCAGCAGAATGTGGATGACTCATGATACCAATGACACTAGGCAGTACGGTGCCTTGGTCATCTGTATCCAACAGAGCCATACAAATTTCCTTACCTGACCAAAGTTCTCCAATATACACGAACAGGTGTTTGCAGTCTTTAGTCTCTCTGGAAAACGAAAGACTTTGTTCCAATCTCTGCTAATTCTTGTTCTTGAGTAAACTGGGATTGATAGAGATGGTGAGAGGGATCAGGGAGAACGGAGGTGGAGAGAAGCTCCCCTCCAGGAAGCAAGACTCATTTATCAATACTTTCAGTTTTAAGCAGTGTGTTGGTTGTTTGCTAATCACTCAAAGTTCCCATGTTTTTGGCCAGTCTAGTGATCTATATTAGATGGCAAGATCCTTAGTTTTAATGCAGCAGCCACAGATACATTGCCTTTCAACTGGAGCCATCGGGATTTCTGTGTTAAATTCATGATAATACACTTTCTTCTTCCTGATCAATTCACCCTTTGGACAGTATACTTCAATACTACTTCCTGCTTTCTAGGCTCTAACCATTCATCAACAGCAAAAGATAGTCCCTTCATCTTTCTTCTTGCCCACTGTTTGGATAAAAGCATTTGCTCCTAGATCCTAGGAATTGGTCCCAAACCATCAAACCCAGCTCATAGAGCCTGTAGCCTTGAAATTTTAGGAACCCATGTCTCTATTCATATCCCATTCTCACTGCCTATTTGCAGAAGTTCTTGTAGTCTGAATACTTAAATTCCTTTGTCAGTTACATGCATTAGAAATCAGTCTGCTCCTTATTTTTAATGTTTTTTTTCTCTCTGTATTGTTCATAATGGGGTAAATTTATTTATTTTTTAGCCTATCCTATCTCTTAGAATATATTTTTTATTTATTGGTAAATATTTTACCAAAATTTCAGCAAATTCTCAGGTATTATCTTTTTAAATATTGCTTCTTTGCAATTATTTCCATTGTTTTCTTCTGAAACTCCTACTCAACATATGATGAGACTTCTCAATTTATTCTCCATTTCCCTTATCTCTTCTTTCAAAAAATTATCTATTTTTTATTTATCTGTGTTTTNTACAAAATGTATTTCACAAATATAAAACAATGTTCTAATGTGTTTTTTTCAATATAAGCTTGCATTTTTTTGTTATTTTTTACCTATTTCATTCCCTCTCTCACTCGCTCAAATATCCTCACAGATTCCTTTCAAGTGGCCCTATTATTTGTTTCGTTCTGTGATCCCTTTCTCGTCTTCCAATCCATAGCAATGTTTCAAAAGTGTAGCTTGAGTTTCACATCCCCTGGTGATACTGGTGGTATTTTGAATCTAGTTCTGAAATAAATAGGTAACTTGACAGGGTTCTTACTTAACCTGACTGAATCTGTGCCTTTCTGTTTACCTAGGATCACAACTTTCAAATAAACCAAAGCCTCCAATAGTTTAATGGAGAAGGAAATGGCAATGTAATCCAGTATTCTTGCCTGGAGAATCCTGTGTACAGAAGAGCCTGGTGGGCTGCTGTCCATAAGGTCGCATAGAGTCAGGCACGACTGAAGCGACTTAGCAGCAGCAGCAGCCAATAGTCTAATGCTGCTTTCATAGTGAACCACACCCAAGGTCCTGGTTTCAAGCAGTAAACCAGTCTTCACATTTAGATTTCACACAAAGCACTCTTGTATTGCTGATCCTGTTCGTGATGCCAACTGTCTGCTGTTCACACTGTTTGCTGAACCCAGGAAGGCAAGGCATGAACTAAGAGGCTGGAAGAAGACGAGAGGAGCCATAGGAACTGCAGGCATGTCTATTCTCTCCTGGCTGGCACAGCGGCCATGACACAGCCTCTATCCTAGCTGACACAGCAGCTTCAGAAGCAGCCATAACATAGCCATTATATAACCTCATATAACATAACCATGATGTTGCTCCAATGTAGTAGCCCCAGTGCAGCAGCAGCCAGGGCTTTCATGGTGAAGCTTATACAGGCATACTGCACAAAGTAGCCCATGACCAAGCGAATATCTTGTGATGTGCAGGTGCAGTGCTATAAGATATCTCAGCTGTTACATAACTGCGCAAAGTTATTGTTTACAGAACACAGGGTGAGACTGCATGAGAGCATGGGGTGAGAGAGTCTGACTGGCAACATCTTGTTGATTTCCTTGCAATTTTTAATCAATGGATAATTCTAGACCAACAAGCTCTACTTATGCATCAGGGCCCTGGGGTTGATAGCTTTAGCTCGGTTTATTCTGCTTATTTTGCATGGATTTTTGTTTTGGGTATTAATCAAGGAGGAGTCTTCATTAGTTTTGGGGTCTTAGAGGAGTCTTCAAAGCTTGATATTTCTACATCATCTTGACAAGAAATAAAGGAGTAGGGTTTTTTTCCCCTAAGTTTATTATAATATACACTCTTTCTGGCAACATTTAAAAGATGGTTCAAACAGGTAAAGATAGCAATAGTAACCTAAGAAGGAAAAATGAGGAAAATTATATGGAAACCAGTGGCAAAGAATGCTTCAGAGGAGGAAGTTGAATAAATAGCTTTTTACAGATCAAATAAGATAAAGCTTGACAAATATCTATGGGATTTAGCAACTTGGCAATATTAATAAGAGCAATTTTTGATGACATGTTTGCTCAAAAACAATTATTGGTGAGATATGAAATGTACTGTACAACCAAATAAAGAAGGAAAGGTAAAGATGATAAGGAAGGTTGCCTCAGAAGGTAACTTGAAACATTGGGTGACTGCTGAAATTCATTTTTCTTAATGAGAGATCATGATCCTTTAAAAACACAAATGTAAATTGATCAGAAGTGAAAGGCCTAGATGTCTAAAGCAGAGAAAGAAAGGAACATAGATCTAAAAATTCCTGAACACACAAGCTAGAATGGAAAAGAAAGATGGAAAGACAATCCTTGAGAAGGACGAATCTCTCCATCAAACCTACAAGAGGACAAAACAGCTGTTAATGAGCAGTGCTTGTAAATTTGATAATCAGCATTGAGGTAGGACATTTTTATCTAATGATACTATTTCTCTTAGAAGCAGGAGAGCAGGTTTACTGTTTAAGTTAGAGAGGGACTGGTAGACTTGAGAAGCAAAAAGAAAGTTTAAGAACAGTGTTGTAGAATGTAAGAGAGTGTGGTAACTACAAAGAGTTTGTATCAGTTGTAACAGAATTGACAGCTTATTTAGGATTACTATNAGCAGGTTTACTGTTTAAGTTAGAGAGGGACTGGTAGACTTGAGAAGCAAAAAGAAAGTTTAAGAACAGTGTTGTAGAATGTAAGAGAGTGTGGTAACTACAAAGAGTTTGTATCAGTTGTAACAGAATTGACAGCTTATTTAGGATTACTATCAGTTATAGAGGCTCCATTTTTTATAATGGATTGATTTTCTCTACCTGAGTTTATTTTTCTGAGTCAGGCCCATTGGAGAAGATAATGACATAAATACAGGGTCAAGTTTTGCTGTAAAACGACAGAGGAAAAATAAATTTGGTACAAGAGAAGAATGTCTGTGACAGTAAAAGAGAGAAACTAAGCTGACTATGGAGAAATACAAGTAAGGAACTGGTATATGAAAAACAAATTGATGACTGATCAACTCATAGGTCCGAGAGGGTCAAAATCAAGTGTAATGGGGTCAAATACATTTGAAAGTAAGAGGAAAGGAGTTGAATTTCTGAGTTACTGATCTAAGAGCTAGTGTACTTTGAGTCACAATAATGACTGTGATGCAGTTGGAGCCTGGCGAGCTACAGTCCAAGGGGATGCAAAAAGTTGGACACAACTGAGTGAGTAAGTACAGCACATAGGCATATATAAAACATGTAGCTAAAAGGCTCCTGGGAATGAACAACTCAAGAAGCCTGGGTCCATGGTGATGAATGGGTCATCTATAAAGACATTGAAGACATAAAGACATAAAAACAAAAAAGACATAAAGACCAAAAAAAATTATATAAAGACATAAAATCAACTGTCTTAAAGTGATCCAGTGGTTAAAGTTAACAGTGGATGAGTAACTGTGATTAAGAAGTGAGTGGAGGATAACTTATAAAAGAGAAGGAAGAGTATACCCAGGGACATACACCTCAAAGAAGCATGGCTTTTCTGGAGCTTAGAGAATTCATGAACTGGGAACAGCAATAAGGAGAGTGGTACTGGGTGCTGAGGTATTCAATTATATTCTGGTTTTTCTTTTTCTGAGCACATAGTTGACTATGCTCCTCTCTTGCCATGAAGTTGAGCATAGTCATATGCTACTTTGGTCAATGGAATAAAAGGAGAAGCAGTATGCTTTCATTCCTAAGAAGAAACTTTTAAGGGACAGTGTCCAATTCACCATGTTCCCCCTCTTTCCCTGATGTGGTCAGTCAGCAATGCCCACATGGCAGTAGCTCCATCAGCTTGGTTTCTAACAAGAAAATATGGAGCAGAACCCTCAGCTGGCCTTTAATCCATACATAGTTGACGTGAGAAACAATTTCTGTAGGCAAAAGCTACAGACATTTGGGTTTAGCTCATGATGCCTGATCCAGTCTTTCTTATAAATCTGACCCAGCCTTTCGTACTGGAGCACCAAAGAATTGAGTCTTTCAATTTGTGGTGCAGAGGACTCTTGAGAGTCTCTTGGGCAGCAAGGAGATCAAACCAATCAATCCTAAAGGAAATGAACCACGAATATTTACTGGAAGGACTGATGCTAAATCTGAAGCTCCAATACTTTGGCCACCTGATGAGAAGAGCCAACTCATTGGAAAAGACTCTGATGCTGGAAAAAATGAAGGGCAGGAGGAGAATGGGGCACCGGAGGATGAGATGGTTGGATGGCATTGCTGACTCAATGGACATGAGTTTCAGCAAATTCTGGGAAAGGGTGAAGGACAGGGAAGACTGATTTGCTGTAGTCCATGGGACTGCAGAGAGTTGAACACGACTTAATGCCGGAACAACAAAAACAGCCTCTCAAGTTAAGTGAGGTGAGACAGGGTAGCCATCATGGATAGGGCTACAGAGAGGAGAGCCATCTGAACAGGAGAGAGTCCAAGCATTGTAAGAAACAGCCAAGGAAGAGAATGGAAAGGAAGGAAGATTATTAATGATGGGGGGGTAGGGATACAGAGAATATAACAAATGCCTTGTGAGAAAGGAAACAAGGGGTAACATAGGTCAGAGCAAAGTCAAAATATCCCAGTACACTGTACAAATAAAAATACAGGAATTTTTAAATAGACCAGTTACTCTTAGAGTGTTTATAATGTCTGATAATAAAATTGTGTGGTACATTTTGTTTAAAAAAATCTTTTCATGTTTTAAAAATATACTATTAAGGACACAGATTGCAAGTTTTCATGGCTTTCCACAAAATTCTGACACACACTGCTTGTTTTAGGAGTAAAATCCAGTGCCAACCTTCTCCTCTTCCTTCTCTCTAGTCACAGATGTATTAGGTAAAATAGGCATAAAATTTGACATTTGGATGGTCCTGTCCATAGATTCCAGAGAGGATGTGGACTTTTCCTTATTTGTTTATTCTATTGATAACTTCAATAGGAAGCAGACTGAGTAGAAGAGGCAGTGAGATGTCTGGGTTTATGTTTTCATTCATTTCAGATACTTGCTATCCTTTCTAGCAGAAAAAAAGAAAAAGAAAACTACTAATGACAGGTTAACACTTACTGAAAGCTTATAATACATCTGGCATTAATTTTAGCACTTAGGATGCTTTATGTTATTTAATCTTTAGCATGAACTTTATGCTTTTGTCAATATTCTTTTTCAGCTTTAAAAAATAAAAGTGAGGCTCAGGGACTTAGGCAAGTTGCTCAGATCAGCCTATGATAACAAATAGAGGGGGATTTGGAACTCTGGCCCGTTGCAGTTATTCTACTGGTTATAATTTTAAAGCATTTTTAATACAAAAATATATTCAATGGACTGATTATCTTTCAACACAGAATAAAAATGTATTAAGGAATAATGAATTGAAGAATAGATTTCACTGAGGATAGCAAATGAAGCCATGATCAAATCTCCACTAAATTATCTAAGTTCATATTGAACTTTAACTATGAGAAATTGTCCTTGACAACAATACTGAATCTTAATTCATTTAAACAATACCTATATTTTTACTCAGATATTTTTATTCCTTTAAAATTATTAATACACATATACATACCTTTATACTGCTTGTATAAATTAATAGACATATATACCACATGCCTATAAAAATATATGTAAACATGCATGTTTGTCTATGTGTAACTGTACTATTACACCAATTACTTTAAAAAATTATGAAGGTCAAGTTTACTTGTCTTAAAAAACACTTAAACAATACACCATGACTTATACAGACACAAAAAGAGAACACATCAAAACATCAGTATTATTTGTATGCATATTACATATTCTGTTTTAATTAGAAAATTCAACCTTGCCTGTTATATAAACTATATATAGTTTGACAAACTATAACATAAATAATTTATGTAAAGAGATGCATGGGAATGAATCTGTCTACCTTAGCAAATACATAAAAGCAACGTCATTTATTTCAGGTCTTAGAATGACCTGAAAGTACTGCCTGGCAACAAGATTCATCATAATTCAAACAAATCCTTTACACTGTGAAAGATTGATTTGAAAACAGAAGGACACTAGTTGTTTTGTTACTATGGCTTTTCCTGGCAGTAGTCCAGGTATTACAACTGAACAACCTTACAAACAGCATAGGAATTGACTGTTTTAACAAAGGGTCTCAGCTGGGGCATGAGTGGTGCACATTAATTCTCACTGTGCATTGATGAGCTCTCTTTGAACTCTGCCAAGGTTTAAACAATAATGACAGGCCTTTGGCACTGTCCGAAAACATGGGCCTTGATCTATACTTCAAGAATGAAGATTTTCGTTTGTTTTTGTAGGAAACCACATTTTGGTCACTTAGACCAGTTATCAGTTTTCATCAGATCTGGAGTCTTAAGGAAACTTGAAAATATCAGAAAAGAATTTTTGGCCACATCCATCTTCTAAAGCAAAAAACCTAATGTTGCTCTTAATCTTTAAAGGTTATATATTTAAATCCCATGGTAAGAAAAGTGTCTGCAAACCTTTTAATGGTATGATAATAACAGAAAATGTATAAACTGTATCAAATGAAATCTGTGGCATTTCATTTTATGTGGTATTTCATTTTAATGTATAAAAATACCAATTTTATCTTTCAACCTAATATTGCTATTTACATAATTAATTGATTTGCCTAAACATTTTTCCCTACATTTTGACTTCTAAATACTGACACCTGATTACATTTTTATTTGTAATGTTGATCCCAAGGTAAGAGATCATTATACTCTATTTTGGAACATTAATTAGCTTTTTTAAGCAAGGAAAATGAAACAAAATAGTTATGTGCATATGTGTGCACACTTGCATATACATTTGCCTGCAATTGATTCATCATAATTGTTGACTGATGTTGTTGACTAGTGAATAAGATTTTAGGAGAAAGTGATAATAAATAATTTATATTGATTTGTAAACATTGTTTTCTTTTACAGTGGTGACTGATGTTTATACAAAAACATTTCTTGAACACATGTTCTGATTCACAACTCTGATCATGTTAGATCTTTCATGACGCATTCACAATGCCATCTCACCACAACACCTTTAGAATCCTTCCAGTCTTAGATATTCTCTCTTTGTGCTGGATTTACTCTCCAGCCCTCCTGGGTGCATCATGACATCAGATTGTTTAATCAGTCTCTTATGGCAATTGCATATTCATATCTGGTTCCTGTACCACATTACATATTCTGAAGGGAGGAGTGTGACATACACCGTGACACACAAGTCTGTCTCTGTGACACTGATAGTGACTGGCACAGAGCAGAGAAAAAGCAGCAGTCCTTCAGTGAATAAATGAAATAAAAGTCCTTTGGGCTTCTTGTTGAATATATTTATTCTCAATGATATTAACAACATTGTTCTCTTTTTTTAAAAACTCCTATGGTTTTGTTTAATTAAATATTATATATTTAATTTTGATGTTCTTTCATTTGGGAATGAGGTCAGGAAAATATAATTTCCCAAAGAAATAAAATCGACAATACCAAAATCCAATATACAATGAAAGGGACTAAGTATTTGTAAAGATATCCCACCAGTTGCATTTCCAAAAGGATTAAATGATCAGAAGAATAGTTTTAATTCTGAACAACTAAAATGAAAGAAATACGAAGCCAGAGATTTTGAGCTGGCATTTGCTGAGTACACTGACAACTCTCTAATCCTCACAGTCTAGCTCTGAGGTAGACTCCAAAGCTAAGAAGCCCAACTCCAAAGATAAGGCCCGGGTCTCAAACAAAATGTGAAATGAAAGATCAGATGTGAGCCTTTTGTATAAAAGCAACATGCTCTAGCACACTCATACTCAGCGGGTCAGGTAAAATAAAGACCATACCAGAGTTTAAGCTTTCTAAGGTCCTTGCATGGTTTTGATATTGACAGCTTGTTAAGCATGCTTGCCAAAATAGCCACTAAAATAATAAAAAGTAAATAAAGGTTATAACTTTAGACTAATAGAGGAAGAAAGAATTGAGATAAAAGAAAATTCATTCAATCCAAAAGAAATCAAGAAAAAAAGAAAAAGGGAGCAAATTTAGATGATAAACATGAAATTGTCCTGAGAGACTGTCATTGTGTCTTAATCACTTATCCATCTAATCAAGAAAAGCAGCTGCTTTTTCAAAAAATGATAGCTGACTTAATTGTACTGTGACTTGAGTTAAATCCTTGAGTTAAAATGTTTGTGAGAGTCTTCCTAGTAAAATGAGAGAAAAAATAGTAGATTCAGGGTTTCAATCCCAGGAATGGAAGCACTGGTTCTTAATTCCCTGTATTTAGTACTTAGAAATAAACATCATCAGAACACAGAACAAGAGAGCTGATTATCTGGGCTTTGTTCTTTTATTTCTAAGCTGGCTGACTGCTAAGTTGGTTTTTATTTGCACCTATGGAACAGGAGTAAGAACACTAGGAAGCACACTGATCCCTGTTGCACTCCCATAAAAGTTAATATTCTGGTTTCAAAATAAATTCTGTATGTTGAGTTATCTGACTGACTCTTTAATACTGCATAATAAGCATTGGGGATGTACATAACTAAGGACTACACCCAGAATCAGGAGATCTCCACTATGGAATCACTGGTTTGTAATGAGGGGCTCTGGTGAGAAGTGTTGCCAGTGTTAAACATGTTTAACTTAATCTTATCCTCAGTTCATGAAGCATAGCTCAGAATTCAGCTTATTATTAACATATCTTTAAAAATATTGCATTTCTAATTATTTAAATGCTGGTTGAAAATAGACATAAAATTCACCTAGTCTGTGTAACGGTTTGTGTATAAAAGCAGGCAAAATATACGTCAGGAAGTTTGGAATAAATAAAGAATAACAGGGGCTTTTCTGGTGGGCCAGTGGTTAAGAATCCACCTGCCAGTGTAGAGGACATGGGTTCGAGCCCTGGTCTGAGAAGATCCCACATGCCACCGAGCAAGTAAGGACGCATGCCACAGCTACTGAGCCAGCACTCTAAAGCCCTTGAGCCACAACTACTGAGCCCATGGGCCACGACTGCTGAAGCCTGTGTACTTACAGCCCATGCTCTGCAACCAGAGAAAACGCCACTGCATTGCAACAGAGTGGCCCCCTACTCACCAGAGAAAGCCCATGTGCAGCAACGAAGACCCAGCGCAGCCAAAAGTAGATAAACTTTTGTAAAAGGGTATCAGGGAATTATTAAGGCTAAAGATGATATGGTGAGACACAATGTGAGGTAAGTACATTTGGAATGGATGGGATATGGGGACTAGGTGAATCAATCAACAAGTATCCATATGAATCCATGAATATGGTAAAAGAGTTGAAATGTACGGTTACTGAGCTGATGTTTGCAGTATTGCAAACACACACCATAGGAAAATATTTGGGAACAATTAATTTTATATTTCTGGGTGATTGTAATGTAAAGAATAAAATTACCATGAAAATATTGACAGATATAAAGTTGTCAATTGGAGTTTGGATTATGTTCAATATATACACTTTCAAAGAGTGAAATATATGTCATGCCTTCTAGAAATGTTTCCATCCAAAAAGACTTAAAAATGGTGCTTAAAAGATGACCAGGATGAAAAAAAAATAAACAGGATGACTTGTTTTCCTAACAAGCTGATGCTAAAATTGTTACTTTTATACTGATGATCCTTTACTTACATAATATTTCTATTCTGTTCTTTCCCTGAGGAAAAGCTACCTTTTGACTGCATCACATATAATCAAATTTCATTTAATTTATACAAATATAATTGTGATAATTTTAACCTTTTGTGTACCTGTTATTTTGAGGAGAATAAGTACAAAGCCACCTACTTNAAAGAAAATTCATTCAATCCAAAAGAAATCAAGAAAAAAAGAAAAAGGGAGCAAATTTAGATGATAAACATGAAATTGTCCTGAGAGACTGTCATTGTGTCTTAATCACTTATCCATCTAATCAAGAAAAGCAGCTGCTTTTTCAAAAAATGATAGCTGACTTAATTGTACTGTGACTTGAGTTAAATCCTTGAGTTAAAATGTTTGTGAGAGTCTTCCTAGTAAAATGAGAGAAAAAATAGTAGATTCAGGGTTTCAATCCCAGGAATGGAAGCACTGGTTCTTAATTCCCTGTATTTAGTACTTAGAAATAAACATCATCAGAACACAGAACAAGAGAGCTGATTATCTGGGCTTTGTTCTTTTATTTCTAAGCTGGCTGACTGCTAAGTTGGTTTTTATTTGCACCTATGGAACAGGAGTAAGAACACTAGGAAGCACACTGATCCCTGTTGCACTCCCATAAAAGTTAATATTCTGGTTTCAAAATAAATTCTGTATGTTGAGTTATCTGACTGACTCTTTAATACTGCATAATAAGCATTGGGGATGTACATAACTAAGGACTACACCCAGAATCAGGAGATCTCCACTATGGAATCACTGGTTTGTAATGAGGGGCTCTGGTGAGAAGTGTTGCCAGTGTTAAACATGTTTAACTTAATCTTATCCTCAGTTCATGAAGCATAGCTCAGAATTCAGCTTATTATTAACATATCTTTAAAAATATTGCATTTCTAATTATTTAAATGCTGGTTGAAAAGAGACATAAAATTCACCTAGTCTGTGTAACGGTTTGTGTATAAAAGCAGGCAAAATATACGTCAGGAAGTTTGGAATAAATAAAAAATAACAGGGGCTTTTCTGGTGGTCCAGTGGTTAAGAATCCACCTGCCAGTGTAGAGGACATGGGTTCGAGCCCTGGTCTGAGAAGATCCCACATGCCACCGAGCAAGTAAGAACGTATGCCACAGCTATTGAGCCAGCACTCTAAAGCCCTTGAGCCACAACTACTGAGCCCATGGGCCACGACTGCTGAAGCCTGTGTACTTACAGCCCATGCTCTGCAACCAGAGAAAACGCCACTGCATTGCAACAGAGTGGCCCCCTACTCACCAGAGAAAGCCCATGTGCAGCAACGAAGACCCAGCGCAGCCAAAAGTAGATAAACTTTTGTAAAAGGGTATCAGGGAATTATTAAGGCTAAAGATGATATGGTGAGACACAATGTGAGGTAAGTACATTTGGAATGGATGGGATATGGGGACTAGGTGAATCAATCAACAAGTATCCATATGAATCCATGAATATGGTAAAAGAGTTGAAATGTACGGTTACTGAGCTGATGTTTGCAGTATTGCAAACACACACCATAGGAAAATATTTGGGAACAATTAATTTTATATTTCTGGGTGATTGTAATGTAAAGAATAAAATTACCATGAAAATATTGACAGATATAAAGTTGTCAATTGGAGTTTGGATTATGTTCAATATATACACTTTCAAAGAGTGAAATATATGTCATGCCTTCTAGAAATGTTTCCATCCAAAAAGACTTAAAAATGGTGCTTAAAAGATGACCAGGATGAAAAAAAAATAAACAGGATGACTTGTTTTCCTAACAAGCTGATGCTAAAATTGTTACTTTTATACTGATGATCCTTTACTTACATAATATTTCTATTCTGTTCTTTCCCTGAGGAAAAGCTACCTTTTGACTGCATCACATATAATCAAATTTCATTTAATTTATACAAATATAACTGTGATAATTTTAACCTTTTGTGTACCTGTTATTTTGAGGAGAATAAGTACAAAGCCACCTACTTTTTCCAAGGTTCTTATTTTAATTCATGCCCTCCTATTATTACATCTTGTATTATCTGATATATCTGACAATATTTGCTTGAGAAACATTTAAAACTGATATTCCTATGTGTCTACAATTGGGATACAAAGTATTTCAGAATACTTTTATCTATTATTCTCTAGCTGTGACTAATTTCTCCATTTTTAATTTCTTATAAGTTCAACAGTTTTACCCTAATTTTTTTTTCTTTTTCAGAAGGAATCTGTGATGATAGGAGAGCTATGGCTTAGAATAAAATCACAGGTATGATGTGAAGTTTATTACACTCCGCTAGTGTGCAGAGGAGTAGAGGCAAGAAGGACCATTTACACCCATCCATCTATTCTATGANATCTATTATTCTCTAGCTGTGACTAATTTCTCCATTTTTAATTTCTTATAAGTTCAACAGTTTTACCCTAATTTTTTTTTTCTTTTTCAGAAGGAATCTGTGATGATAGGAGAACTATGGCTTAGAATAAAATCACAGGTATGATGTGAAGTTTATTACACTCCGCTAGTGTGCAGAGGAGTAGAGGCAAGATGGACCATTTACACCCATCCATCTATCCTATGAATATTGTTTAACCACCTCTACTCTGTGTGTTGGGTGTTATGGGTACCAAGAGGAAGATGAAATCATTCCTGCCTCAGTGAAGGTACTGACATCTGCATGGTGGAGACAAAGCATGCAAGTTGACAGCCAGAATATGAGTGTTGGGGAAATTAATTTGAGGCATATTCCTATTTATAAGTAGTTTTGTAGGTGGAGTTGGCCAAACTGACATGGATGGGAAAATAGGGTTGATTTATTTAAGAAAACCTCATTAAGAATCTGGCAAAGGACAGGGAAGCCTGGTGTGCTGCAGTCCATGGGGTCACAAAGAATCATGAATGAGCGACTGAACAACAGCATTAAAAATCTACTGTGTCTTAGGCACTGTACTAAATCCTAGAGATACAGATTATCCAAAGCTTATATCATAAACAGAGAAGCCTGAAGATGTATCTATTGAATGACAGAAAGTAGCATCAGAGAGAATATTTGGAATCTAAATGTTGCTAAAAAAATTAATCTCAGGTGAAAGAAAAAAGTATAGTGCATCATAAGGTATCAAAGACAATCATTTCTTAAAAGAAGAAAATACAAGGACTAAATATTTTATATTGTCTAATACTAAGCTATTGACACATAAAGAAGTACATATTATATATTTGTACTTGAATACATCCCATATACAATATCTTTGATATTCCAAAATCCAACTTGGATCTTGATTTTTAAAATTTGATCACAAATATCATCCTAATTAAATATATGAAAAATAAACTTTTCTCTTCAATGACTTTAGTAAACTGAATGTCCTTGCTGCTGTTGCTGCTAAGTCGAGGAACCAGAAAACCTTAAATATAATTGAAAATGACTAGGAAATTCTATAGGCGAAGACACATGCTTTAGCATAAAACAACATTGGTTAATGTTAGTGTAATTACATAATAGCAAATAAATGCATTCTCAATAGACTGTTCTTAATTAATAAAAATAAACCCATCTGGCAAAGAGATATAGAAATCTTTTGTTAATCCTGTCTCCAAACGTATTCNTCTGTCCTTTGTTGAGCCCATCTTTGCATGAAATGTTCCCTTGGTATCTCTAATTTTCTTGAAGAGATCTCTAGTCTTTTACATTCTATTGTTTTCCTCTATTTCTTTGCACTGATAACTGAGGAAGGCTCTCTTATTTCTCCTTGCTTTTCTTTGGAACTCTGCATTCAAATGGATATATCTTTCCTTTTCTCCTTTGCCTTTCACTTCTTTTCTCCTCAGGGCTATTTGCAAGCCCTCCTCAGACAGCAATTTTTCTTTTTTGCCTTTCTTTTTCTTGGGGATGGTCTTGATTCCCGCCTCCTGTACAATGTCATGAACCTCTGTCCATAGTTCTTCAGGCACTCTTATCAGATCTAATCCCTGGAATCTATTTCTCACTTCCACTNTTTTTCTTTTTTGCCTTTCTTTTTCTTGGGGATGGTCTTGATTCCCGCCTCCTGTACAATGTCATGAACCTCTGTCCATAGTTCTTCAGGCACTCTTATCAGATCTAATCCCTGGAATCTATTTCTCACTTCCACTGTATAATCATAAGGGATTTGATTTAGGTCATACCTGAATGGTCTAGTGGTTTTCCCTACTTTCTTCAATTTAAGTCTGAATTTGGCAATAATGAGTTCATGATCTGAGTCACAGTCAGCTCCCGGTCTTGTTTTTGCTAACTGTATAGAGCTTTTCCATCTTTTGTAATAATATATTTAAAAGAGCTTTTCAAAAGAATGACCAGAATGTTCTGATAAATTTTGACTAGAACATTCTGTTTCCTGGGTATTTTAGTTATTTCAGATTCTATGACAAGAATTAAGATAGCATCAATAGTACTTTTCATTTTATCCTCCCACTTTGGGCATAATGTTTGGTGGAAGAGTAGGTGGTAAAAGTTCAGATGATTATGTTCACATAGCATCTTGCACTTTCAGAAGCATTTTCTCATTTCTTTTTAATTGACCCTTGTCATATCAGCCACTCTGAAATAGGAAAGTATGGTTACAGATAAGAAACTGAGGCTCGCAGAAGTAAATGAATTCTTCATTAGGGTGCATAGGTTCCAGCCAGGAGGTGTTAGGACCGTAGACTCCTGGGCTCCAGTCCCAGACATTGTGATTTAGAAGATATGAAATTGGTGTGGATTGAAGGCTTTTTTGTCTCATACAAATTCATATGATGAAGTGCCCACCCAGCCATGTGTGTTTATGGAAGTGGGGCCTTTCAGAGGGCATTAGATTTTTATGAGGTCATGAGGATGAAACTCTGATTGGTGGCCTTGTTAAAAGGGAGAGGGAGAGAGGAGACCTGAGCAAACATGCCCATCCATAGAGGAAAGACCGTGTGAAGACCCAGTGAGAAGGCAGCCATCTGCAAGCTGGGAAAATAGCCCCACCAGGAAACTAATCTCTCAGTTCCTTAATCTTGAACTTCTGAGCCTCTACAGCTGTGAGAAGTGCATTTCTGTTACTTAAGGCACCCAACCTGGGGCACTTTGTTTTAGCAATTTGAGCAGATTAAGATAGCAAGGGACTCAAGAAATCTTAGACAAGTTCCTCAAGTTATTCAGATGTAGTTGGATCATTTAATCCACTTATAGAAACAGTGGGTTAAATTTATAGGCAAAAGTCACATCATTTGTGAGTAGAGGACTATGATAACTGAAAGGACGTTTAACTACAGATTTTTATGCTGGACTAATGACATACCCCCTCACCTCCATTCATTTTCCTTTTATCAGTGGGAAGTCAATAATCATGTTATTGTGAGCTTCCAATATATACCGATTTTGGGGAAAGTGACTTTCCTCTTCTTAATTTGAATTTCCTTCTTAATACATCTTTAGATATGCTAGAACAGGAAAATAGAGTCATGGTAGTCATTTTGGAGTGAGTGAATCTTCGCTGCTGCTGCTAAGTTGTTTCAGTCGTGTCCGACTCTGTGCGACCCCATAGATGGCAGCCCACGAGGCTCCCCTGTCCCTGGGATTCTCCAGGCAAGAACACTGGAGTGGGTTGCCATTTCCCTCTCCAATGCATGAAAGTGAAAAGTGAAAGTGAAGTTGCTCAGTCGTGTCCCACCCTCGCTAGCATATCTCATTTGTGGGTCAGTCATTTTCTCACCATTTCTTAGGACTTGACACAGATTTAGGTGCAAATATCCTACCGCTGTGGTTTGAGTCCTTTAAAGATCATTCTATCTTGGTTTTCAGGAAGTAGTCCTGAGAAAGTAGCTTGTTCTCAGAGCTGGTATCTTCCTTTGATACACTTCTTGGCATTAACAAACATCTGGAGCCTTTTGTCTCTCTGAAGATGGAGGGAGAGCTGAAAAACTCAACAGCTTTGTAAATGATGCTGTGATACAATAAAAAATTTAATCATCATTATGAGACTTTTTTTCCCCCAAATAGTTTCATATTACTCCAGATTACCTGTAAGTGATTTTGGATAAAATTTCGAGGCAAAAGGCCGCACAGGTAGAACAGTTTCAGCCAAAATATTTTAAGCAGCAGTTCTCTAAGTGTGGTCTGTAGATCTCTGAGGGGCCCCTGAGAGTCTTTCAGACGGACGGTGTGTCTAAACCATTTGAACAATGATGGACATTATTTGAGCTTCCCTGGTGGCTCAAATGGTAAAGAATCTGCCTGCGATATGGGAGATCTGGGTTTGATCCCTGGGTCGTCGGGAAGATCCCCCAGAGGAGGGCTTGGCCACCCAAGTACTAGTGCCTGGAGAATTCCCATGGACAGAGGAGCCTGGCAGGCTACAGTCCATGGGGTTGCAGAGAGTGAGACACGACTGAGCGACTCAGTCCAGACATTATTTGTCCTTTCACTGTGCTGCCGTTTACACCGTGTGAAAACTGCTTGCACCTCAGTGGGAATGGGGCCAGTGGCACCAATTGTACATGTCCTGCTGCATTTGCAGCTAAAACCAGAAAAGCCAGTTTCATATAATGAAGCAGTAAAAACGTCCTCAATAGAGCAGATTCATTATATCAGCCTAAATTACCTGCCTTGTTAGTATTCTGTTTGACACNCAGGCCTCCCTGTCCATCACCAACTCACAGAGTTCACTCAAACTCATGTCCATGGAGTCAGTGATGCCATCCAGCCATCTCATCCTCTGTCGTCCCCTTCTCCTCCTGCCCCCAATCCCTCCCAGCATCAGAGTCTCTTCCAATGAGTCAACTCTTCACATGAGGTGGCCAAAGTATTAGAGTTTCATCTTTAGCATCAGTCCTTCCAAAGAAATCCCAGGGCTGATCTCCTTCAGAATGGACTGGTTAGATCTCCTTGCAGTCCAAGGGACTCTCAAGGGTCTTCTCCAACACCACAGTTCAAAAGCATCAATTCTTCGGCGCTCAGCTTTCTTCACAGTCCAACTCTCACATCCATACATGACCATTGGAAAAACCATAGCCTTGATTAGATGGACCTTTGTCAGCAAAGTAATATCTCTGCTTTTGAATATGCTGTCTAGGTTGGTCATAACTTTCCTTCCAAGGAGTAAGTGTCTTTTAATTTCATGGCTGCAGTCACCATCTGCAGTGATTTTGGAGCCCAAAAGTCTGACACAGTTTCCACTGTTTCCCCATCAATTTCCCATGAATTGATGGGACTGGATGCCATGACCCTAGTTTTCTGAATGTTGAGCTTTAAGGCAACTTTTTCACTCTCCTCTTTCACTTTCATCAAGGGGCTTTTTAGTTCCTCTTCACTTTCTGCCATAAGGGTGGTGTCATCATACCAAGATATAAGTTCAATATATTATATTTAATTATAATATATGATTACAACATCTCAATTTGAATTATACCAAATAATTAATTTCAAATGCACTGTTTTATCGATAAAAGAATGAAAAAAGTCATTATCTAATTGCCTACCACGTGCTAAAAACTGAATTAGGGACTTATATATACATTATTTAATTCTTTATCTCATTCTCTTCTAAGAACTATCAAAATTACAACTACTATAATTATAAAAGAAAAAACAATAGCTTACTTTAGAGTATAGATGAAGAAACTAACATATATACAAGTGATTATGCATTTTATTGAGCACCTCATATAATTCCTGAATCAGGAAGTTTACGGTATAGAAGAAGAAACCAGTAATAAATGCATAAATGAACAGAATCCATAAACTAGTGCAATAAGACATTGAATGACATTTCAAGGTACTTTCAAGATAAGAGAAGGCAAAATTGAGCAATATGTCTGGAAACCTTTTCTGAGGAGATGAAACATGCACTAGAACTTAAAAGATGAGGAGTCTAGCCATTTGAAAATCTGAAAGAAGAGCACTTCAAGCCAAGGACACAGCAGTAAAAACCAGGAAGAGGACAACAGCTATCAACATGATTGAAGTCACATGTAGTAGATGAGGGAATTAGTTGAACAAGGTAAAAATGAAGAGCAAGTGAAAGTGAAAGTCCATCAATCATGTCCTACTCTTTGCAACTCCATAGACAATATATATGGTGGAATTCTCCAGGCCAGAATACTGGAGTGGGTAGCCTTTCCCTTCTCCAGGGGATCTTCCCAATCCAGGGATGGAACCCAGGTCTCCCACATTGCAGGTGGATTCTTTGCCAGCTGAGACACAAGGGAAGCCAAAGAATCCTGGAGTGGGTAGCCTATCCCTCCTCCAGGGGATCTTCCTGACCCAGGAATCAAACCGGGGGCTCCTGCATTGCAGGCAGATTCTTTACCAACTGAACTACGAGGGAAGCCCAGTGAAGAGCAAGTGAGGAGCCAAATCTTATAAGGCTTTGCAAAGCAGGCCCTATCAAATACTGTATGTTTAACTAAGTGCTAAGAAAATCCACTATCAGCATATTTTATTAGAAGTGGGTTGAACATGATATGATAGATTGTCCTATAATTAAACCAGGGTGCAACTGGCTCTACTACTTACTATTTGACAGTGGACAAAGCCTCTGGAAGTTTCTCTCTAGAGTAAGATGTTGCAAAGTGAAAAAGTTTAGGAGACTCCCATGCCAATCCACTTAGCAAGCAATCACCTTCTTCCCAACACCTGGAGAATATGTCGTCTCATGAGGGCCATCACACCAAAAGATGTTTTGGCCAACAGCAATGTGTCAGCTTGCCCATACTCATCTCAGAAACAAGACTAATTCCATCTCTCTTCCCATCTCCTTTGACCTGGCTTGTCCCTACTGTTTCTTACAAATTTTAACTTTCCTGCTCTCCTGATGCTCCAGTGTGTAAAAGAAGTCCTACTCAAAGATCAGCACCTTATTCCACATCTCACTTCCCTGGAATATAACATCCACATTGATTCATTATAGTATCTCCATGCTTAATACAATACTTAGCGCATAATATGTGTGAAGAAAATATTAATTGTATAAATGATAAATTAATTTTTGGACTCAGTTTTCTTGTCTCTAAGTTGATTCAACAATGCTTTTAAGTTGTTTTGAGAATTCAACAAAAGGAACGTAGCAGATATAGCTTAATATTATTTAATTATTTTAGATGCAATAATTTTCCATGGAGTCCAATAGACTTTATTCCTATAGCAGTTTTAGATTTACAGTAAAATTAAATGCAATGTTCAGAGTTCCCGTATACCCCCTGCCATCATGCATTCCAAGCCTCCTCCTTTACCAGCATCCCCCACCAGATTGATACACTTATTTTTAACGAGCCTGCAATGATACATAATTATCAGTGAACATCCATAATTTATATTAGGATTGTATTTTCTATAGGTTTTGTCAAATATATAATGACATGTAGTTCACCATTATAGCAACATACAGATAATTTCACTGCCCAAAAAGTCCTCTGTGCTCTACCTATTAACCCCTCCCTCTCCTCTAAACCCTGGCAACTGCTAATCTTTTTTGTCTACAGTTTTCTCTTTTCCAAATGTCATATAATTGGATTAATACTATAATTATGTAGCCTTTCATATTGGCTTTTTTCACCAAGTAATATACATTTATGTTTCTTCCAAATCTTTTTATGGCTTGATGGTTCATTTCTTTCAAGTGCTGAATAATATCCCATTATCTGAATGTACCACAGTTTGTTGATCCATTCACCTACTGAAAGACATCTTGGTTGCTTCCAAGTTTTGTCAATTATGAATAAGCTGCTACAAACATTCACACGTAGGTTTTTGTAGGGATATAAGCTTCAACATATTTGGATAAACAGAGGTGCATTCAATTGTTACATCATACAAGAGTATGTTTGTCTTGCTAGAAACTGCCAAAATGTCTTCCAAACTAGTTGTACCAGTTGGAGTTCACCACCAGCAATGAATGAGAGTTCCTGCTGTTGTATACCCTCAACAGCATTTGATGTTGTCATTTTTCTGGATTTTATTCATTCTAACAGGTATGTAGTAATTTTTCAATGTTTTCTTATTTCACAGTTCTCTACGGAAAGATGATATTAAGAATCTTTTCATATGGTTCAACTGAGTTTCATTAGGACTCTTTTACAGTTGTCATTTTTCAAAGAGGTTAATTTTCCCAGGCCACACAGCTGAGAAGAAATAAAGAACACCGGCTGCTGCTGCTGCTAATTCGCTTCAGTCATGTCCAACTCTGTGCAACCCCACAGACGGCAGCCCACCAGGCTCTCCCGTCCCTGGGATTCTCCAGGCAAGAATACTGGAGTGGGTTGCCATTTCCTTCTCCAATGAATGAAAGTGAAAAGTGAAAGTGAAGTTGCTCAGACATGTCCGACTCTTAGTGACCCCATGAACTGCAGTCTACCAGGCTCCTCTGTCTATGGGATTTTCCAGGAAAGAGTACTGGAGTCGGGTGCCATTGCCTTCTCCATAAAGAACAACTAAGAGGAGTCAAAGGATAGATTTGCACTCAGGTTTTCTAAATTCCAAGATGTATACTTTCCCACAATCTCTTATTTCTTTCTAAACCATTTAGGTAATATGTGGAAAACCCACATATGCTGCTTCCCTGGTGTCTTAGAGGATAAAGCATCTGCCTGCAACGCAGGAGACCCGGGTTAGATCAGAGACCCGGGTTCAATCCAAGAACCAGGTTAAATCCCTGGGTCAGGAAAATCCCCTGGAGAAGGACATGGCAACCCACTCCAGTACTCTTGCCTGAAAAATCCCATGGACGGTAGAGCCTGGTAGGCTACAATCCATGGGGTCGCAAGTAGTCAGTCACGACTGAGTGACTTCACACTTTCACATGTGCTTCATTTTTAAATGGAATTAGTTAAAACACATAGAAATCAGAAATTAATATGTAATTAAACTCAAAGTTAGATATTTGGGCTTACCAAAAGGTAAAAAGTACATTTAGGATCCTGTCTAATTTTTATATGGGGTTACCTGGTGGCTCAGTTGTAAAGAATCCACCTTCAATGCAGGAGATGCTGGTTGGATCCCTGGGTTGGGAAGATTCCCTGGGGTAGGGCATAACAACCCACTCCAGTATTCTTGCCTGGGGAATCGCAGGGACAGAGTCCCTGAAGGGCTACAGTCCAAAGAGTTGGACACGACTGAAGCAACTTAGTGTGCACACACTAATTTTTATGTACTATGTGATCACGTATAAAATGTATTTCCCAGGGATACAGAGTGCTGCAGTCTGACAGATATAGCCCTCTTCCACTCTTAGGGATATTATACTCATTTTCCTCTCTACACTTCCTGGCTTTCTAATCTTTAAAGCTGGATAACACATGTCTGTGAATCACAAGTTAAATGCCCTGTTACCTGAGGAGAGGAGGGAAGCCCTGCAGCTGAACAGCTTTCTTGGGCTAGGTATTCACAGTTCAGGCACAGTCAGTTAGCTCTTTTTCTGCTGCTCCACAATAATTTTTACCATAATATTTATCATATTGAGTAGGGAGTGCTGATTTACATATATATCTTCTGAGCTAGAATTGAGCCATTTATATGGCAAGATAGCCATTTATACAGCAAATTTGCATCAAAAGCACCAAACATCACCAGGCACATAGCAGGGGTTGCAAATAAATGACTGTGTAATGAACTGAATGGAAATGGACTGCTACGGACAACTGGGGAAACCAAGGCAACTTGAACTTGAAAGAAACATTTTATAAGACAGCTATGCTCTATGGGTTTGGGGATGGTGGTAACAAATCCTCGGGTTCCAACCAATGGCCAGGGGTTTAGGGACTTGAGAAGAACATATCATGTTCCCCTTCAGAGGCAGGAACAGCAAGAACATTTCTGGCTGGTGGAATGTGGGACAAAGACGCATTTTGGTACAAAAATTATCAAATTCATTCTTTGGTTGCAGTTTCTGATTTATAAGTAAACAAATGTGTATATTTTTATTTAAAAGTCCACAGGTTGACCATTTTTCAAGCTCTAGACACTAAGTAACAGCGCTAACATTTTCCAAGTGTTTAATTACTGCCCATTCCTGTCCTAAAAGCTTTTCCTTGGATTAATTGATTCATTTCTCATTACAGGCAAGTGAAGTCAGTGATATCATTATTAATTTTTATATTTTACAGATAAATAAACTGAGGGCNTGGAACTCTGCATTCAGATGCTTATATCTTTCCTTTTCTCCTTTGCTTTTTGCCTCTCCTTTTCACAGCTATTTGTAAGGCCTCCCCAGACAGCCATTTTGCTTTTTTGCATTTCTTTTCCATGGGGATGGTCTTGATCCCTGTTTCCTGTACAGTGTCACGAACCTCATTCCATAGTTTATCAGGCACTCTATCTGTTAGGTCTAGGCCCTTAAATTTTTTTCTCACTTCATTAGTATACTGCATGCAAAATAGTAATACATTTATTAATTGCACAATGCAATCGAAATGAAATTGGTGAACAATAGAGGTATAGATATATAATCCTAAAAATCCATTTTCTACATAATAAAATATTTTCTTCCCAAATAAAAACACACATTTTTATCATAGTACTTGAAGAATTTGTAAAAATAGGGAATTCCCTGGCTGTCCAGTGGTTAGGATGCTCTGCTTTCACTGCAGAAGACACAGGTTCTATCCTTGGCTGGGGAACTAAGATCCTGCATGACAGTGCAGCNTTTTTATCATAGTACTTGAAGAATTTGTAAAAATAGGGAATTCCCTGGCTGTCCAGTGGTTAGGATGCTCTGCTTTCACTGCAGAAGACACAGGTTCTATCCTTGGCTGGGGAACTAAGATCCTGCATGACAGTGCAGCCAGATAAATAAGTGAAAATAAAACATAATAATTTGTAAGAATAGCATATTTTCAGCCCAACAGATTTAGGAAGAAACATATTAGTGTCTAAAAAATGTTTTCCCCTTATTTACACTATTAAGTCATGATTGTATCTACTTTAAAATTTTGCTCCAAAATATTTATGGTATACTTTTCATACAAACTTACCTGAACATTGGAGAAAAGATGATAAACTTTAGTGATTACTTAAAAGCATGTAAGGCAAAAGGACATACATGTACAAGGTACAAAAGCAGAGCAAAAATTCCAGAAATTATTGTGCCATTTAAATGTCACCCATCCAGCTTTTTGTAGTAACCATCCTACCTATTAATTTGATTTCCTTCACTTATCAGCTAATAAGAAAACCTCTGTCATAGGTAAATAAATGTGTTGATCTCTGTGAGATTAAAAAGCCTATTTAGATATATATTTTAAACAGGTTTTCATATCACTAGGAAAAAATATGTTGTCTGAATGCATCTTTTTAGTATTTATGTGTCTCCACAGTGTCTAATATCATTCTTCCCATATTTAATTCTGAGAAGTAAGACACTCTTTTCCAGCTGTGATTCCTATCTCCAGCTACACTGTGTCACAAGATAGTTTACATCGAGTTATGACTCTCCTTTAGACTCTTTCTCTGTTTCACACTGCACAAGGATAAATAATAACCTCGTGTAAGAAAAGAAAAATGATACCAGAAGCAATTACTGTACCATATACTGAGTTCAATGAATAATATGATAAAACTCTCCTGGGCAACTTTACTGGTTTTTCACATGGTCTTAAATCTCCACATCAGCATTTGCTAGAGGTAAAGGCACTTCATTCCACTGGCATCTGTAATAAGGATTTGTCAGCATTTCTACTATCAACCCCAGTTTTAAGGAACCTAATAACTCATGTATTTTTATCTGTATTAGACTGAGATTTGACACAGAATAAACCCAAAATGAAGTTCTGAAAAAGTAAAATATGGTTAAGGTTAAGGGAAACAAAATGTTTTATTTAAATATAATAAAATTTTATACTTTTTAAATGTATAACTCATATATCCCTCAGCCCTTATCTAAAAAGATATAAATGATCTTTTTCATGTATTAACCCTTGAACTATCATTGTCTTAAATGATTTAAAAAGATTAAAGATATTAAGATGCAAATTACTTTTCTATGATATGTATAAAATATCCCCTACTATTACAATGATATGAATAATAACTAATTTATTTATTTATTCAAACATATATCAAACTCTTATTGTGATACGTACTCCTTTAGCCTCCAGGTTAACAATGAATATCAAAGCAAAACAATACCTAAACTCCCAGCCCTTATGGAACTCTCAATCTAGTGATGAATTTAAAGTTTTTATCTATTTTAAATAATTTTGTATTATTTAATGGCTACTTTGATACATTAATTACCAGAAGAAAAATAACACTAGAGAGTACGTTTTTGAGAAACATGACTCTGTGCCTTAGAACATTCGGATGTGTATCAAGATCTATGACCCTCAATTCATTTCTCTGGGAAGACAGAAATAGATATTTAGTCAGCCCCAATCAGGTTCAGAATTACCCTTATAACCAAAACTCTTTTAAAATTTGTTTGCAGAAGCCAGCTAAAACTGCATTTGTTTATGAAGTATTTCAGAGAAGGCAATGGCAACCCACTCCAGTGTTCTTGCATGGAAAATCCCAGGGACGGGGGATCCTGGTGGGCTGCCTTCTCTGGGGTTGCACAGAGTCGGTCACAACTGAAGTGACTTAGCAGCATGAAGTATTTATATTTTATGAATTTATATTAATATTGTTAATGCCCCTTAAGGGCTAGCAAAAAATACCTTTTTAATAGTATTCATATGAACCAAATGAAAAAGATACATGTTTATAATAGTAATATCATGTTAAACTTTTAGAGATTAAAACTTAANACAACTGAAGTGACTTAGCAGCATGAAGTATTTATATTTTATGAATTTATATTAATATTGTTAATGCCTCTTAAGGGCTAGCAAAAAATACCTTTTTAATAGTATTCATACGAACCAAATGAAAAAGATACATGTTTATAATAGTAGTATCATGTTAAACTTTTGGAGATTAAAACAAAACAGAACAGTTTATATTTTCCCAAGGAACCATTTCTTTCTTTCTATTTTCTGACCTCTATACTCTTTGTGTCCTATCACTGCCCTCGTACTGAAAGAATTACATAATAAATAATAAGAGAACAACCTAATTAACAGAGTGTAGAAATCAAATAGGTGCCACAAAGTTGATTAGAAGTAAAAGGCTAATGACTGGGCAGCATGAACAGTGGAGGAATGATGCTGATGAAGTTGGCTTCTGAGGGAGGTGAGTCAGTTCTTTGAAAGTATAGAAATTATAACTTAATATGAGAAAAAATAAAAAATACTCAACATCTTGCCCTTGGAAGCTCAAAGGAAGCAAATGAAGAATCATGCTTTCAAAAGGGAGGTTAGGGATGAAAACACAGTATCATACACAGCAATACCGAGAAGATGGATATTTCTTTAACAAATAAGTTATCAACTCACTGTAACTATCTGACCATGACTTATCTCATTGCTCAAATGAACAACATCCATGGATGGAGTAAGAACACATAATGAATAATGAAAACATGTGAAGAAAAAGCTTATGATAACAGTAAGGATGTTTTCTCATTACTAAAATATGCTTTCAGTTGGCATGTTTTGATGTTAACTGGCTATCACCATTCTTAAATGGAATAGTGACTAGAAGTAAAAATAGCAACTCTGAAGATGATCAATGAATGACCATGCTTCTCTAACACAGTAGATTATAAGTTGTTAGACAATGTTTAACAAGATGCATGCAGATATCTACATTTGATAATGTTAAAATATAAATGTAAAATAGTTTTACTGTTCATCCATCCATTCATCCACTAATGCATCAATCATGCATGCACTAATGAAATATTTTTATGCAAATTTTGTATACCAATTTTCAAAACAGAGGTCAGCAAAGTGTCTCTTAAAAAACAAATAGTAAATATCTTTGGCTTTGTGGGCAATACATTTGTAACCATTCAACTTTACCATGGTAGAGAAAATCAGCCATAGAAGCAATGACTAGGCTGGCAAAAAGTGTCAACACTCTTTTAAAATCAATTTTTTAGAACTCTGGAATCTAATAAAAACTCACAACAACCAAGAGAATGCTTTGTGAAGAGGAAAACTATAGAATTTTGATAGGAGAGCTCTGTGGCATATCAATTTACCCAGTTACTACTGACACTCCCCAGCGCTGCAGCAGCCTTGAAAATGGAGACCTATTCCTGACGCAGGTTGTGCGGCACCACAGGGAACACTGTGGACCTATTCTCAAATAATGTAGTAGTTCTGTGTTTTCACCCTTGTGGTGGTTCCCTGAAGAATCAGCTCAAGGATTTGCCTTTGTTTTGCCTACATAGCAGCTTCCCAGTGTTGAAGCTGTTTCCTGGGTGGTTTTTTCATAAGCATTAAAGGCAAATGCACTTAGCCACTACCTTCTGGGCAAGAATAAACTGCAGGAGCAAGAGATAAACTAAAATGTCTGGCATAGAAAGGACAGAATAGGCTCAGGAAAGAGACTTGCGACAATTAGGGTTATGAAAAACCTCAGCATATTCAAGGAAACCTAGAAAGTCACATATGTGCCTGTGGCAGGATGTCGGCTCAGAAAAGACCCGAAAAGACTGTAAGTATTTTTCCCTCTGGCTGGACTTCAGCCTCTGTGCAACCAGAAAGGGAAGAAGGCAGAATTGTAAACTGCCTGGATAGTTACATTTATTCTATTACTTTGATCTAACAAACAGCTAATAACAGTCCATCACTTTACAACACTAGTTTCACTAACAAGCTCTACAGTACATTCAAGAAACAGTCCTCCACCACAAATACATTCCCTTAATTCTCAACTATGATAGATATATCTAAGGAGTGATTACTTTTTCTTTAATTCTATCAAAAATTCATATATCTCCTTATATTTGTTTTTTATCTCAACACTGAAAGTTTAATAAGTAATAGTGTAAATAAAATAAATTTCCTTCTAAGTACAGCATTACAGGGCCTATTGTGTAGGTCAGTCACCTTGTTTATAAGAAAATTAATTACTAGATATAATCTCTCAGATCTCTTATTTTACTTCATTCCAATCTCTTCAAAGACCCTTATACTGGGAAAGATAGAAGGCAGGATGAGAAGGGGATGACAGAGGATGAGATAGTTGGATGGTATCACCTACCCGATGGACATGAGTTTAACAAGCTCCAGGAGTTGGTGAAGGATAGGGAAGCCTGGCGTGCTACAGTCCATGGGGTCACAAAAAGTTGGAACATGACTGAGTGACTGAACTAAACTGAACAGAATCTCCTCAAAGAGCATGTTTTCTCTTTTTATTTTTAAATTATCACCAATAAGTCTGTTTTTATCTTATTTTTTCCCTTATTATCTATAAAGTGAAAAAACAAGTCATATCACTCTATCCATTCATTTATTCAGTCATTCAACAACCACTTAATAGATGTCTATAAAGTTGCAGGCACTGTCCTGTGTCATGAACATAAGACTAAGAAAACATGGTACCTATTCCTAAGAAACATTACAGTCTTGAGACAGAGACAGAAACTAAGACAAATTAACAGATAAGTAAATGTAAAATTTTATGGAAATAGCATTTGAATTCAATTCTCAGCCATGATTGTGCACAAAAATTAAATTAAATATTTTATAATTAAAATTATAATAGTGATGCCTGTGCTCCATCCCCAGAGATTCTGAAGTCAAATATCTAGGATATTACCCTGGCATTATTACTTTTCAAAAACTTTCTAGATGATTATCATGTATGGCTGGGGCAGTTTATGAGTGTGTGATCTGTGTAGTTCCACAGGACCCAGAACTCTGAAGATCTGTGCTAGGTTTAATATTCTGCTGATGCCCTTTTGAAATTCTTATCAATTTTTAGTAAGAGAATCTTGTTTTTGTTTTTTATTTTGGGTAAAAATGTATAGCTGGTCCTATATGCAGTAAGTAATGAAAACTACTCTTAAAGTGCTCTAGATGGTAATATTTCAGAGCAAGAAAATTGTTCATGTAGATGCTGAAAAGAATGAAGAGCTTTATATGATTTAAGTAAAAAGAGAGTGTGGGACAAGAAAGGTACAGGGAATTAATATCATGAGAACCTCAGTAAGGAAGCAGACTTTATTCCTATAAAATTCTGAAATACAACCTAAATATAATCACTGTTGATCATCAGTGCTTGAATTCATATCCTGCTTAGAATGGCATTTTCTTTCCTAAGATTATTTTTAAGCATCTACCTAAAACCAATTTTGATGCAGGAAATTAAGTTGAGGGCTTTTTTCTTTTCTTTAATAATCTACTTTTAGGTAATTTCTTACTATTTAGACATTAGATGAATTTGAATGCATGTTTGGGAGAGAGAGAAAGCAAACCAAAAGGAGGAAGATATGATTTGCTAAGTGACTGAAAAGTAGAGTTTTCAATCATTAGGATTTGGTTTCTTATAATTTAGTGAAATGATTAGAGGTTGGAGACTTTTTGATTTTAGAAAGGAGGACCCAATGTTAACCATCCACTAACTCTATTTATGCTTCTCCAAAAAAGGCTGAAATACACTAATAGAAAAAATGGATTAGAATGAAGAACTAATACTAATTGGGTTTCTACCCTTATCCCATCCAAAGTTGATCGAATACTGGCAAACCTTTCAATGTTTCTGAATATGCATGCAAAACATGTACAATAAGGATTATTCATCAGTGATTAGCAGTAGTTAGCAGCGTTCATCTACTGAAAGTTATTCTTTACACAATAAAGTGAGTATAACTTTCAGCTGCTGCCTTTTGTAATCAATAAAATCANATTACTTTTTCTTTAATTCTATCAAAAATTCATATATCTCCTTATATTTGTTTTTTATCTCAACACTGAAAGTTTAATGAGTAATAGTGTAAATAAAATAAATTTCCTTCTAAGTACAGCATTACAGGGCCTATTGTGTAGGTCAGTCACCTTGTTTATAAGAAAATTAATTACTAGATATAATCTCTCAGATCTCTTATTTTACTTCATTCCAATCTCTTCAAAGACCCTTATACTGGGAAAGATAGAAGGCAGGATGAGAAGGGGATGACAGAGGATGAGATAGTTGGATGGTATCACCTACCCGATGGACATGAGTTTAACAAGCTCCAGGAGTTGGTGAAGGATAGGGAAGCCTGGCGTGCTACAGTCCATGGGGTCACAAAAAGTTGGAACATGACTGAGTGACTGAACTAAACTGAACAGAATCTCCTCAAAGAGCATGTTTTCTCTTTTTATTTTTAAATTATCACCAATAAGTCTGTTTTTATCTTATTTTTTCCCTTATTATCTATAAAGTGAAAAAACAAGTCATATCACTCTATCCATTCATTTATTCAGTCATTCAACAACCACTTAATAGATGTCTATAAAGTTGCAGGCACTGTCCTGTGTCATGAACATAAGACTAAGAAAACATGGTACCTATTCCTAAGAAACATTACAGTCTTGAGACAGAGACAGAAACTAAGACAAATTAACAGATAAGTAAATGTAAAATTTTATGGAAATAGCATTTGAATTCAATTCTCAGCCATGATTGTGCACAAAAATTAAATTAAATATTTTATAATTAAAATTATAATAGTGATGCCTGTGCTCCATCCCCAGAGATTCTGAAGTCAAATATCTAGGATATTACCCTGGCATTATTACTTTTCAAAAACTTTCTAGATGATTATCATGTATGGCTGGGGCAGTTTATGAGTGTGTGATCTGTGTAGTTCCACAGGACCCAGAACTCTGAAGATCTGTGCTAGGTTTAATATTCTGCTGATGCCCTTTTGAAATTCTTATCAATTTTTAGTAAGAGAATCTTGTTTTTGTTTTTTATTTTGGGTAAAAATGTATAGCTGGTCCTATATGCAGTAAGTAATGAAAACTACTCTTAAAGTGCTCTAGATGGTAATATTTCAGAGCAAGAAAATTGTTCATGTAGATGCTGAAAAGAATGAAGAGCTTTATATGATTTAAGTAAAAAGAGAGTGTGGGACAAGAAAGGTACAGGGAATTAATATCATGAGAACCTCAGTAAGGAAGCAGACTTTATTCCTATAAAATTCTGAAATACAACCTAAATATAATCACTGTTGATCATCAGTGCTTGAATTCATATCCTGCTTAGAATGGCATTTTCTTTCCTAAGATTATTTTTAAGCATCTACCTAAAACCAATTTTGATGCAGGAAATTAAGTTGAGGGCTTTTTTCTTTTCTTTAATAATCTACTTTTAGGTAATTTCTTACTATTTAGACATTAGATGAATTTGAATGCATGTTTGGGAGAGAGAGAAAGCAAACCAAAAGGAGGAAGATATGATTTGCTAAGTGACTGAAAAGTAGAGTTTTCAATCATTAGGATTTGGTTTCTTATAATTTAGTGAAATGATTAGAGGTTGGAGACTTTTTGATTTTAGAAAGGAGGACCCAATGTTAACCATCCACTAACTCTATTTATGCTTCTCCAAAAAAGGCTGAAATACACTAATAGAAAAAATGGATTAGAATGAAGAACTAATACTAATTGGGTTTCTACCCTTATCCCATCCAAAGTTGATCGAATACTGGCAAACCTTTCAATGTTTCTGAATATGCATGCAAAACATGTACAATAAGGATTATTCATCAGTGATTAGCAGTAGTTAGCAGCATTCATCTACTGAAAGTTATTCTTTACACAATAAAGTGAGTATAACTTTCAGCTGCTGCCTTTTGTAATCAATAAAATCAATAAATGTTTATTGAGTATCCATCATTTAAAAGAAAATACCCTGCTTTAGGAAAACGGTGCATCTCCTAAGCACCTTTAATCTAATTGAAAATACAGAACTTGTACAGGAAAACGCAAATTAATAATGCAAATTTTCATGGAAGTGCCTAAGAAATAAGTTGTATGGATAAAAGGACCATTAGGTGTGCCCATTAAACGGATGTAAAAATGTCTCAAATTAGTCAGATAAATCATCCTAGAGAAAAGGGCAGCAGAAAAATGGACTGTACAATGAGTATAAATTAGATAAATGTGGAGAAGAAAAAGTTGTTCTCAAGTGGCGCAGTGGTAAAGAATTCTCCTGCCAACGCAAGCCACACAAGAGACACAGTTTCCATCCCTGGGTTGTGAAGATCCCCTGGAGTAGGAAATGGCAACTCACTTCAGTATTTTTGCCTGAAAAATTCCCTGGACAGAGAAGCCTGGTGGACTATAGTCCATAGAGTTGCAAAGAGTTGGAATGGACTGAGTGACTGAGCACAGCACTTAAGAGTTATTCAGACAAGAGAAATGAAGAAGAGGAATGACAGTTTCTAAGAGGAAGATGTTCAAAAACATGTTAGAAAGCTTTATGGGAAAATAGTAAAATGAGAACTATTCATTACTTACTAATTTTTGAATTACTTTATATCCATTAAAGTTATCACTTACTGATAACTTTGTACCAGAAACTATGTTCATATTTTCCAAATTTTTATCTCTACTATATACTTTAATTTGCATACTATTTTATTATCCTCATTATTAAATTATGGTAACTTACCCAAGGTAACTCATCTACTAAGTGGCCAACTCAAGATTCATACCTAGATTTTCTGACTTCCATTTGTCCCTTCAATCTGCAGAAAAACCATTAGGTATTAAACTGTTACCCAGTGTCAACAAACCATAGAAACTGTCTGTTCCTCTGCTGAGAATTGGTGGGGTAGGTAATTTAAGGATTTGCATACATAAATAAATTTCATCATAAAAATTGAGTACCTAAAAATCATGATTAAACTTAAATATAATGTATTTGTACACAGTGTATTCATCTGGAAAATTATCCCACAAGTTTTATTTTCTAGAAAAGACTGCAATTTAAAATATTTAGAAACTCTACATAATCACATCCCTTTGAGGTATTCATAATACATATGAATTTATTAAAGACTTGGTGATAAGGAAACCTAGTAAATTTGGCTTAACTTAGTATTTCTGAAAATCTATGAACCACAGAGTCATTGTAGGATGTGCCTGTATCATATACCTATCAGAATTGTGGAGCATACTCCAATATTCTTATGTAACCAAATAAGTATGTGTGTGTGTGTATGTGTATGTGTGTGTGTGTGTGTGTGTGTGTGTGTGTGTGTGCGCTCAGTCATGTCCAACTCTTTGTGGCCCAATGGACTGCAGTGTCCCAGGCTCTGCTATCCTTGGAATTTTCCAGGCAAGAATACTGGAGTGGGTTGTCATTCCCTATGCCAGGGATCTTCTCAACCCAGGGATTGACCAGCATCTCTTATGTCTCCTGCTTTGGAAGATGGATTCTTTGCCACCAATACCACCTGGGAAAACTGATGTAACCAAAAAAAAAAAAAAAATTAGATTGCTACACACATCGAAAGTGCAAGCTGTAGCGTGAAAGCAGTGTTTTGTTTCTAAGGTCAGATAGCATCATATTTGCCAAACAATTGCAAATTTAAAAGTTCCAAAGAGAAAATATAAATTTAGATTTTCTTTTTAAGAGTGCAAATGACAAACATGAACAAATGTATGGCCTTTGACTCTAATTACATTTGAATTCAGTATAAAAAATTTCTCCATATAATATGAAATGCTTTCCAAAGCTGTGTAAAAAAGGCATTTCTTTTCTATTAGTTCTGAAATGAAGTGGCTAAAAAAAATATCCATTTAGTTGGTTTCTTTTACCAATATGGGTTTAACTCAAACAAAGTGATGAAAACAAAATAATGAGTTATTTCTTTTAATTAATTATGACATAGAACTAAAACTAAGAGGACTCAGAACATAAAATTTATAAGATCCTAGTTAATGGTACTCATTTTTATTTAGGTGACTAATTAGTGGCATAAATGCTTTATGAGTAGTAGACCTAATAAAATACATTGACTGATAAATGGGTAAGAACTAGGGCAATCAAGTGTTATCCTGGATTTCTAGGCAAAAAATACTCACTTCAGTGATGCCAGGAAAATGAAACATGTATGTGTTTTATACCGTGGAAAGAGTTCTGTATCTTTCTTTCTTGAGTCGCTGTAGTAGAGTTAAGCAGAGTTAGGATATAGTTTGTCACTAAGAGTACCATTTAAATCTCAAAGAGAAGTAATTAGGACTCAATGTCAAATAATCAACTGTAGTTCAAAACCACAGAGATCAGGACCTGAATATCAGACACTGATAATCAGAAAGGGAAGTTAAGTTGGAAGTATCTGTCATGATTCAGGACTTACTGGTCTTGAAGGTCTCATAATTGTCATCTGACAACCACAATTTCCCAATATGTGTAAGAGATGCTTGAGTGTGACTCAAAGGATAGTACATTTTTTTCTCCCAGACTCTTTACATTCCTGGTAAGTCTTTAATTTATAATTATTTGTCAAGCCAAACAGAATACAGCAGATGTCAGGACAGAAGCAACAAAAGCATCAGGAAAGGAAAAAATGTTCAGTGGTATAGATTCACAGAAAACACACACAAGTTCTCTACATGAACAGTATCACCAATATTCATGGTTCAAACCTCTATTTTGATAACTCCAAATATGATGTCCAGTCCAGACCATTCTCTTTAGGTATGGAACTACATGTCTAATTGCCAACCAGATCATATACCATAGAAAAACTAAATGCTATATGTTCAAAATTAAAATTCAATTTGTATTATCCCAATTTGCTATTTTATGTCAGTTCTGTTTCCAGCCACATTTAAGAGAAAAATAAAAGTGCTCTTAACCTCTGACCTCTTCTTAAACTCCAATTTGCAAACCATTACTCCCTTTTATCCCCCTTTCTTCACTCTGTATGACTTGGAAATTTCATTTCTTTCCCCTGTCTTTGAACAATGCCATAGTTTGGAACTTATCATCTTTCACTCTTGCAATATTCTCTTGGCCGGTCTCACTAAATTCTATCTCATGAACTACACACAATTCTATCTTCAATACTAAGAAGGAATTTTAAAATCTCAAATTGATTACATCAAGCATGCACTTAAAATCTTTCTAAACTGTCTCATTATGAATAGCAGACAGTCTTAACTCCTTTAGGAGGCCTACAAAGGCCTTTTCTCTGCTGTTGCCTGCCTTCTACTTTTCCCATGACTTCTCTCACACATTGGCTGTACTCCATCGGGAGTGGACTACTTACAGGTAATTATTCATATGCTCTAAGCTCTTTCACGTGTCTGCACCTTCAAACATAGGCTTTCCAGCTGGCTTCCCAGGTGGCTCAGTGGTAAAGAATTTGTCTGCCAATGCAGAAGATGCAGGAGACACAGGATCTACCCGGGTAGGTAAGATCCCTTAGAGCAGAAAATGGCAACTCACTCCAGTCCTTGCCTAGGAAATTCCATAGACAGAGAAGACTGGCGGGCTACAGTCCATGGGGTTGCAGAGTTGGGTATGATTGAGCACAAAGGTTTACAGTTTTCTGCGTTCAAACATACTTTTCCCACAGCCTGAAATACCTGGTATTCTTGTCCTACTAGAGCCCTACTCCCAAAGTACATATAGCTCAAGATTTGTGGAAAGCAGGCAGTGGCAGCCCCTCTCCTAATTCTTTACCAAAGTAGTCCTTAGGTTCTGGGCAAATATAAAAACTCCTGACAGTGAAAAGTAAGAGTAACAAAGTCTCACTGAAAGTTGTAGGGTTGGAATTTAGATATGTACAGAAAATTACATATGGAAGGTAACTGCTAGGTTGCAGACAATGTGTAGGGCTTCCTATGTGGCACTAGTATTAAAGAACCTGCCTGCCATTGCAGCAGATGTAAGAGTGAGATGCAGGTTCAGTCCCTGGGTTTGGGAGGTTCCCTGGAGAAGGGCATGGCAATCCACTCCAATATTCTTTCCTGAAGAATCCAATGGATAGAGAAGCCTGGTGAACTACAGACCACAGGGTTGCAAAGAGTCGGACATGACTGAAGCGACTAAGCACACACACACACACACACACACACACATACACACACACACACACACACGGTAAATATGTAAACACACTAGGGCAAGAGCATGAGCATGTTATCAAAAAGGGTTCCTTTCTACTTGAGAGATAAAGCATGTTCTAGACGGCTCCTAAGAAATAACTTGTAGAAAAGCAGAGCGAAAAGAGAGGACTGGTTTTTGATGATGAATTCTGTTTAAAAACAAAGAATGGATTCTTGGAAAACTATATGTAGATCCAAAATTCAGTATATTTTCTCACTGAGATGTAGAAATGCAACAGTATGTTGCTAGAGCAGGGTGGTCAAGCTATCCTACTCACATGACTAGAATTCATGACTTTTTAAAAATAATCCTTGAAAATATACACTTAGAAGGCAATTGATGAGGAAACTTGACTATCACTTTGAAAGAATTGACACTAAATGTAGACTGCAGGAAACCAAGACGCTTTGGTCTCCTAAACGCAGCTGAAAGGAATGCTTTATTTTCCTTATCAGAAGTTCTTGCTCAGAGGTCCATACTCCATGCCAACTAGACAACTAGGTAGATTCTCTAATACATTTCTGGGAAACTACCCTCTTCCCTTGCCCTGACCCTAGCAGAAAACTGAAGGAAAATTGAATTAATGGGACTCTGGATTAATCATGCTGAAATCTAGAGAACACAATTAAAGTTTGCATCAGTCAAAAGTTCATTCTACAACCTGCTTTTCCTTCCTGATTGAGAATGCTAGCACCCAAGATGATGTCACCTGGACTACAGGTTGTAGGATTTCTTTCAGAAATTACATAACATGGAGAAGAGATATATAGATGTTAAGTGTTTATCAGACCATAGAGATGGAAAGTCACATCCCCTCAAACAGTCCATTATTATCTGAATTTCAAGCCTGATGTCATTTGAGAGATGATGGTTCTGCATAACTTCAAAGCACTCTGCTTAAACATTAAGCTGTATGATGCAGCTTCTATTTTAAAAGTGTCTTCAAAGCACTTTTCAGAGAAAAGCTCAGCCTTATATAAATTTGTCATTAAACTATTTAAAACAAAATAAATAAATAGAACACTTAAATAATAAGAATATATAATAATGGAAGACATTATGCAAAACATAAGAAAAATAGGAAATAAAGGAAAAGTAAGTGAAATAAAAAACAGGAAAGAAAATGGCTAAATTATAAGCATGTATTTTAGTAAAAATAATATGTCTTTTGGTAAAATTTAATGAACCAAATTTTTAAAAAAAGAAAAAAATGAATAGAACTTTACGTGAGAAAATGACTCAGAAGACAAAGTTTATAAAATTTATATGATGATCATACATGAAAAACTCTAGTACGTTTGAATACCTGATATGCATCAATGCACCACATAAAACTGACTCAAAAAGAAGTGACAAAAATGAATTAGTCAACAACTATAAAATAAATTTTATCAGTTATTAAATAAATCTTCCTAGAAAAAATCTAAATACTGTAGTGTTTTTAGTTTTGACCTAATATAAAACAAAAATCTCAATATATGGACTGCTTTGCTGCTGCTGCTGCTAAGTCACTTCGGTCATGTCCAACTCTGTGCGACCCCATAGACGGCAGCCCACCAGGCTCCCCTGTTCCTGGGATTCTCCAGGCAAGAACACTGGAGGGGGTTGCCATTTCCTTCTCCAATGCATGAAAGTGAAAAGTGAAAATGTAGTCACTCAGCCATGCCCAACTCTTAGCAACCTCATGGACTGCAGCCTACCAGGCTCCTCCGTCCATGGGATTTTCCAGGCAAGAGTACTAGAGTGGGGTGCATGGACTGCTTTAGAGCACAGCAAATACTGTGGACCAGTTCCTTTCTTTTTATTTATTTTTACTCATCTCATCATTTATGTTTTTATTGAGATATAAATGATATGTAACATTATATTAGTTCAGATGTGGAACATAATGGTATGATGCATATATAGAGAAAGAATCACCACAATAATTCTTGTTAGCATCCATCACCATGCATAATTATAATTTTTTTTGTTGTTATGAGAAATTTTAATATCTAGTCCCTTAGCAACTTTCAGATATGCAGTACAATATTATTAACTGTAATCACCATGCTACACATTATATTCAAGGACTCATTTATAACTAGAAGTTATAAATATCTTTATAATTGGAACTGAATATCCCAGAATTCAATTATATCTTCCCATGCCAATTTCTCTTACATCCTGGGAAAATTTTGGGAGTTTCCTTTCAGCTCTTTGAGAATTTGTAGTAATGAAACAAGTTAACATGGGACTTTGAAAAGACACACTGAACCCTTAATTCATTCTAACCAGGAATCTAAAACTTAAAATATGACAGTTATCAAGCTCATGTCTTTAGGTTTAAGTAATACCCAAACACTTTGTTACTTTAGGTAATACTTCTGCACTAATAGAAATCTAAAAACATCACTAAAATTGTAGCTACATTTTTTTCATTGCTTGGGTTAATATTTACATTTACTTGACCATGTAAAACATTTAAATATCAATCTTATGGATTCTGCATATTTTTTCTTTTTATTTTTTTAAATTTTTTAAAATGTAAATTTATCTATTTTAATTGGAAGCTAATTACTTTACAATATTGTATTGGTTTTGCCACACATCAACAGGAATCTGCCACGGGTGTACATGTGTTCCCAATTCTACACCCGCCTCCCACCTCCCTCCCCATACTATCCCTCTGGGTCATCCCAGTGCACCAGCCCCAAGCATCCTGCACCCTGCATCGAACCTGGACTGGCGATTTGTTTCTTATATGATATTATACATGTTTCAGTGGCATTCTCCCAAATCATCTCACCCTCTCCCTCTCCCACAGAGCCCGAAAGATTGTTCTATACATCTGTGTCTCTTTTGCTGTCTCGCATACAGGGTTATCGTTACCATCTTTCTAAATTCCATATATTCGTGTTAGTATACTGTATTGGTGTTTTTCTTTTTGGCTTAGTTCACTCTGTATAATCGGCTCCAGCAGTTAGCATAACACTGACAAAAACAGCTAACAAAATAGTTAAATTCTGTAACTAAGGGTCCTAGTGAAGTCATAGTGAGGTCATTCAGTCGTGTCCGACTCTTTGGGACCCCATGGATTGTAGCCTGCCAGGCTCCTCTGTCCATAGGATTTTCCCGGCAAGGATACTGGAGTGGGTTGCCATTTCCTTCTCCAGGGGACCTTCCTGACCCAGGGATTGAACCTGGATCTCCCATATTATAGGCAGACGTTTTACCATCTGAGCGACCAGGGAAGCCCAACTAAGGGTCAGTCACTATCAAATATTCCTAAAAACAAGATATAACAAACAAAACATAGCAGTCCATTGAAATAACTTTCTACCATATCCAATAATAGTTTATGTCTGAAATATAAATATTTTAATATTCAGAAATTGACTAATACATTCATCAGAAAAATAAGTACAACTAGAAAAATTAATAATAATCTCCACAGATAACTAATGTATTCAATAATTAGCATCCAATCCCAAGTGGCCCTAGTGGTAAAGAACACGCCTGCCATTGCAGGAGACATAAGAGACACAGGTTCAATCCCTGAATCTGGAAGATCCGCTGGAGGAGGGCATGGCAAACTATTCCAGTATTCTTGCTTGGAGAATCTTTTGGACAGAGGAGCCTGAAGGGCTACAGTCCACAGGGTTGCAAAGAGTTGGACACGACTGAAGTGACTTAGCACAGCACAGTACAATTTTGAAAAATAATTAATTGGAAAACTATGAATAAAAAGTATTCTTGAGAATACAGCTATTATTGTAGTTAATAATAAAAAGTACAATTGAAAAAAGGAAAACAGAGAACAAAGTTCTCATCAAATACAAGTAAACAATAAAACAGATAAAGGCAATGAAAACTAGTAAAGGAAGAGATGAAATTATAACTCTGTTAAGAAGCATGACAAAATAGCTAAACTATCAAGAAATAAAAATAAATTAAAAACTACCAAAGAAAATTACCTGTAAATCTCTTAAATAGAGGAATATTTCAATAAAGTGACTCAAGTTAAGGAAAACCTTCAAAAATAAATTATTTTCCTATATTTATATCATAAAAACATAAAATCACATAGAATTCATAAATAGAGCCCACTCAGTTCAGTTCAGCTGCTCAGTCGTGTCTGACTCTTTGTGACCCCATGGACTGCAGCCTACCAGGCTTCCCTATCCATCACCAACTCCTGGAGTTTACTCATACTCATGTCCATTGAGTTGATGATGCCATCCAACCATCTCATCTTCTCCAGAGGATCTTTCCCAACCCAGGAATTGAACCTAGGTCTCCTGTATTGTTGGAGAATTCTTTACCAGCTTAGCTACCAGGTATGCCTGTAGAGCCCACTAATGCTGTTTTAAAAGACAGTCAGCAGTCCATCCTCACAAGCTCTATTTAATAGATATTCTATTGAAATTATGGCATTTGGTCTCCTATTAACTTTAGCTTATTCTATCACTGTTTTTTATTGCTTTCTGTGCTTTTTTAAATATTCAATGAGAATTATATTGAAATGCTAAGAAAGAGCATATCTTTTACAGTGTTAATCAGAATAACTTCTATTATGAACAGAATCTAGTGAATACTTTGATTACAGCTTTGCAGACAATTCTAAGTGTTAGCACTGTAAAACCAATACCAGAATAAACAAAAATGAGCACTAGTACTGAAGCAGTAGATTAAAGATGAAAAATAGAGAACAAGTTTAAACAGAAAGCTGGCTCTGAATGAAGAGGACTTTTATGCTTTATTCCTTCAGCTCTGTTTTTATTTAGATCTGACTTGGGAACATCATAAGTAGCTTTCCTAAAGTAACTTCAACTCTGTCTCCTCCTTGACAGTTGGTATAGGGGCTCCAGACCATCTGCCAAGTGAGGAGCCATGTCATGGTCAGACACCTCCAAGCAGAGGGAACCAATATTCTCATGTTCTGATTTTTAAACAGTTTGCATTTTTCCTTCTGAAAAAGGTTGGTTGTTCTTATGTTTATCCTAAATTGCTTCAAATATATATATTTTATTTTATTATTTAGGAAAATTTCATGGAAATATTTATTATGACAAAAAAATACAGATTTATAGAGCTTTATTCTAACTTAGCCAACTTTTGTTTAATGAGTATGAAAGAAATTGTGTATCTCATAATTGGAAGATGATTTAAAAAGAAAAGAATTTTAAGTTTATCAATATTATACCAAATATATATATAAGTGATAATTTAGTTGATATGTTTTATACATTCTTTCAAAATAAATTCAGAAGGTTACCACAATATATATAAATGATTCATTTTAAGGTATTTATTTGCATTCATCTTGTTACTTTAAAACAATGAGATTTAATCAAAATCTAGTATTATTAATATTTGTGGAGTTTACTGAATACTTGGTTTTATAATTTATATTATCTAAGGCCTGCATACAATTTCACTTTTAATAATACCACCACTGGTCTAAACCACAATTTAGTCATTCTAAAATAATTGTGTTATTTTTTTCTTAGCTCAATTAAAGAAATGTTATAAATGCATATAATAAACTTTGATCTTAAAAATGGAAAGGAGTCATATTTAAAGGAATTATTTAAGAATAAATTTAACTACTATTTCATTACATTTTAATGATTCAGATTATCCTAAATGTAGTTGTAAAAATACATAGAAGCCTAACAGATCAAAAAAATGTTCCATTCTTTAGGCAAGAAATGACCAGTAACAACCATAAGCAACAGATAAGCATAAATAATAATTACACAGTTGAATGTTATCAGTCCATTGATTGGACAGTATTATTTATTTCTTTTTTTTGGCAGACGCTTAGCTTTTACTGCTGTAGGGCTGAGAAATCTTCCACTGTTTGAGTCCCAGTCTTTAAATTTCCTTCAATTCACCATGGCTCCTAGAATCTGAACTCTGCCATCCCTAATTAACATTCATGTCAAAAGCCAGTGTGCACTACAGGCTATCTCAATAGAAAGTGAGAACACCAGGAGGGAAAAGTGAAAAACCTAGCAGCTACCATCAAAACAGCTTAATGTTTTCAACAAGAGGCAATACTAAAGATGACTGGCTTGTTAGAATCAAAGAGTACTAATGAGAGTCTCCATCTGAGTTCATACAGTGTTCTCTCGCCTGGGAATCAAACCTGATTTTGACATCTCAAGACATTATAAAGGCACTTTCACGTGAACCTTTTGGATTGAAAATAAATAACTATCATAATCTGGAGCTTTTGTTCTAAAGAAACAACAAAATAGCGCAGCAGGCCTGTAGAACATGCCAACTGAGGCAGAATTGTTACCTTAATTAATATAAATTATGTTTATTTACCTTTTTTTTTTTTCAAAATTCAAGTGCATTCTGAGGCAAACTACAAAAGTTACTTTCTTTTATTTTGTTTTGCAAATCTACTAAGGAAAGACATGCTTTTTAATGTCTGATTCTCACATAATCACACAAACACACAGATACACACACACATNATTTTGGAATATTTGGCAAAAGTATAGACCTCATAAGTGGGCTTCAATAGACTTCATAAATTCTGGAGAAATTCTCCTTTCCCTTTCTCTACCAACCCCTCCTCCCTGCATAAATAGCACATCCATCATTCAAGGGCTCTAGAAACATGATGGCATTTCTTTCACATTTCCATGTGGCAGAGACATTTTAAAATCCAGTTCAGACCTGGCTGATTCTGGGACTTCAATTCTACTCTTTTCTCCATAGGAGGAACCAGAAAATATTCTGTCGCAGTCACAAGAAAAAGGAGAATAAAAAGGAATAGAGTCTTCCAAGTGTGTGTTCGTATCACGTTAGTGTGTGTGTGTGTGTGTGTGTGTGCTGTGTGTTTTGTACATGTAAGATGTGTATAAGAGACAGATCCTAAATGTAGTTGTAAAAATACATAGAAGCCTAACAGATCAAAAAAATGTTCCATTCTTTAGGCAAGAAATGACCAGTAACAACCATAAGCAACAGATAAGCATAAATAATAATTACACAGTTGAATGTTATCAGTCCATTGATTGGACAGTATTATTTATTTCTTTTTTTTGGCAGACGCTTACGCTTTTACTGCTGTAGGGCTGAGAAATCTTCCACTGTTTGAGTCCCAGTCTTTAAATTTCCTTCAATTCACCATGGCTCCTAGAATCTGAACTCTGCCATCCCTAATTAACATTCATGTCAAAAGCCAGTGTGCACTACAGGCTATCTCAATAGAAAGTGAGAACACCAGGAGGGAAAAGTGAAAAACCTAGCAGCTACCATCAAAACAGCTTAATGTTTTCAACAAGAGGCAATACTAAAGATGACTGGCTTGTTAGAATCAAAGAGTACTAATGAGAGTCTCCATCTGAGTTCATACAGTGTTCTCTCGCCTGGGAATCAAACCTGATTTTGACATCTCAAGACATTATAAAGGCACTTTCACGTGAACCTTTTGGATTGAAAATAAATAACTATCATAATCTGGAGCTTTTGTTCTAAAGAAACAACAAAATAGCGCAGCAGGCCTGTAGAACATGCCAACTGAGGCAGAATTGTTACCTTAATTAATATAAATTATGTTTATTTACCTTTTTTTTTTTTCAAAATTCAAGTGCATTCTGAGGCAAACTACAAAAGTTACTTTCTTTTATTTTGTTTTGCAAATCTACTAAGGAAAGACATGCTTTTTAATGTCTGATTCTCACATAATCACACAAACACACAGATACACACACACATGCCATTACTACACTATTGCAAGCACAATCCGCACACTCTCAGCTGCTGCAAACTGTTTACCTCTTTTCAGAAGAATAACTTCAGAGAACTTACATAATGTTAAAAAAAAATCTAAGTTTTATTGGCCTTAATTACCATTCTATAGAGTTTTTATTTTTAATCTATGTCTATAGAAAATCTCCCAGAATTTGGAAAGGTGAGAAGAATATCTTTCTCTCTGAAATGCAGTATTTAATCACCTGAAACTGTAACTGACAGTGTAACAGATTGAAACAAACTGTCAAGAAAAAAGGACTAGAGTTCTGCTAGTTGTGCTGTTCCCCAACATTTCAGGAAAGATGCTTCTGTCAGAGCAATATGGATTTGAAGCAGGGCTTGGCTTAGTGATTATCATTCATTTTATTAAAAAAAAAATGGTATGCTATTTAATTCTTACACTTGACTGATCAGTTTAGATTGGAGATCTGGGTTGTTACTGTCTTTCTACTGGAATTTGTATTTTAGCCATTAAATATTTCATTAGCTTAATTCACAAGTTAAAAAAGAAAGAGGGAAGAAAAGAAAAGCCAAAGCTCCAATCAATCAAATACGCCATTTCACCACACTTCCAGTAAATGGTTTGATGGGAAGGGAGACTGCACCTATTAGCTAATCTCCAAACTGCATTTCATTTCTGAATCTAATTTATTATCCCCTTACATGAATAATCAAGATTTGACTACACAAAATTACTGCCAACATCTCCATTCAGATAGGACTAAATAGAACTCATTATCTCTCTTTCCAACATCCTTATCATGCTCTGTGGTAATGCTAATACCCTGCCTCATGAGCTTTTAACTTTGAAGTCCTTGTTCACCTTTCTCAATTATTTTTGCTCCATATGTAATGCATTCATGATAAATCTCATACATGATATTTTGACACTGTCTTCTCTTTTCTGTTGCATCTGGGTACAATATCTCTCAAATCAGACTCTATAAATATCCCATTCATCGAGTACCCATGAAAAAACCATACTTCCCTTGTTCAAAATGTTCTTTGACTCAATTCTTTGTTAAACTGTCTTAGAAAAGGACATTCATGGATTCACCCGGTCTTTCTTTTTGGTGTCTAAATTATAAATATGGGATTTAAAGAGACTAGGGTATCCACTCTGGCTGAGTAAATATAAAATTACTGGAACCATAAGCAAAGCTTGGAAATATAAGAGAAACAGATATGATGAGGCCTGAATTGAAGAAGGATGTTTGAATAGTGTTGAGTTTGATCTTCAACATGCAGCTAGATATATGTCCTGAGTAGTTACAAATTTACATCTGAATCTCAGATCAAGAACATAGTTAAAATTTAGATTATACAATTTTACAAGGTACTATCGTGATGACATCTTTGAGAAAACTAAGGCAAAATTATTGCATTTCCATGTAGTTTTCTGTGGTTAAACTGAACCAGAAATTCATATTTCTCCAATCATTTCTTCTAGAACTTGGAATATGTTATTTATAAGAAAATAATCCCCAACAAAATTACAGTATTGATAATAATGTTGACAACTGAAAAGAATATAACAACAAAATGAAAACACTTAAGGGCTTTTATTATGGTAACATTTTAAAATTAGATTTAATAAAGAAGGATGAAGGAAGCAGATGTGTGTTATGTGAAATTATGTGCTAAAAAATGAGGTTCTGGTCACTTACAAAGCCTCTAAAGATTGAGACTCTAAGATTTTTAAAAGTATGCCTAATTTCACATTAAAACAAATAAAATAGTCACTGGCATGCTAAAATACTTCTATTCATTAAAGGGAAAGAACATATTTCTTACTCTGATACAACTACTGCCAGCTTTATGTTAATCTAGCTCATCTGGAGGTCTAAAGAATATGAGAAGATATTTGAAATAAAATACCACAAGCTACTAAAACAAGAATGAAAACCAAAGCACAATCTCTGAAACAGAAGAAAAAAATATGATGAAAAAAGATTTGCTTGCTTTTGAATATGGTATGAGCAGCCTGAGTTTGAATGAGGCATTCATCTCACATAAACATTTAAGTAGTACTTGTACATGTATATCTACTGTATCTCCCTTAAATTATGTTGATCTTACTATCTCCAGAGCACATGATTAAAACTGCTTAGAAACTGTATAGGGACTGATAACAATGAAAAACCTTTTTCTTTGTAAAGCACCAGTGTCTGGGTTTCCAAGCCTGAATGCTAGTAACTCTCTAAGAACTACATGCTTGGCAGTCTCCCTGTGACAATGGGAAGATAAGAATCAGAGGGAAAACCCTATTGCAGGGACAAATGTGAAGCCTTAGAAGACTTCTTTTGTTGATATGATGGAAGAAACTGCAGAACCATTCCGGGGATAGTTGGTCACTTCCCTCTTTTGTACCATGATTCTTTCCATTGTTCTTAGGCGTTTGCTTCCAGATAAGCCCCCTGTAGGCTGTGGACTCCAACAACAAAGCTTAATAAACCTAAGCAAGTAAACTCAGCACTGAAATACACAGCCTTCCAGGAAGTGCTAGGAAAATAAAAAATAAGACTAAGTTGCAGATGAAGGCACATTTGTTCAATTCATTGAGCAATTGGGAAGAAAGAATCTCCTTAGGAGTAATTTTTCTGAAAAAGTAACCAAATTTCATAGTCATTGGCAGGCTAAAGTGCTACTAGTCGTTAAGGGGAAGAACATGTACAGTGGCATTTAGTGCTAGTAATCTTTTGATGGACAAAAATCAGTTATTATAGTGGAGCCACAGAGTGGGAAGCACTCAGCATATTTAAACAGGCATGAAAAAAATCTATTGAAAACCAAGAGCACAGAGGGGAAAATAAGCATTTCCTCTATGAGCTTAAATAAACATCTAGCCACCTGATACTGTCCCTTGCTAGTGTACCCAAAGTAGTAAGGACAACAGGATGAGGCTGATAAACTGAAAATAGGGCACACATTGGTCTTCAAAAGCTCTCTCTATCTCATTCAGAATGAGTATTTTTGTTATGATTTTGGTGATTATAAATTTATATTTTAACAATTGAAAGTGAAAGTGTTAGTCACTCAAGTCGTTTCAAACTCTTTGTGACCTTGCGGACTATAGCCTACCAGACTCCCCTGTCCATGGAATTCTCCAGGCAAGAATACTGGAGTTAGTTGCCATTTCCTACTCCAGAAGATCTTCCTGTCCCAGGGATCAAACCAGGGCCCACACAGCTGGTGGATTATTTATCGTCTGAGCCATGAGGGAAGACATTTTACAATTTTATGCTCATATGAAATCATCATAGATGAAAATGTGATTCTAAGGTTGATACTTTAAAACTCCATTTGTAATGATAAATGCAAGAAGCAAAGAAATTTTAACAACCACTGAGCTTGAAATTCTAAAACCAGAGAGGTAATATGAGGGATATTCAGGAGATGGCATGAGTAGACTAGAGTTGTAGGTCTAGCCTCCTCCTGCAGAAGAGGCTACATAATTTCCAAATTATATAGTATCATATAATTAAAAACTAAGAAAAAAGTAATTACATATTTAAAAATTGTTTAGAGCTTCTGAAAATGAACACTTTCCATGAGATAACTATATTCTATACCCATACAGTGTATTGGGCATATATTATGTTGTTGAAGAGGTGTAAAAAATATTTGTAAACAAGATGTTTAATCTCAATTCTAAAGAGAAAAAGTGAGTTAAGTGCCATTAATCTTGATTGTCCAGAAAGATCTGAGATTATGGTTTAAAGAAGCTGAAAGAAAACTGAGTGCCAAATTAGGAGAGGAGAGAAACAAGAAGATCAAGGCATCCAAGAGAGAGTAACCTAAATTTTGGTCCCTGAGGAAACGTCTAGATGTCTGGGGACACACCTACAATGATATCATGGTACTTAGCATATGTGGGATTTCTGGATGAGAAACATTCTTTAGGTGAACAATTCTCAGTCAAGATACTATTTTGGTCATAAACTATAGCTGTTAGACTTTTCCAAGCTGGGACACTAGAGATTTCATTTTACAGTATTGGTTGCTCAAGTAGGCTACAGATTGGTTGAAAAAACTACTGTTCTATTTTCCAGCTCTGTGGTCATGAGTAGGTTACTTGGACAATCTGAATACCAGTCTCCCCACCTGTGAAAGAGTATGGATAATGGAGTCTTACAAAAAAGTTTATTATGACTTTTAAATGAGTAAATCTATGAGCAGTGCTTTGAACATTGTCAAGCACCTAGCAGGCATGCCAAAGATGTGTGTTATTAATTTTTGGTAATGAACCATATTCATATAGCAGTATTTAATGAAGCTGAGAAGCATATAAAAAACTGGCCTCAGTCATTATGGTCTTTGAATTTTTCAACTTTTTCAAGATCTTTCTTGCTTCAGGGCCTTGCATATGTTATTTTATCTGCTGAGAATACTCCTTCCCCCTCCCTTTACTTTGATAATTTCTTCTCAAACTTCAGCTCTCTATCCTTCTGCAGTGAAATCTAACCTGATTGATCCTTCCACACCTGATCCTTGGTGTCACTCTTGATGATTCTGTAAAAGGCAGCATGCCATGTATCTTTCTTTCATATCTAGTCACAAGGGGGTATGTCTCTGTGTGTATGCATGTATGTGTGTTTAGTTCTCCTTATGAATTCTACCATTTTCTAAGTTTCATAAAGGCAGAGACCATGTCTATTTTGTCCATTAAACACAGTGGTTAGTAGTTAGTGGTATATCATTATAATTAAGTGCATATTTGTTAAATACAAAAAGAATGATAAAAAGTAAAGTAAATAAAATCTAAGAGAAATGGAGCTAATTATGATAAGCACATTGATAAGGTCAAATTTTAGAATAATTCAGGTTTTTTTGACACATAATAAAAATGTCAAACAAGAAACATTAAATGAACTTCTCTTTGTGAAGATATCATTATTTACAATATAGCCAGAATCTCCTCTGAGATTTTTGAAGAGAGAAAGGGAAAAAATAACCATAGAATAAATCAAATGATCATACTTCTTTATAAAATATGTTAAGCATCAATAAATTATATCAAGCTGGCTTATAAAAATAAAGGAAATAATCTCTTCAAATCTTTTCCTAATTGTGGCTACTCTGTGATCAGACTGTTCAGAAAAAGATTTTTCAACTAAGTGATATAAAATAATAAAGTACCTTTTCTTTTTAAGAATAAGAAAATCACAATCACTTTGAAACTAACACAGTGACATAGTCTAAANAGTACTTTGGCCACCCCATGCGAAGAGTTGCCTCATTGGAAAAGACCCTGATGCTGGGAGGGATTGAGGGCAGGAGGAGAAGGGGACGACAGAAGATGAGATGTCTGGATGGCATCACGGACTCGATGGACGTGAGTCTGAGTGAGCTCTGGGAGTTGGTGATGGACAGGGAGGTCTGGTGTGCTGCAATTCACGGGGTCGCAAAGAGTCGGACATGACTGAGTGACTGAACTGACCTGAACTGAAGCTTAGATTCTATTTCAGAATTGATCTTACATGTTGGTTATATGGAGTAATGATCTGAGGAATATGTCTCAAACATCATTATAGATCAGAAAGAAAAAATAATGTCCAAGATCCAAAGCCCAATAGTTTTTAAAAAGTTTTCTCTGGCTCTGATATTAAGATTTAATACCATTTGTTTATGAACAAATATAAAATTGTTTATTAGTGAGAAAAATATTTGAATACTTCTTACAAAATAACTCTTGAGTAATTAAGCAAAACTGAGAAATTGTATGGTTAGTCTAATCACCTGCTTTGTTTGGACAAGAAGTTTGTAATAACCTGCATACTTGAAAAAATATTTAATACAGTCATTTGAAAAGTGTTTATTCTCTCTAATTTTCTACTTAATACAAATTTTAAAAATTTAATTTGACAAATACTTATTGAGTGCCTGCTATGCCCCAGGCACTTTTCTCTGACACTGAGATCTAAAAAGTGTAAAATTTGATTTCTGGCCTTGTATAGATTCATACCAAATAGAGATCAGATAAACACAAAATTTCTAACATTAAGTAAGTAATGTATGGTAAGTAAAATGATAAAGTACTACGATACACATGTACACTTCCCTGCCTGCCTCAAACATACACAACTGAATGGAAAAATCAAAGAGTTTCACAGAGTACATGCAAACTGAGATGGGTCTGGAAGGATGAAAAACTTTTCACAGGAGAACATAATGAGGTGGGCAAAGATTTGAAGCCATCAAATAAGTGATGCATTTTTGAGTTTGGCTGTATCAGGGAGAACTGAGAAAGTAGTACAGGGGCTAGTTGCTGAAGACAGATGTCCTTGTCCAGCACACTTTATTTTGTGAGTATTGTAGAGGCATATATGGTATAAAAACAAGAGACTTAGTCAGATCCTAATCTCAAAGGAGTGGTCAGTGATGTTTGGAGAAATACTGTACACATGAAATAATTCAAGAATAGTATAGTGTTAAGCTTAAATATGAAGTATTGACAAGGAATGGAGAGAAATATATGGCAAACAAAGGGAACGGGGCTAACACAATCACAGTAGTGAACTAATTGGTTATCCTAGATCAGTTAAAATACAGGATTTCTGAAAGGGAGAAATGGGAAATGAGGATAGAAAGATGAGAGAAGAGAAGGCTGTAAAAGGTTTTGAATAAAAGGGTCAAGATTTGGGGGCCTTTTTAATGTCCAATATGGACTCAGACAAGAATGTGTCTGCAGTACAGGAGACACAGGAGACATGGATTCAATCCCTGGGTTGGGAAGATTCCCTGCAGGAGGATATGGCAACCTGCCCCAGTATTCTTGCTGGTGAGCTCCAGTCCATGGGGTCGCGGAGAGTCAGACACAACTGAAGCGACTGAGCACAGCACAGCAGCAGGGACTCACTAAAGGCTTGTGAGCAGAGAAGCAGGGCATGACAGAGTTAGATCTGCACAATGGACAGTGAAGTATATTATAAAGGGGAAAGGTTGTCAGCAGGAGAAAGTTACACTGTTGCTGGAACTGTTCCAGCAGCGGGTTATGAGATCCAGGATAGACTGGCAGAAAAAAGAATGTAGTAGTGTGCTGTGAGTACATTCCATCTGAGGACCATGGCTGGCGGATCCGAGAGCTAGCTTTGAAAAGAGACGGGGATACAAAATTAAGTTAAAGGGGACCAAAGAAGTTTGAGTATAGTGGAGCTAGTATTCACTGAAGTTCTTAGCAAAGGAGTTATTTAAAAACGACTCATGAACTTTCATCACCATCATTTCATGATCACCAACTTGCTTCATTATCAAGAGTCTTTAACCCAAGCTGTTTTGTTTGGACATGTTTTGATCTAACATCTTGTATTGCTACTAAAAGGACAAGATTATGAATCCCTCCTGGCTTGATGTTCTACCATAAATGAAATTTAGAAATCATGTAAATGCTAAAATTATGTGGAGATTTGTTTTGGACATTAATTTTGGACATTAATTACTCACATTCTTACTGGCTACCTGGGGAACAAGAGAAATCAACATTGATAAACTTATTCTGTAGGTGAAAGTACTTACTAAATTATATAAAAGTTCCTTGCTTGTCCTAAAATTAAAATTCTTATTTGCAAATGGCATAGTAGGCATACGTGAATATTACTATGATTTAATTAAAACATATAATTGCAAGNCATTGATAAACTTATTCTGTAGGTGAAAGTACTTACTAAATTATATAAAAGTTCCTTGCTTGTCCTAAAATTAAAATTCTTATTTGCAAATGGCATAGTAGGCATACGTGAATATTACTATGATTTAATTAAAACATATAATTGCAAGAGGGGTAAAAATATCTAACTTATCAGTATTAATTCTGTTGGTGGTGAAAATATTTCTGACTTAAAACAGCACTTGTCATTTGATTTCATTAGGGAGATTAGTAAAGTAAAAGTGATTTGCCATGATGAAAACAATTAAATTGAAAGCAAGGTTAAAACATAATTATAATAGAAAAAATTCTCAAAAATAAATGGCATGACCTCTGAAATTCATTTGCAAGAAATGAAAGCAGAAGCAAAGTTCACATGCAGCTTCTCACATAACTATATTTATACAACTGCTTGTCCATGCACTTTTCAAATCTTAACACTCACAGTTTTTCAACAGCAACTAATTATGTAGAAACATAAAGATTCCCAGTAATAGATAAAGCTGTATTATTAAGCAATATAAGCAGCCCAAACATTAATATAATTTACATCATTAAAGGCTAACAAAACTGTGACTAAATTAACACTGACTCATCCATTATACAGCAATTGATAAATAACTGTAAAATATATTACATTCTGTTCATTACTACTTCAATTATAATGTCTTTTTCTATCCACTTCCATGTTTATCTGCATTTATCTAAAAAGAATGGGAAAACTAATACTTACCAAAATGGTGGTAACAATCAAAGAACGATTGGATAAGGAATCTGTGATGTTGGCTGGCTTTCCCTTTTGACTTTCTGTCATATTCAGGCCACTGGCTGGATCCCAAGTTCCAATCTATAAAATAGCATATGTACTTTGTAAATCATTCATCAGACACCTGGAGAGAGCACTGCAGAGAAAGTTAAGACTGCTAACACTTATTATTCACCTCTGCTACATTATCTGCTGTTGCTGAAGTAAAGGCTGCTTGTTTTAAGCATGATTCACTGCTTTGTGAAGTGTGTCCAGTGAAGTGTGACATTAAAGAACAAAATGATCCACTGCACTTCTACAGTCAGTGTGGGAGCTTAATTTTCCATTCAAACTTTCATTCACCAAAATAAAGCACAGTTGATGATACCTTGATAGTTGGCTGGAAACTCATTAACAGCATATATCTTTTATAGTAATGGATCTATCTTATCCTTTCATTACAATGGTAACATGCCATATTATATGGACAGAGCTAAAAGAGCAAGACCTGGGGATCCAAGATAAATTAATAGGTAAAGGCAACTTAAAAGGGGCATTTATTTGTATTCACAGCACCCCCAGTAAGGTGAAATCATACCCCAAACTACCTCCGGAAGTTTCAGAAATATACCTTTGAAGCTTTTAAAATACTCCAAGAAAGGAGATTACAGCAAAATCTCATCTGGATAACCTATTCCAATACTACTTGTATTCTGTTCAGTGTGTATTTTAACTATTAGGTTGTTGCAAAAGTAACTGTGGTTTTGGACCATGAATTTTAAATTATTATAACAGGTTCAAAGACATCTTTAATAATCAAAATAGGAACCATTACAATCAACGTATTTTTGCCAACAATATGTTGGTTTATTCCTGTAACATAAAAATCCATGCTTCAGAATTCTATGAATTCTTGGAAAGCATTTCAACCTCCTGCTCATTGTGGAAGCATTTTCTCTGCAAAAAGTTGTTGAGATGCTTGAAGAAGTGGTAGTCAGTTGGCAAGATGCCTGGTGAATATGGTGGATAAGGCAAAACTTCATAGCCCAGTTCACTGAACTTTTGAAGCACTGATTATAAGATGTGCTGTCAGGCCTTGTGGAGAAGAACCTGGCCCTTTCTGTTGACCAATGCTGGCTGTAGGTGTTGTGGGTTTGAGTGCATTTCATCCATCTGATGAGCATACTTCTCAGGTGTAATGGTTTTGCTGGGATTCAGAAAGCTACAGTGGATCAGACTGGCAGCAAACTACTAAACAGTAACCATGACCTTTCTTTTTTGATGCAAATTTGGCTTTGGGAAGTGCTTTGGAGCTTCTTCTCAATCCAGTCACTGAGCTGGTCATTGTGGGTTGTTGTATAAAATTCACTTTTTGCTGTATGCCACAATCCAATCAAGAAATGGTTCAAGATAAGACAACATATCAAAATGACTATTTCATTTTTGGAGGGGGGCTAGCTCATGAGGCACCCACTTATCAAACTTTCCAGTTTGCCTCAAATGCTGAATAACCATAGACTGGTCAAGGCTGAGTTCTTCTGCAACTTCTCATGTAGTTATAAGAAGATCAGCCTTCAGTGATCGCTCTCAGTTGATCACCGTCAACTTCTAATGACCAGCCACTGCACTCCTCATCTTCAAGGCTCTTGTCTCCTTTGCAAACTTCTTGAGCCATCACTGCACTGTAATACTGCACCTAATATTAATAATGCCCTCTGAAAGATTAAGCCAAGTGCTGTGTTCAGATATATCATACTCAGTGAACACAGTTTATAGAATGACCTCTGGAGATACATATAAGCATAAGATACAACTGTATATGTAGACTGAGTGGTTTACATACAGGCACCTGCACTATTGCATGCCAGGTAACAATAGTGACCACTAACAGAAAGCAGAAGCAAAGGAGACAGAGTCAGTGTTTTAGTCAGCATTAACTTTTTCTCACCCTCTCAAACCTGGGAGTCACCAGTAGTGAAATTTGTCTTTCTTATATCCCTAGCCAATTACCCAAACAAAGCTATAAATTATTAATTTATTTTAACATAAAATTTTGTACATAAAAAGCTTTCTCAATTACAGATGAACCCATCATAAGTTGAAAATATTGTTAAGTCAAAATGCATTCAGTATACCAACCTACCAAACATCCTAGCTTAGCCCAGCCTACGTTAAACATGCTCAGAACACTTATATTAGCCTGCTGCTAAGTTGCTTCAGTTGTGTCAGACTCTGTGTGACCCCATAGACGGCAGCCCACCAGGCTCCCCGTCCCCGGGATTCTCCAGGCAAGAACACTGGAGTGGGTTGCCATTTCCTTCTCCAATGCATGAAAGTGAAAAGTGAAAGTGAAGTTGCTCAGTCATGTCCAACCCTTATCGATGCGATGGACTGCAGCCTACCAGGGTCCTCTGTCCATGAGATTTTCCAGGCAAGAATACTGGAGTGGGGTACAGTTGGGAAAAATCATCTAACAGAAACCTTATTTTATATAAAGTGCTGAATATATCATGCAATTTATAGAATACAGTATTGAAAGTGAAAAACACACTGGCTGTATGTCCCACAGGTTGTAATGGTACTGGTTGGTTACCCCAGTGATGGAGTGGCTGACTGGGAGCTGCGGCTCAGTGAGCTGCCAGCATTACCAGAAACTGTCATACTACATTTCATCTGCTCAGGAAAAAAAGATCAAAATTAGAAGTATGGTCTCTACTGGATATGAATCACTTTTGCATTATCACCATTATAAAGCTGATAAATCATAAGTTGGGAACTGCCTGTAAATTAAATTATTTTTAAAGTGACATTGATTTGAAAGTGAAAGTGAAAGTCACTCAGTCATGTCCAACTCTTTGTGACCCCATGGACTACAGAGTCCATGGAATTCTCCAGGCCAGAATATTGGAGTGGGTAGCCTTTCCCTTCTCCAGGGTATCTTCTCAACCCAGGAATCAAACCCAAGTCTTCCACATTGCAGGCAGATTCTTTACCAGATGAACCGCCTTACCTAAATATGCTGACAAAGATCTCATTGGTTTAAATCCAAATTAAATGTTATGATCTTTTCTATTTTCTTTACATTTTACTATACATGCTCTTTTTGATCTCTCCATTTGCATAGCTTTATCAGTAACTTTTTAAGGTGTTTGTCTTCCTTTAATTGGAGTAGTACAAAAGTAGAAATGTTAACAATTTTTGTTTTTCATAAAAACCAATGTCATTCTAATAGTTGTATATAAATGTAGACCCCCATGTATTTTTTTTCAACAACTCATTTGGGGATTCAATGTAAATGTATTTAATAAAGTTAAAAAATCTTGTCATATTTTCTAATATTTAATTTTCTTCTGACCACCTAAAACTATATATTTCTGATATTTTTGTCAATAAAACAAAAAAGTCAAATAATACAGTAAGGGGAAAAAAGAAAACAATCTTGATTCAGCATTCTTTCCAAAGTAAATTACATAGTGGTCAATTACTTTAAAGCTCAGTTGGTAAAGAATCTGCCTGCAGTGCAGGAGACCCAGGTTCGATCCCTGGGTTGGGAAGATCCCCTGGAGAAGGAAATGGCTACCCACTCCAGTATCCTTGCCTGGAAAGTCTCATGGACAGAGGAGCCTGGTGGACTGCAGTCCATGGGGCCGCAAAGAGTCGGGCACAACTGAGCGACTGACACACACACAAGACTGTGACTACCTTGATGTCATAAAGAGACTAATTACAATTTCAATTCAATAATGAAAGGTTTTCTGGGGCAGACGGGTCATATCAATGTGTAAAGTGAAAGGGCATAAGCCAGTAGGAAGAATTTGTAGGCTAAAATGTGCAGTTTTTAAATCTCAAAAACATCTCAAGGCAGAAAAGCAACCGGGGCTCACTAACCCAACCTGCTCTGCTGGTTGCACACCCAGAATAAATACTTTTTTCAAATCTCTAGCAAGGCATCACCAGAGTTAGTAGAGGCCCTGCTGAGGACCTGGGTGGAGGACAGAAGAGATGTCAAATCTAGAATTTCTGCTGACCTGCTTAAATTGTTTCAAATTCAAAATCACTAAAAAAAAAACAAGCCCAAACAAAATTGCCCTGTTGGCTAAATAGACATCTGCAGACTGTATTTTGCAATGACTGGCACTTTTCTGATCCTGGTCTATGATTAATACCTATTACACATTTGTCCCTTAGATTTAATTGTCTTTTTCTTTGCCCACTATTAGCTAAATAGTTAGATTTTTTTCAGACATATAATTCTGTTAGCAAAGCACTGGCAGGCATCATTTGCCCAGTTTCATCTGCCTAATGACAAGCTTGATCACTAAGTTTTTCAACTTTCTAACCAAATCACTAATATAAAGTATTGTCCATTTCACTTACTCTTATCTTCCAGGATTACACTTACAAAAAATAAGTTAGTTAAACGTTTATTCATCTAAACCTACTAATCTAGGTTCATTTTCTGTTGGTTATTTTTCTAGTACAATTTGAATGACGGGATTCTGGCTCATGAATACATAATTACTTATAATCACAAATATTAGGTATCCCTCTTTATAAGTCTCAGGTTTCTACAAAGAATATTAGAAAATTTCAGAAATGTCAGTGGCATAACAATTTAAATCAAATAAAATTTTGTATGATTCCCCGATTTTTAAGTCTCTTAGAACTGTATGATTCAAAAATTTCTATTGATTGAAGAAATTGCCACCAGTGGGGCTTTTTGTTTTGTTTTAATCACAAGAGCCATAGACTAAATCAAGACAATCTTTTTCTTGCAATCTATTTTCAGAACCATAATTTTTTCATTATATTATTCAATCAAGTCATTTAACAGTATTTTCAGTTTCAAATGTAATAAAGATATCTAAGTACTCTTGACCTCAAAGAGTTATGTTAAATAGAGTGGGTCTATCTGTTGGTTTACTTGAATACTTCAAGTTTACAGTTATCTTCCTGGTATAGCAACCCTCTCGTACAATTTAAAATGTCATGGTTTGGAGAAATCATAAGTTCACTTTACTTATAAGCATAAAATTAGATAAAAGTAATACAAAAGTACTTCAAAAATCACAAAGAACAATAGAAAATCATGGTATTACTCATTTTTCTGTTTTATGTTCTGAACAGTTCTTAAATTTGCTCTTCATAAAAAGAATGCATATTATTGATATCAAATTATAAAACATACAAATAGAAAGGAGAACATAAATTTAAACTTTGAAGCTAAGCACATACCCATGTCAATCACAGCTAATGATTTAATGTATTTTCTTTAATTCTTTTATCTTTACATGTATTTTCCTTACATAATTTCCAATATAGTCTTGTAGGTAATCTCCCAGACTTGGAAGGGTGTGTCAGATCACAAGGATCCTATTACATCTCCACAACTTATCATCAGGGGACTGGGACACATTAAAGAGCTATTGTGAGGATCAAGTGATAAACACTGTAATGTGTTTATAGTGAAGTCGCTCAGTTGTGTCCAGCTCTTTGCAACCCCATGGACTGTAGCCTGCCAGGCTCCTCTGTCCATGGGATATTCCAGGCAAGAGTACTGGAGTGGGTTGCCATTTCCTTTGCCAGAGGATCTTCCCGACCCAGGGATTGAACCCACGTCTCCTGCACTGTAGGCAGACACTTTACCATCTGAGCCACCAGGGAAGTCCCAATGTGTTTATAAGTGTGCTACAATTATTATATAAATTAATATATCCTATTTCCATACTCTTATGAATATTTTCTTCTGGCATTAAAAATTAATCACATTTAAAATTTTAATGATTATAAAATAGGAACATCATATAAACATATCACAGTTTACTTAAGGCTGTTGATGTTTGACAGAAAACCAGAAAATTCTGTAAAAAATTATCCTTCAATTAAAAAATAAAATTTAAAAATAAGGCTTTAGTAAAACAGTTATTTACAAATATTTGCCCACATATTTTAGTATTTTAGAAACAGATTCCTAGAATTGGAATTACTGAGCCAAAAAAAAAAAGAGTCAAGATTGTTAGTACATGTTGCTATACAGCTTTCCAAAACTATTACTGTGTTCATTATGATCCACCTGACCATATATAGCATAATAAAACTTCCTCACAATTCATTTTCTACTTTTTTTCTGATATATAATGGATTCTTCATTTCTTTTTTTTATTGAAGTATAATTGCTATACAATATTATATAAAGCAATTATATAAATTGTGTAATTTCTGCTGTACAATGAAGTGAATCAGGTATATACATGCATATATACCTTCCCTCTGAACCTCTCTCCCACCCATCATGTTAAAATATATATTCATAAGAATTTTATATATACACAATGTGCTTTATTTTTTATATTTCTTCAGGATTAAAAAAAAATTCTTCATATAATTTTGCGTGGTAAACTACATTTTCTCTTTTGTTGCTTTATTTTCTCATGTAGAAAAACATTTATTTTCAGATGATTTTAAAGTTATTTATCTGAGTATCTCATTAATTAGTTGATGCTTAATTTATTTATCTTTGTTTCTAACAGTTTTCTCAGCATAAATTTTCTTTGTTTTGTAGTTCATATTACTTCTGTGGCTGAGATAATGTTTTCTTTCCTCTCTTGAGATATGTAATTGTTTGCCTCATCTGTAATTAGCATTTTGTCATTTCTTCTAAACATGTATGTTAGTACTTTTCCTTGTGAGCAGATTCAGTGGGACAGGTTTTTTAATTCTCTGTGGAATTTGAAATAATAATTTTTGAAAAGTATACCAAAAACTTTCTCAGGTAGAAACAAAATAAACACTTCCAGCTGGGTGTAAAATATTAGTTACATATGAAGTTAAGCTCATTTAAGGTTAAGAAATAATATATCCACTAAAAAACATTTGGCATCATAGAATCTATTAAAATTCTATTTACACTCTCCGCTTGGCATTTGCTAACAATATAACCATGGATGTTGGGGAACAGGGAAAAGAATGATATAGTTTTTCATCACAGAACAATGTAAAAAGGAAAAAAAATTCTCTGATTATACATAGTTTTTACTTAATTATAGACAAATATATCTTGAGCAAAGAGCATAGTTGGCAATTTTCTAAAGGCCTGTTTGATGATCATGAGAAACCACACTGTACATTATATACAGTCTTAGCACAATGTGGAGTCTCTATCAAAAAATAAGGTTGCTTAAAAAAAATTCTTCCTGATTTATAAGAGATATTAGAACATTCTCTAACACCATACATAAAAATAAAATAGACTAAAGACCTATATTCAAGACCAGAAACCATACAACTCCTAGAGGAAAAAATAGGCATAACAATCTTTGACATAAACATAGGAAAATATTTTTGGATCTGTCTCCTAAAGCAAAGGGAATAAAAGTAAAAACAAATGGGTCCTAATTAGACTTAAAATATTTTTCACAGAAAAGGAAACAAAATTATCAACAAAACAAAAAGACAACGTACTGAATGGAAGAAAATATTTGCATATGATATGACCAATATATAATATATATATATATATATCCGACATATATAAGTGTTAGTTCTCAGTCATGTCTGACTCTTCATGACCCCATGGACTATAGCCTGCCAGCCTCCTCTATCCATGGAAATCTCCAGGCAAGAATACTGGAGTGGGTTGCCATTCTCTTCTCTAGGGATTCCCGACCCAGGTATTAAACCCATGTCTCCAACGCTGCAGGTGGATTCTTTACCTGCTGAGCCATCAGGGTTCCTTAAATAGCGCATTCAATTCAAAATCAGGAAAATAAATAACCCAAATAAAAACTGGGCAGAAGAACTGAGCAGACATTTTTCCGAAGAGATTTCGCAGATGACCAACAAATATATGAAAAGATGCTCAACATCACTAATCATCTTGGAAATGCATATCAAAACCACAGTGAGATACCAACTCACACCTGTCAGAACTAATATCATCAAAAAGAACACAAATAACAAATGTTGGTGAGGATGTGGAGAAAAGAGAATTCTTGTACACTTTGGTGGGAATGTAAATTGGTACAGCTNTGCTGAATAACCATAGACTGGTCAAGGCTGAGTTCTTCTGCAACTTCTCATGTAGTTATAAGAAGATCAGCCTTCAGTGATCGCTCTCAGTTGATCACCGTCAACTTCTAATGACCAACCACTGCACTCCTCATCTTCAAGGCTCTTGTCTCCTTTGCAAACTTCTTGAGCCATCACTGCACTGTAATACTGCACCTAATATTAATAATGCCCTCTGAAAGATTAAGCCAAGTGCTGTGTTCAGATATATCATACTCAGTGAACACAGTTTATAGAATGACCTCTGGAGATACATATAAGCATAAGATACAACTGTATATGTAGATTGAGTGGTTTACATACAGGCACCTGCACTATTGCATGCCATGTAACAATAGTGACCACTAACAGAAAGCAGAAGCAAAGGAGACACAGAGTCAGTGTTTTAGTCAGCATTAACTTTTCCTCACCCTCTCAAACCTGGGAGTCACCAGTAGTGAAATTTGTCTTTCTTATATCCCTAGCCCAAACAAAGCTATAAATTATTAATTTATTTTAACATAAAATTTTGTACATAAAAAGCTTTCTCAATTACAGATGAACCCATCATAAGTTGAAAATATTGTTAAGTCAAAATGCATTCAGTATACCAACCTACCAAACATCCTAGCTTAGCCCAGCCTACGTTAAACATGCTCAGAACACTTATATTAGCCTGCTGCTAAGTTGCTTCAGTTGTGTCAGACTCTGTGTGACCCCATAGACGGCAGCCCACCAGGCTCCCCGTCCCCGGGATTCTCCAGGCAAGAACACTGGAGTGGGTTGCCATTTCCTTCTCCAATGCATGAAAGTGAAAAGTGAAAGTGAAGTTGCTCAGTCATGTCCAACCCTTATCGATGCGATGGACTGCAGCCTACCAGGGTCCTCTGTCCATGAGATTTTCCAGGCAAGAATACTGGAGTGGGGTACAGTTGGGAAAAATCATCTAACAGAAACCTTATTTTATATAAAGTGCTGAATATATCATGCAATTTATAGAATACAGTATTGAAAGTGAAAAACACACTGGCTGCATGTCCCACAGGTTGTAATGGTACTGGTTGGTTACCCCAGTGATGGAGTGGCTGACTGGGAGCTGCGGCTCAGTGAGCTGCCAGCATTACCAGAAACTGTCATACTACATTTCATCTGCTCAGGAAAAAAAGATCAAAATTAGAAGTATGGTCTCTACTGGATATGAATCACTTTTGCATTATCACCATTATAAAGCTGATAAATCATAAGTTGGGAACTGCCTGTAAATTAAATTATTTTTAAAGTGACATTGATTTGAAAGTGAAAGTGAAAGTCACTCAGTCATGTCCAACTCTTTGTGACCCCATGGACTACAGAGTCCATGGAATTCTCCAGGCCAGAATATTGGAGTGGGTAGCCTTTCCCTTCTCCAGGGTATCTTCTCAACCCAGGAATCAAACCCAAGTCTTCCACATTGCAGGCAGATTCTTTACCAGATGAACCGCCTTACCTAAATATGCTGACAAAGATCTCATTGGTTTAAATCCAAATTAAATGTTATGATCTTTTCTATTTTCTTTACATTTTACTATACATGCTCTTTTTGATCTCTCCATTTGCATAGCTTTATCAGTAACTTTTTAAGGTGTTTGTCTTCCTTTAATTGGAGTAGTACAAAAGTAGAAATGTTAACAATTTTTGTTTTTCATAAAAACCAATGTCATTCTAATAGTTGTATATAAATGTAGACCCCCATGTATTTTTTTTCAACAACTCATTTGGGGATTCAATGTAAATGTATTTAATAAAGTTAAAAAATCTTGTCATATTTTCTAATATTTAATTTTCTTCTGACCACCTAAAACTATATATTTCTGATATTTTTGTCAATAAAACAAAAAAGTCAAATAATACAGTAAGGGGAAAAAAGAAAACAATCTTGATTCAGCATTCTTTCCAAAGTAAATTACATAGTGGTCAATTACTTTAAAGCTCAGTTGGTAAAGAATCTGCCTGCAGTGCAGGAGACCCAGGTTCGATCCCTGGGTTGGGAAGATCCCCTGGAGAAGGAAATGGCTACCCACTCCAGTATCCTTGCCTGGAAAGTCTCATGGACAGAGGAGCCTGGTGGACTGCAGTCCATGGGGCCGCAAAGAGTCGGGCACAACTGAGCGACTGACACACACACAAGACTGTGACTACCTTGATGTCATAAAGAGACTAATTACAATTTCAATTCAATAATGAAAGGTTTTCTGGGGCAGACGGGTCATATCAATGTGTAAAGTGAAAGGGCATAAGCCAGTAGGAAGAATTTGTAGGCTAAAATGTGCAGTTTTTAAATCTCAAAAACATCTCAAGGCAGAAAAGCAACCGGGGCTCACTAACCCAACCTGCTCTGCTGGTTGCACACCCAGAATAAATACTTTTTTCAAATCTCTAGCAAGGCATCACCAGAGTTAGTAGAGGCCCTGCTGAGGACCTGGGTGGAGGACAGAAGAGATGTCAAATCTAGAATTTCTGCTGACCTGCTTAAATTGTTTCAAATTCAAAATCACTAAAAAAAAAACAAGCCCAAACAAAATTGCCCTGTTGGCTAAATAGACATCTGCAGACTGTATTTTGCAATGACTGGCACTTTTCTGATCCTGGTCTATGATTAATACCTATTACACATTTGTCCCTTAGATTTAATTGTCTTTTTCTTTGCCCACTATTAGCTAAATAGTTAGATTTTTTTCAGACATATAATTCTGTTAGCAAAGCACTGGCAGGCATCATTTGCCCAGTTTCATCTGCCTAATGACAAGCTTGATCACTAAGTTTTTCAACTTTCTAACCAAATCACTAATATAAAGTATTGTCCATTTCACTTACTCTTATCTTCCAGGATTACACTTACAAAAAATAAGTTAGTTAAACGTTTATTCATCTAAACCTACTAATCTAGGTTCATTTTCTGTTGGTTATTTTTCTAGTACAATTTGAATGACGGGATTCTGGCTCATGAATACATAATTACTTATAATCACAAATATTAGGTATCCCTCTTTATAAGTCTCAGGTTTCTACAAAGAATATTAGAAAATTTCAGAAATGTCAGTGGCATAACAATTTAAATCAAATAAAATTTTGTATGATTCCCCGATTTTTAAGTCTCTTAGAACTGTATGATTCAAAAATTTCTATTGATTGAAGAAATTGCCACCAGTGGGGCTTTTTGTTTTGTTTTAATCACAAGAGCCATAGACTAAATCAAGACAATCTTTTTCTTGCAATCTATTTTCAGAACCATAATTTTTTCATTATATTATTCAATCAAGTCATTTAACAGTATTTTCAGTTTCAAATGTAATAAAGATATCTAAGTACTCTTGACCTCAAAGAGTTATGTTAAATAGAGTGGGTCTATCTGTTGGTTTACTTGAATACTTCAAGTTTACAGTTATCTTCCTGGTATAGCAACCCTCTCGTACAATTTAAAATGTCATGGTTTGGAGAAATCATAAGTTCACTTTACTTATAAGCATAAAATTAGATAAAAGTAATACAAAAGTACTTCAAAAATCACAAAGAACAATAGAAAATCATGGTATTACTCATTTTTCTGTTTTATGTTCTGAACAGTTCTTAAATTTGCTCTTCATAAAAAGAATGCATATTATTGATATCAAATTATAAAACATACAAATAGAAAGGAGAACATAAATTTAAACTTTGAAGCTAAGCACATACCCATGTCAATCACAGCTAATGATTTAATGTATTTTCTTTAATTCTTTTATCTTTACATGTATTTTCCTTACATAATTTCCAATATAGTCTTGTAGGTAATCTCCCAGACTTGGAAGGGTGTGTCAGATCACAAGGATCCTATTACATCTCCACAACTTATCATCAGGGGACTGGGACACATTAAAGAGCTATTGTGAGGATCAAGTGATAAACACTGTAATGTGTTTATAGTGAAGTCGCTCAGTTGTGTCCAGCTCTTTGCAACCCCATGGACTGTAGCCTGCCAGGCTCCTCTGTCCATGGGATATTCCAGGCAAGAGTACTGGAGTGGGTTGCCATTTCCTTTGCCAGAGGATCTTCCCGACCCAGGGATTGAACCCACGTCTCCTGCACTGTAGGCAGACACTTTACCATCTGAGCCACCAGGGAAGTCCCAATGTGTTTATAAGTGTGCTACAATTATTATATAAATTAATATATCCTATTTCCATACTCTTATGAATATTTTCTTCTGGCATTAAAAATTAATCACATTTAAAATTTTAATGATTATAAAATAGGAACATCATATAAACATATCACAGTTTACTTAAGGCTGTTGATGTTTGACAGAAAACCAGAAAATTCTGTAAAAAATTATCCTTCAATTAAAAAATAAAATTTAAAAATAAGGCTTTAGTAAAACAGTTATTTACAAATATTTGCCCACATATTTTAGTATTTTAGAAACAGATTCCTAGAATTGGAATTACTGAGCCAAAAAAAAAAAGAGTCAAGATTGTTAGTACATGTTGCTATACAGCTTTCCAAAACTATTACTGTGTTCATTATGATCCACCTGACCATATATAGCATAATAAAACTTCCTCAGAATTCATTTTCTACTTTTTTTCTGATATATAATGGATTCTTCATTTCTTTTTTTTATTGAAGTATAATTGCTATACAATATTATATAAAGCAATTATATAAATTGTGTAATTTCTGCTGTACAATGAAGTGAATCAGGTATATACATGCATATATACCTTCCCTCTGAACCTCTCTCCCACCCATCATGTTAAAATATATATTCATAAGAATTTTATATATACACAATGTGCTTTATTTTTTATATTTCTTCAGGATTAAAAAAAAATTCTTCATATAATTTTGCGTGGTAAACTACATTTTCTCTTTTGTTGCTTTATTTTCTCATGTAGAAAAACATTTATTTTCAGATGATTTTAAAGTTATTTATCTGAGTATCTCATTAATTAGTTGATGCTTAATTTATTTATCTTTGTTTCTAACAGTTTTCTCAGCATAAATTTTCTTTGTTTTGTAGTTCATATTACTTCTGTGGCTGAGATAATGTTTTCTTTCCTCTCTTGAGATATGTAATTGTTTGCCTCATCTGTAATTAGCATTTTGTCATTTCTTCTAAACATGTATGTTAGTACTTTTCCTTGTGAGCAGATTCAGTGGGACAGGTTTTTTAATTCTCTGTGGAATTTGAAATAATAATTTTTGAAAAGTATACCAAAAACTTTCTCAGGTAGAAACAAAATAAACACTTCCAGCTGGGTGTAAAATATTAGTTACATATGAAGTTAAGCTCATTTAAGGTTAAGAAATAATATATCCACTAAAAAACATTTGGCATCATAGAATCTATTAAAATTCTATTTACACTCTCCGCTTGGCATTTGCTAACAATATAACCATGGATGTTGGGGAATAGGGAAAAGAATGATATAGTTTTTCATCACAGAACAATGTAAAAAGGAAAAAAAAATTCTCTGATTATACATAGTTTTTACTTAATTATAGACAAATATATCTTGAGCAAAGAGCATAGTTGGCAATTTTCTAAAGGCCTGTTTGATGATCATGAGAAACCACACTGTACATTATATACAGTCTTAGCACAATGTGGAGTCTCTATCAAAAAATAAGGTTGCTTAAAAAAAATTCTTCCTGATTTATAAGAGATATTAGAACATTCTCTAACACCATACATAAAAATAAAATAGACTAAAGACCTATATTCAAGACCAGAAACCATACAACTCCTAGAGGAAAAAATAGGCATAACAATCTTTGACATAAACATAGGAAAATATTTTTGGATCTGTCTCCTAAAGCAAAGGGAATAAAAGTAAAAACAAATGGGTCCTAATTAGACTTAAAATATTTTTCACAGAAAAGGAAACAAAATTATCAACAAAACAAAAAGACAACGTACTGAATGGAAGAAAATATTTGCATATGATATGACCAATATATAATATATATATATATATATCCGACATATATAAGTGTTAGTTCTCAGTCATGTCTGACTCTTCATGACCCCATGGACTATAGCCTGCCAGCCTCCTCTATCCATGGAAATCTCCAGGCAAGAATACTGGAGTGGGTTGCCATTCTCTTCTCTAGGGATTCCCGACCCAGGTATTAAACCCATGTCTCCAACGCTGCAGGTGGATTCTTTACCTGCTGAGCCATCAGGGTTCCTTAAATAGCGCATTCAATTCAAAATCAGGAAAATAAATAACCCAAATAAAAACTGGGCAGAAGAACTGAGCAGACATTTTTCCGAAGAGATTTCGCAGATGACCAACAAATATATGAAAAGATGCTCAACATCACTAATCATCTTGGAAATGCATATCAAAACCACAGTGAGATACCAACTCACACCTGTCAGAACTAATATCATCAAAAAGAACACAAATAACAAATGTTGGTGAGGATGTGGAGAAAAGAGAATTCTTGTACACTTTGGTGGGAATGTAAATTGGTACAGCTACTATGGAAAAGGTATGGAGCTTTCTCAAAAAAAAAAAAAAAAGAACTACCATAGAACCAGCAATGGCACCCCACTCCAGTACTCTTGCCTGGAAAATCCCATGGATGGAGGAGCCTGGCAGGCTGCAGTCCATGGGGTCGCAAAGAGTTGGACACGACTGAGCAACTTCCCTTTCACTTATCACTTTCATGCATTGGAGAGGAAATGGCAACCCACTCCAGTGTTCTTGCCTGGAGAATCCCAGGGACTGGGGAGCCTAGTAGGCTGCCGTCTATGGGATCGCACAGAGTCGGACATGACTGAAGCGACTTAGCAGCAGCAGCAGAACCAGCAATTATGCTCCTTGGTATATATCCTCCCCCCGCCCCCCCAAAAAATACCAAAAAAAAACCAAACCAGAAAACACTAATTCAAAAAGATAAATGCACCCCAGTGTTCACAGAAGCATTATGTACAATTGTCAAGACATGGAAGCAATCTGTGCATCACAGATAAATAGATAAATAAAAGATCATATATATATATAAATACATATATAATTATTATATACATATATATATATTTACATACTCTTTCTCTCACACACACACAGACACACATACAAACATGCAGGGACTGAACCTGTGTCTCCTGCATTGGCTGCTCCCCAGGCTCCCCTGTCCATGGGATTTGCCAGGCAAGAGTGCTGGAGTGGGGCGCCACTGCCTGCATTGGCAGGCTGGTTCACCACCACTGAGCTACCAGGGAAGCACCAATGTAATTGGTGGGCTGCATATTTCTCTGTTAACTAGTGCATCTTTTCTTTCTAAATAATTTGCAAACTCAGGTTTCTCAAGCCTACAGGGAACATGAATAGCGGGCACTGAGTCTTTTCAGCATAGCAGTTTTCTTACTAAGTATTACAGGTAGACAGTTTTTGCCTTCATTTACTTCACCCCTTCCAATGTTAGGGCTTCCCAATGGCTCAGTGGTAAAGAATCCACCTGCAATTGCTGGAGACACTGGTTCAGTCCCTGGATCAGGAAGATGCCCTAGAGACGGAAAAGGGAACCCACTCCAATATTCTTGCCTGGGAAAGGCCATGGATAGAGGAGCCTGGTGGGCTACAGTCCGTAGGGTCACAAGAAAGTTGGACATCACTTAGCAACTAAACAATAGTAACACAATGCAAAGAACTCCTCAGTTAATGACTTTTCTAAAACTGTCTACCAGTTAACATAAGTCTGAAATTTTACCATTTGAGAACTATAGCATTATTATGAGAACAATAAATCAATAAATATATAATGATCTTACAGAAAGGGCTGAATAATCTAAATATAGATTTTTTTCATCATTGATTTTTATTCGTATTTAAGACAAAGTCTAAACATAATTAAAGAGTAAGGAGACAGGTGATACTTTTGATTTTTAAAATACAATTTGAATCAATGAGTTTACTCAAATATAACTGTGATAACATTCAATTAAGGGCCATTGTTTTGCAAGGATAAAAAAGTATTTCAGAGATGACTTTGAGCTCAAATCAATGCATTATAATTATGTTTAGTACACATGCATGCTACTTGCTAAATCGCTTCAGGTGTGTCCAACTCTTTGCAACAGTTATGAAGCAAAATAACTATAAATACACTGACACAAACTGAAAAGTATCAGTACAGTTATGAAATTTGGCATGTAATGATTCTTTGTATGACTCAGACAAATTAAACAGCTAACATCTTCAAAGAAAGACACTAAGTTTAGATCCTTTCTAGGATAAATTTTTGCTTTTCAAGAAGCAAATGACACATTTACCACAGGTGTAAAGATCGTTGGTCAACATCATCATTATCGTTGCTTTCCTAAAGGGAGGAAAAGAAATCTTAGTTCCTAGGAAAGTTAGGGGTCATTGTTGCCATAGAGACCCAGGTGTACATTCCAAGTCATCAAAGAGAGAAAGATAAAAGCTGCTATGCATTATGTGAAGTTGCTCAGTCGTGTCCGACTGTTTGCAACCCCATGGACTGTAGCCTACCAGGCTCCTCAGTCCATGGGATTTTCCAGGCAAGAATGCTGGAGTGGGTTGCCATTTCCTTCTCCAGGGGATCTTCCCAACCCAGGGATCAAACCTGGGTCTCCTGCATTGCAGGCAGACACTTTACCATCTGAGCTACCAGGGAAGCAAACGCTATGGGTTAGGTGTTTACAAATCTATAAAAAAAAAAAAAAAAGTCCTCAGTGATTTGATGTAGATTTTCAGATTTAGATAAATTCTGGACTGTAAATCCATTCAGATATCTTTTCAGAGGTGGTTAATGATTCTTCTGACAAGACAAAGTTCAACAGTAAAATTTTATACAGACATTACCACTCTTTCTTTAAAAATATATGTATTCTACAAAAAAATTTCTTCAAGTGCACTTTGAAACATGTTCTCTTCCTGGAACATATACATTTGTAAACTCAGACAGGCACAGTCTCACTACTAATTCTCACTCTTTCCATATATTATCAAAATATTTGAGTTTTTAGCAAGAAGTCTATGGATTGTTGATAGCAGTTTCTCTACCAGTGGGTAAAAATGCAAGTAGTGAATATTCAGAAAGCACAGATTTTAGAAGTTGAATCTTTATTTGATAGCAAAATATAACAAATTCAAACTTTTATAGGTTTGCAAATATGGGTCATCTTGATTTATGTTATTTATATAAATTCTTAGTTTTGTAGAAACTGGCAAACATATATTCCATAAGATGGCTCTTGATAGCCATTTTTCTTTCCCAAGATTGTCCCTAAGAGGGCTGATTTTCTTCTAAAAGCAGGCTGAGGCTTAGTTTGATCTTTGTGTTTTTTCTAGATTAATATAATATTAATAAAACAGCCACATTTCAATAAGGATTTATTAGGTCTTTCCACTGAGAAGACAGAACATTCTATTCTCTAAGTTCTATTTTAATATATTAAATATCACATTTAGGAGACTATCAGAAAAATAACCAGAATAGAAAGGGCAAGAGAGGTACACAATTATGATTTTAGTTTAACATTTGTATTTAGATGAAAATAAAAAATCCATTTAAATAACCAATAAAATATAATAGCAAGAGATTGATTTTTTTTTCTTGGAAAGCTCATGATGTACATAACTGTCACCAAGAACATTCAGTAAGAAAATTCAATCAGGTGGCAGAATAAAGCAATTTTATTATTGTACTTATTATTGTATACAGTTTCTTGGAAGGAATTCTTTTTAAAGTCTAAGTGTTTTTTTAATGGCCTTTAGATAGCTCATTTTGCAATGGAAATGAACCATTATCATGTACTGTCATCAACTCAGTTCAAACCTATTTTGTGTAAAACCCTCCTAACTGTTTTTGCTCTAAACAGAATCTTTTTGATGTCATATTCTAAGAACCACCTGAATATTTCTTAATATCTATTGCCATTAGTCATGGTTTTGTTCCATCTGAAACTGGTCTTTCCTAAAATATAGCTAAGTCTCAGAGTAAAAGATAAGTAAAGTCAAACCATTTCCAATGGTAAATTATATCATAGTTACATATCCTTTAAAAAATCTATTAATTTTATTGTCAGTTATGAATAAATTTGTATATCTCCAATGCAGTACCCAGGTGAAGGGTCTCCTGGTTATAATTATAGCAAAGGATGGGGAGGGAAGTAGATGGGTTCTAAATGTATTTTCAAAGTGAAATATACAACCTGATCTTTGAACAATGATTCAAGCTGGGAAAATCATTTATTGTAATCTTCCTTTTTGTACTGTTATTAATCTTAATTGTTGTTCAGTCACTAAGTTGTGTCCAACTCTTTGCAACCCCATGGACTGCAGCATTCCAGGCTCCTCTGTCCTCTATTATCTCCTGGAATTTGGTCAAGTTCATGTCTATTTAGTCGGTGGTGCTATCTAACCATTTCATCCTCTGCTGCCCTCGTCTCCTTTTGACTTCAATCTTTCCCAGCATCAGGATCTTTTCCAGTGAGTCAGCTCTTTGCATCAGATGGCCACAGTAGTGGAGCCTCAGCTGCAACATCAGTCCTACCAATGAATATCCAGGGTTGATTTATTCAGGATTGACTAATTTGATCTCTTTGCTATCAAAGGGACTCTCAAGAGTCTTCTCCATCAGTCATTCCCAAAGCATCAATTCTTTAGCACTTACCCTCCTTTATGGTCCAACTTTCACATCCATACAACACTACAGGAAAAACCATAGCTTTGACTATATGGAACTTTGGAGGCAAAGTGATGTCTTTGCTTTTTAAATACTATGTAGGTTTGTTATTGCTTTCCTTTGAAGAAACAAGCATCTTTTAATTTCATGGCTGCAGGCACTGTCTGCAATGATTTTGGAGTTCAAGAAAATAAAATCTATCACTGTTTCCACTTTTTCCCCTTCTGTTCACCATGAAGTGATGGGATTAGATGCCATGATCAATACCAGGCTCTTAAAGAAAGAAATTGTCCTAGCATTGCCTCAGGGAAACAGTCATTTACTGTCTTATATCCTTAATCTTCCTTCTCTGTTTCAGAGAAAGGAGTGCCATGTCCCAAGGGCTTTTTTGGACAAATGTGGTTTGATGTGTATGCCATATTCTTGACCTTTCTTTTATCTGACCAGGTCCATCTGTGAATGACTACAGGAAGAAGAAATTAGCACCTCCCCTCTGGAAGCTGACCAGATCCAGGAAATGTGTGAATTTACCTCCTCCCCTTTCAGAATAAAAGATGTCTGATCTAACTCCTGGCTTTTTGAATAAACACAGTATTTCTTGCCCCAATTAAACTAATAATAATAATAATAATAGATGTGACTGCTTGTTTATGCAGGACAGGTGACCTTTCGTAGACCATGACTAACTGGGGTGGGTTCTTATCAAGGTCCCTGGAGAGACAAAGGAGAAGGAATTCACTTTGATCTATGATTAACAGATAAGTGGAAAGCTGTATCCAGAGTAGAATTTTAACCCCAAGTTCAGTTCCATGAATATGTCCTACTTCTTTGTGTTTGTCAGAAGTATACCTGTTCCTTCCTCTACAGGAAGCTCCACAGTCACAAATATCAGAAGTATGTATTGTACTGCCGTTAACTGTTTTAATCCTAAGATGAACGTTTGAGAAAACAATTCAAAATATATCTGTTTAAATACATACAAACAAGAGGTCGTTATTTTAACATATATGACTGCCCAATCCTTTTTATAATTTTATGAATTCATTTATTATTGGCAGGTTTTCTTCACTAGAGTACAACCATTGTAAAGGCATAAAATAGATGTTTATTGAATATTTGTTAGGGAATTAAATGAATAAATAAAGTCAAAGATGACAAGAATCAAAATAGAAAGTAGCATGAGCAGATAGGATTGAGGATAGTTAAAATTCCTAGCCTTACTCATATTAATGTAGTATTTTTAGGTTCTTTTAGAGACCATGATATCTTTTTCTTCAGCCAGTACAAGAGGGAAATCAATTTCTCTCAGCTTTTTTTGAGATGGGGAATTGGGCATAGTGAAGTTGGGTGGAAGGATGAAGTTCATACACTTGTGATAGAACTGGAATTGTAATTTAAGTCTGAATCACCATTTATGAACCTTTCAAACTGTGAACTCTATCAATTTAGGAACTCTGTCTTTTCATCTATGAATTGGTAACTGTACTATTTAGGAAAAGACAAAGGTAAAATAAACAAGACTTATGAGCCTTCAGGGGGCAAATATTGCTATTACCCACGATATAGCTGGAGACACTGTATTTTAGAGGGAATAAGAAACCTGTTTGTAAATAGTAAATGGTGGAACAAAGATTTGAGCCTAATTCTGTTTGAATTTAGTCCTTTGTCTATTAATCAGTCTACTAAATTAAGAAATGAATATATTTTGCTGGTTTCTCTGGTGGGTCAGATGGTAAAGAATCTGCCTGCAATGAAGAAAACCTGGGTTCAATCCCTGGGCTGGAAAGATCACCTGGAGAAGAATGGCTACCCATTCCACTAGTCTTGCCTGAAGAATTCCATGTACAGAGGAGACTGGCAGGCTACAGTCCTTGGGGTCACAAAGAGTCACACACAACTGAGCAATTTTCACTTTTCATTCCTATAATTTCAAAGTCAAATCTGCCATAATGGCATTTCCAAAATATTTCCACTATCTGGAAAATAGTGACTAAACTAAGATACTGACTAAATTATATTCCACTTCCCTCTTTTAGCTGATGACTTCATGTACTAATTTTCAAAGTTTCTGAAACTGTTTGATGTGAACTCTTAGTTCCTTTTCCATATAGCTTAACTTTACCCACTCTCAGGACTTTGTCTTCTCAGGAGATTTGTGCCAATTTCATTCTAAAGTAAATTTCCTTTCCTATTTTTTTTTTTTCTTCAGTGTTTGATTTGTAGTTCTATAACTAGCTCCTTCCACTTCTGCCATATAGGCACCACCATTATCCCTTAAAAACAGAGTCCCAATAGTCTGCTCTTCTGTAACACTGATGAAGGTTCAGTTAATACCATCTGTCACTATGTACTCTAAATTATACTCTCCAAAGAGTTTCATGGCTTCATAGTAAAGTTATTCCAAACTGTATTTTCCCAAGCAACCCTCTTTGAAATCACAATGTATACATTGCAAATAGGATTGCAAATATCTTGACAAGGTGTTCATGGTATGACACAAACCAGCATTTTAGCTCTATTTCCCGGTTCTACAGTATGTGAGAGAATGTGTGCATGTATATAATATGTGTGTGTGTGTGTATATAATATGCTTGGTTATGTCCAACTCTTTGTGACCCCGTACACTGTGGCCCTCCAGGCTTCTCTGTCCAGGAGATTTACAAGGCAAGTATACCAGAGTGGGCTGCCATTCCGTTCTCTAGGGGATCTTCCCCACCCAGGGATCGAACTCAGGTCTCCTGCATTGCAGGCAGATTCTTTACTACTTATGCATATATATATAAAGCCCTATGCACATATATATATATATATAAATCAAATAAAATATTAAGTGTATATAAATTATCAAGTGAATATATATGCATATGTGTGCTCAGTTGTATCTGACTCTTTGTAGACCCATGGACTGTAGCCCATCAGGTTCCTCTGTCCATGGAATTTTGGGGGAAAGAATACTGGAGTGGGTGCCATGATCTCCTCCAGAGGATCTTCCCAGCCCAGCTATCGAACTCAGGTCTTTGGCACTGCAGGCAGATTCTTTACCATTTGAGCCACCAGGAATCCCAAGAATGCTGGTGTTGGTAGCCTATCCCTTCTCCAGGGGATCTTCCCAACCCAGGAATCAAACTGAGGTCTGTTGCATTGCAGGTGGATTCTTTACCAGCTGAGCAACCAGGGAAGACTGTGTATGTGTACATATATATATATATATATATATGATCAAATGAAACATTATGCATGTCTTTCCTATATTATTACATCTTTTTGAAATTATTCAATTTCTACTAATCTATAAATTATCCATTATTCTAAGATAATTCTAAGAACCTTGTGTGCTGTGATATACTTAATTATACTCTTATCAGAAGGATTCTTTTGTTACTCTTTTGAAGCTTGAAACAGATTTTCCATTGTATTTACTTACAAATGTGTGTTACCTCATCATTCTATATAAAAAGCCTCTTGAGCCTCTTAAGGATAAGGACTATGTATAATTAATTTATCAAAATAAATTTTCAAATTTCAGATAAGAACATGAACTATCAATGAAATGTCAAGGCAACATGTATAACTCACATTATTATATTCTGCTTACCAATAGGATAGATCATAACATATACCTGGTAACTATTACATTCAGGGTATTTCTATAATGCACATTTAAGCCTGAAGAAACCTCTAATATTTTCTTTGAGTATAAAATAGGACTGGGTCTGTGGTAACATGAAGAGCATCACCATTTTTATGTTAATGTGTTGAAATATAACTAGTGCTTGAGGCTCATCCTAGTGGCCTGAGTACTTCTAAAGAATAAGGTGATAGCATTCCCAGTAAATACTGAGATTAGTCCATATGAGCTGACTGTACTTCACTGTTATCAATTCCAGCCTTGGGTATCAACTGATGTTCTCAGTCTTGGAAGCAAGGTAATTAGGAAGTGACAGTCTCACGAATATTTTAGTTTCAGTTTATTATAAGATTCCTGATTTTGCATGGTCTTGACAAAGGATGCAACCAAACTCTCAATGAAAAGAGGTAATACTCCTATTAATTTTACTCATCAATTCATCATGATATACTTCTTGTCTTGGTGACATTAAAAATATGTGTTTTTTCTCTCCTGCATCATTTAATCAACATTTATATATATTTTGTTTCATTTCAGGCTAAAAGACCCCTTCTTTTGATTCAATTTCCTCCTTTAGTTTCCATCTATGAGTGATGTTCCATGTTCAATTGTTAGATGAAATATAACAATATCTTTAAAGTAATATTATCTCAAACTTTTTTCCTAAAGTTCTTATCAAAATATCTATTTTAATTTGTAGTTTTCAATAAATCCATCAAAAATATCTAAAATACATATATTAACACATATAGGCGAATTTCTATTAAAATGATCTAAAAGTAGAACACACACACCCAAACTCTGTACATCGCTTCAGCTGTATAAATAATATCAAGGAAGACAGAGTCAGTGTAATGTGTAGCATTCATGTTCATATCTAATTTACTTGTGCACATTAATTCAGACATTTCTCTTGAATCTGACCCAGCAGTGGAAACATGTTTTAGTATTTAATCGTTTTATATGGTCTAAGTGGGAAAGTCTATGCAGGCGCATGTGATTATAAGCTACATATTCAAAGACTCATACTATACCTAATATCTTCTAATTATATCTTATAGCTAATTAGGATTATATCAATACACTAGTATACCTTACATTAAATTAAGATTATATACATTATATGCAGAGAATCAGAAAAACCTGATGAGAAAATAAAAACATAAAATATCTTAAAAGACATCTTTATCCTTGAGTTCTAATTGCCAATTATTATGTCCAATATAATGAATTGAGAACAAATTTCTTAGAGTTACTCAATAAATTTAAAAGTCAATGAAATGTGACTAAACAGGAAATATTTATTTCTTCATTAGGATATGTTTATTTAATAATTAAAGTAAATAAACTGAATATTTCAAGTACCTTTTCCAGACCTTCTTCCTTGAGGCTGATCACATCCAAATCAAAATCTGTTCGCAAGCCATTGGTTTTGTTGAAAGTTATTCTGCCTGTGAGGCCTTCCCAATGTGCCTGTGAGGAAAACCAACCAACAAACAAAAACCATAGATTATTAAATATGTAAAGGATGAGAAGATAAACCTTTTTTTGTACAAGGAAAAAGAAACACTATTTTTGTTACTTCTCATAAATTTACATTGCTGCCCATTTTTAATATTTAACATTTTATTATCTTCTGAACTTTGAAGGATGTTTTTTCCAAATATGCTATCCAAGTCTCAGGAAAAATTTATTGTAAATTTTTCATTTTAAATACTGCATTTGCCAGGTATAACCTTCCTTTATGAGAAACTTGTGGCTTATATTTTAAATAGCAAAGCTCTTTCAGCAAAGTGAGAACTTGAAATAGTAAATATCTCACCGGGGATTACAACTAGAAATACTATTATAAAATACTATTAACATCAAACTAATACAAAATAAATATTTTATTACAATTAAAGAAACTGAATCTAGAAAACATTTTGTTATATTACTTCAATCATACACTTTATACTTAGAATAATTAACATTGCTTTATTTTACCCTGCATGATACTGGGAGAAATGTATTGCAATTACTTCACATCAATGTACACTTCCTATAGGAGCATCTCTTCAGGTAGAAAGAGGTGAAAATATATAGATATACAATGAATTATCCCTCAAGAGTAAGCAAATATCTAGGTTTTTTAATACAAAAAGATTTCTCATTCTGCTGGTTATATAGACCAAATTAGATGTTATATATGTCATTTGCAAATAGCTT
>SJYW01021571.1:465097-486143 GCA_006410735.1 Raphicerus campestris
CATTTTTTGTCCCACCCTTTGTCTCTAGCTTACTCTGTTCCTCTGTACACATGTGTGTGTGCACATACAGAAGGAATGCAAATATGAGCATTTTAATGGTTCCTTAAATTACATATTGTGTATAAAAGTAAATGAGTAAATAATTTCTTTTCATAGAAAGAAACAAGAGATTTGAAGAGATTTACCTAAAAAGCTTAAAGATAAACCCTAATTTTTCTTGCAATTCAGCTTTTCAAAAGGTTCAGTCTCAGAAATGATGATACAGTTTTGAATCTCAATACATGTGTTAATCCCTTTTCAAGAAACTAAGCTTAATCCCCTGTACTGTTTTCTTTTCCCAAAATTTCCATATGAATAAAAGTTCATTTTGGCTTCTCAAGCAAAATGAATATGAATTCTACTGTGTTTGCACCTGCTCAAATGACTGGCCACTTTAGAGGTGAATGATAAAAAATAAACTGTTTATAAGTCATAACAAACCAGAGGCTCAGGAACTGTCAAGTGCTGTGTTAAATGGACCCTCACATTGTGTTTGACGGATCTGTGCCAGGCTCACTACCTACAGAAGAGATTCACGCTGACAATGAGGGTAGCAATGAACTTTGGGCCATCTGCTTGGCATGCTTTGGAATAAAAGCATATATTTCCTCTTCTCATTCACACAATTAGTGAGCTGTGAAATGAATTCCAAAATGAATAGGAACCCTGTAGATTATAGCGTTTGCCACAATACAATACGAAATGAGTACACACAGTAGCTTTCATGCAAATGGATCCTCAGGAACTTAACCACATAAAATGGAAGGCGGCTAAAGAGTCCAATGCAATGACAGAACATAATAATAATACCACTTTATAGTTCATAAATCTTTGGGGAATATAGCTCAGATTCATAACCTTCATTTGGTAAATACCAGCTGACTACTTTCGCACATTGATGGCTGCAGAGTGAAAACTAGAGGAGTGGTGTTGATACAGGCACATATCATGAGCCTGAGGATCAGGCTGATATTTATCTTTGGCCTGAGTTAACACCCAGAGGACATATCTCATACACCACGCTGGTGGTTATAAAAAAAAAGTTAACAAGATATGAAAGATATGTTTGATTTTAAAATAAAATGAATTTTTTTAAAGTCACTATCAACAAATGTATAGAGATATGAACACTTTAAGAGACTACTAGAGAGAAGATAAAGGGCAATTTTGCAAGTTGCACCACAAGGGAATGTTTTAAATATCCATGTTCTTTTTAGCCCAGTAATTTCTCTTTCTGGAATTTGCCCTGAGAAAATAAAATATAAGAACAAAAGCTACACACAGTATTTGTTTTAATAAATAACAAACAGTATAAATCAATAAATGTTCAAAATAAGGAAACAGAAAATCACAATGATACTTTATATAATCATTAAAAATCATGTTTTAAAAAATAATCATTTAGAAACTGCATGTGATATAAAGCTAAGTGTAAAAACTGATTATACAGAACTGTATTTCCAGCATTTGTGTACTTAACATATACGCTATTTAACTTATTTCTCACAATAATAATTTAACAAAAATACTGATATTGTATCCATTTTACAAATAATGAAACCAAGAATGAGAGATGTTATGTAACTAACAAAGTCATACAACCAAGAAGTGGAGAGGCCCAGATTCAAACAGCCTCATTCGTCATAGAAAGTATTCTTAAACATCATACTGGGCATGTTATGTGAATACAATAAAAAAATTAAAGTGAAGAAAATACACTAAAATGATACTACTGATTACTCTTGGGAGATAGCAGTGAGTAAAATTTATATTTTNTTAAATAAGTGCAGGTAGGTCCCCTTTGAGATCTGAATGCTAGCTGGCAGGTGGCAGATCTATTCTGGAGCTCCTGCATCTCAGATTTTGCTCATTGCTGAATTCCCATCTGAAGTATGGTGCACAGCACAGAGAGCAGCCTGGTTGGTCTAATACATGGAGTTTAAGTTTTTGAATCCTGGCTATTTCATTGACTTGTTCTTTTATCTAAAACAAATAATAAAAAAATACTTAAATCTCCATTTGCCTTGTTTCCTTATTTCATAATTGGAAATGAAAACTGATGATCTGCCATATCTATTCCTTGTTGGAAAAAAAAAGTCACTTTTATAAACCAGATAGTTCCAAGAGAAGAACAGTTACAAATATTGATTCTTCTATTAGAAGATGTGACTACNTTTTTTTTTTTTAATGGAGGTTTACTAAATACCATTGGAATTATTTCCAAGATGAAATTTTGCCATATAATAGCTAAAAGAACACAATCTATGATATTCCTGCTATCCTACCAGGACTTCCTGCCTTATATGATCTTAAGTAAGTGAAGCCGCTCAGTCGTGTCTGACTCTTTGTGACCCTGTAGACTGTAGCCTACCAGATTTCTCCATCTATGGGATTCTCCAGGAAAGAATATTGGNCTATGATATTCCTGCTATCCTACCAGGACTTCCTGCCTTATATGATCTTAAGTAAGTGAAGCCGCTCAGTCGTGTCTGACTCTTTGTGATCCTGTAGACTGTAGCCTACCAGATTTCTCCATCTATGGGATTCTCCAGGAAAGAATACTGGAGTGGGTTGCCATTTCCTTCTCCAGGGGATCTTCCCAACTCAGGGATCAAACCGGGGTCTCCTGCATTGGAGGCAGACGCTTTAACCTCTGAGCCACCAGGGAAGATATATGATCTTATGTGACCTATATGAAAATTCTAGAATAGTAACCTTATCTATTAATGACAACACTAGGAAATAATTTTACCTAATTAAAAATTTGAAAATGATTTTTTGTACATAATTTCAGCTTCTGGATCAGAGTATATACTAGATGACAATAAAACCATTTAAGATCTGTGATTTTAAATGTAATTACAAAAAGGAAACAATATTTATTAAGCTATACTGCTGCTGCTAAATCACTTCAGTCATGTCCGACTCTGTGTGACCCCACAGACAGCAGCCTTCCAGGCTCCCCCATCCCTGGGATTCTCTAGGCAAGAATATGGGAGTGGGTTGCCATTTCCTTTTGGAAAGTGAAAAGTCAAAGTGAAGTTGCTCAGTCGTGTCAGACTCTTAGCGACCCCATGGACTGCAGCCTACCAGGCTCCTCCGTCCATGGGATTTTCCAGGCAAGAGTACTGGAGTGGGGTGCCATTGCCTTCTCCATATTAAGCTATAAGGTAAAGATAAATATTAGAGAAAAATCATAGTTAAAAAGTTGCTGTTTAAATATTTTCTTGAATTTCCAGTTTAAAGTATGTTGATTTATTATAAAGTAATAAACAGAACTTCTGAAACTACTTTCTATATTTTCATCTGCTTAGGATGCTTTTTCATCCTACTTTTAAACTAGTTGCTTTATGTGATAATATGGAATTGTTTTCCATTTAGACTTGATATCCTGTCAGACTTAACTTTACTATCCTCTTCACAAAACTGTACATATGTAAATTCTTTCAACTTTGAAAAATTTTGATAAGCTCCAGCTTATCAAAAATGTTTTTCTTATTTTCAGAGGAATGCATATGCTTGACAATTCGCCTTAATTGAGTAACATTAGTAATGTTCATTCAGTATTTACTTTGTGTGAGGCACTTGCCTTAAAAAATTGCCTTTAATTCTTATGACTATCATGCAGTTGGAAATTCACTGATGCATTTAATTCCTGTATAAAATAGGAAGTTAACGCAGAGGACAGTTAAACAACTGGTTTGAAAATCATAGCATGTAGAGATGGAGCTGGATTTGAATCTAAAAATACTACCCAGAGGTTACATCCTTCTCTTTTTGTTCAGTGTTCAACTTTTAATAAAGGAAAACAATTTAAAGTTTCAAAATATAAGAAACTTCAATAAGTATTTGAATATATTAACATATATTTATTTTTTTATAAACAGTAAATATTTACATAATGAAAATTCACTATAAAGTAAGAAAAATAGATTGTGGAGAATTTATAAATATAAATTCACAAAAAATAAATACAATGATGTATGAGATTGAGTTAATAATAGGTTAGTTAGAAGGTTAGTATTAACCAGGAAAGAGGTTGTGAAAGAAGTAGATTTATTCTATACAGTTGCTGCTCAGTAGATTTTCACAAGGCAAAGGTCCAAGACTATCTTTTAAGATCATGCTGAAGAGGCATCTCTACTTCCAACTCTAAACTGTAGAGTTTTATTGAGCTGTTCTGGCTAAATCTTCTACTCTCTCATATTGACTCTATAATCCTTTGCCTTGACTCTTCTCTAGAGGGTAAACACGAGGAAAGATGGGAAGAGTAGAAGAGATGAGGAGAAAAATGGAGGAGATACATGGGTTCATTACTTTGTCAATATTTTAATAATGTTACTAACAAGCTACATTGCACACTTACTCTATGCTACACAACTGTGTCAATTTCTTCACGTGTATTTCATGCAGACCCTATATTTTAGTTGATACTACTTTTATCAGAGAAGAGAAAACTGAAGTTTAGCAAGTTTGAAGTAATCCTCTCAAGGTCTCATCACCTTGAGAAACTAGACTCAGCCAAAACTTAGCTCTTAGAACGACCCTCCAAACTATCATAACAAGACTGGCAGAAATAAGACTCAGACAAAAGATTTTAAAAGCAAGATTCAGACACAGTCTAATTCTTGAAACCACTGTCCTAACTACCATAACCAATTACCTCCCTTAAACCAAATTCCCACTGAAACTATGACAGGCAATGGAAGGGAAAGGGACAGCAGTGGATCTCATATTTCTGGAGATCCTGTTGAATACCAGAAATTTATGTCCCATAGAGCATATCTCTGAGCTGAGATTCAAACAAAAGTTCGTTTGTCTTCCAGGTCATTTTTTTTTTTTCCTTATACATCACAGCTACCTCAAAAAAAATCTTTAGCTACATAAACATAAATGTGAATTAATGAAATTAATTAAAATAGAGTATGTGTACAATCTGGTTATTAAAATCCATAGGAGGGGGTTAGAAAAAGTTTTAGTTATTTAGATCTTAAACTGCTAAGACAAAAGCTAGGCAAAGAAAAAAATAAATAAATCAGCAAGGAAGACAAAACAGTTTATCTTATTTTCTCTCTTTCAAGTATAATTACTTATATATAAATAGATCATGTGTGGAAAGTTAGAATATCTGTTCACCCTGGGAATATAGCCCAGAAGGAAGTGCAGTCTAGGTAAGTACAGTCAGACCCAAGTGCAGCCCTCCCTATTTCACTGCTAGGTCAAGCATCTATCAACAGCTATAGGAGCCCTCTTGAGATCCTATCTCAGATTAGACTGGAGTTAGAACTTTTTCTTTCCAAAATAAATTAGTTAATCTACAAAGCATGTCCATCAGCCAGAAACTTGTTTTGCAAATCTTTAAAACTGTGCAATATAGTTCTACACATTTCAGTAAAACAACAGTGATCTTTTTAAATGGATGGCTTGAAAAGATTGCAAGTGCCTTCTCATATATTATAAATATGCATTAACCATCTCCCTAACTTATTGCTGGGTTTATCTTATACCCAGTCTAATTACTTTTAGGCATGGAGTGTGTAACGGAGATGCAGGTAGAAGAGTGATGAATGCTAATTTCTATGGTTGAGCTATTGCTACAGAAATTGGTTTAGTCACCCCATACTTTTTTCATCTATTTCAAGTAGCCTCATGTCTGATGAGACTGTAAAGCATCGAAGGAACAGTGAGATGTATGTATGCTTACATTTCTTTTATGCTTGGAAAAAGTCCAGTGCATATTTTTAAATAATTGAAAACTAAGAGAGATTAGATGCTTTCAAAATGATAAGAATTACCATTGCTAAATACTTTTGATTTAGGATATATGACTGAAACATTTCAAAAAATAAAAACAGGAATATTAGGAATATTAATGGATTCTGTGAAAAGCTAAAATATTTCTATGTACTTAAATTTCATTTACAGAAGAACCTGGTACAAAGTGCTAATTACCAAGCATGTCCATGGGAAGTGCATATGTTATTTCAGTTTCTGATCACTATAATCATCATCATTAAACATTTTCTTTGTAAAGTTCTGAGATAGATGTTCTAGAGTTATAAAAAATTAAAACAAAGCTTTTATTTGCATGAGGGATGAAGCAATTAGTTAGAAATGAGCAGTTTTGAACTACACAGGATCACAGAAGCAAACATCACTGCATTAAATCTCTTCAATACACTAAAGACTTCTCTTCACAAAAGCTACCAAAGGTATTTACCTTTCTTCCCAATTGGGAGGCAGCCTTTTGGAATGCTCTGTCCCCTAGGATATAACGCTTTTGGGCGTTCCATTGAGTTTTGCCTGGGAGAAGTTGTAAAACAGTATTTTCCAATTTATTTTCTGTATTATGCCAGCAGATTTACATTTATGACAATGTCTTTCTGCTTAAGCACTTTTTACATAGTTGGGCTCTTGATCTGGGCTCCAAACACACCCAATATTACATTTAATAATTTACATTTAAATGTAACTAAAGAGTGATGTGATACACAATATATATAAAGTATATATATATATATATGTATGTTACATATATGTGACTAAAAGTATCGCCATATCTTGATTATAGTAATGCTTATATGAGTGAATACTTAGGTCAAAACCTATCAAGTTATACAGCTTAAATATGGCAACTATAATACATCAATTTTACTCTAATACAGCTATTAAAAAACTGATCATGCATTTTTCTGGGAAGATTGTAGATTTCATTTCATTCTATAGATATCTAGAATTCTCACAAATGAAGGATCACTGATCTGTATCTTCTTTCCTTCTTGACTATTCTACTTTTAATAAAATTCTTTACACTTTTTCACATTTTATCTTCCTTTCTAGACAAACACCTTTTGTTTAATAATCACACTTCTCTTCATAAAACCGTGCACAGTATTCCATACACTGCTTTGTCCACACTTTTTTCGCCCACACTATGGGCATGTATAAAAGCATTTTTCAATAAGTTGATGATTCAACCCCAAAGTTCATTTACACCATAAAAGAATAGGCTTTAGGAAGCTCTGAATAACAATCACACTTTGCCATCTAGCTAGAATGTACTCCCTCCCAGAGGTACAGTGAACCAAATCTGCCAGCAGCTCAAATCGGGGAGGAATGTGAGTGCAGCCTCGGTCCCGTTTCTAAATGAATCTATAGTAACAGCTTCGTGAACACATTTATCTTTCCATTAAATAAGTGCAGGCAGGTCCCCTTTGAGATCTGAATGCTAGCTGGCAGGTGGCAGATCTATTCTGGAGCTCCTGCATCTCAGATTTTGCTCATTGCTGAATTCCCATCTGAAGTATGGTGCACAGCACAGAGAGCAGCTTGGTTGGTCTAATACATTCTAATACATGGAGTTTAAGTTTATGAATCCTGGCTATTTCATTGACTTGTTCTTTTATCTAAAACAAATAATAAAAAAATACTTAAATCTCCATTTTCCTTGTTTCCTCATTTCATAATTGGAAATGAAAACTGATGATCTGCCATATCTATTCCTTGTTGGAAAAAAAAGTCACTTTTATAAACCAGATAGTTCCAAGAGAAGAACAGTTACAAATATTGATTCTTCTAAGGGTGGTGGAGAAGGGACTGCATTCTGACCTCTGGAGCTCCCTCGCACAATCAGCACAAGCCTAAATGGGACAGAGAATCAGCCACCGCTCTGAGCAAGGGTGAGGGTCACACATGGAAGGCAGGCTGGTGTTCGCTCATTCAGCTGGCACACTGCAGCCAGCGCTCTGCCCGGCACAGAGCAGGTGCACAGTGGCTGGTAACGAAACTGAGGGATGGAAGAAGAAATGCCCTCAGATCCAGTCGGGAGCCAATTGTCAGAGACAATTCTCCCAGTTACATTGCAGCTGCCATTATGCTTACTGTGTTGCCGGCTCTTTGTACTGCTCTGAAACGGAGTTCTTTACCAGCAGCTGCCTGGACTACACAGACGGCATGAGATAATACATTAAAGCAGTTTGCACAATCCCTGGCTCGCGGTGCATAGGCAGGTGTTAGATGATGATGATGATGATCGCCAGAAGAGCGGTAATCTCATCAAGATGGATCCTATCCAGAACAAGGAGCCGGTTTAGAAAGTAGAATGTTTCAACCCTTCTGCACCCACTGTTAGTCTAAATGAGAGAACAGGCCTCATGCTGTTCAAGAGAGCAGATCAAGTTCTGGAGGGAGAAGGAGCAGGAAGAAAATTAACACACAACAACAACGTGATCCCTATAAAATGTAGTGTGTACATAATGCCACAATTCAGTGCTCAAAAAAAAAAAAAGTTCCTGAACACACACAATATCTGACAAGTCTAGAATTTAAATATAAATGGTAAAATAGTACAGCATCTTGAATTTTGTTGCTAATTAAAGGACTGCTGTTGGACAGATAATTACCCACCAGCAATGTGAACCTGGACAAATCTGCCTTGCAGTTTTTTCTAGTCTTCAGTTTCTTCATCTGTAAAAGGAGGGGCAGGAACCAGATGAAATTTCAGGTGTCTTGTAGTTTGTTTATATTTGCACTCCTAGAAAAACTTATCTTTCATTTTGATTTTATATTGGCCTTTATAATGCAATCATAATCCTAATTTATTCATCTCCTCCCTATAATGCTTTATGCTTTATATACTTTTTCAATAAACTTTAATACCAACATTTCATACACATATATAAATAAGGGAAATCAAAGTTAACTTTTCTTCAATCATTTGTCTGTGTTCATACTCTACCCATTTCCTCCCTGATCCAACAAAATCTGCCAATACTTGTATTATAGTTTCTTTGTTGTTTCAACTTTACTGTTAAAACTTCTCATGCACATTAAACCCACCTTGGTTTCCTGATACTCTGCAAAGGAAAACTAAAGTCCCTTCAGTTATTCAAAGTCGTTTACTTAACTATCCCAGGGTTTTATCATATCTTGTTCCTCTTCACAGTTAGGATATGGATAGATATGCCTGTTCTACATGTTTTTTAACTAACCAGAATGATGCCTGTATTGCAGATTAGTTGAAAAAAAAAGGAGATTCCAGAAACTGCATGGTAAAAGGCCCTTAAAAGGAATATGGATTTTTGTAGTTACCTGTATGGCATTCAGAACCCATGAGGGCTAAAAAGGAATAAGAGCTTAAAGGAAATATAAAGAAAGGAGAGGAAGGGAAAATAATAGAATGAGTTCAAATTGATGAGTTAGTAAGAAAATTCAAGTTCAGCAAAGCTTTGAAGATTAAGAAAAGGAAACAGTATTGGATGATAGTGCTGCTGGGATTCAGAAAAAAAAAACACCTGGTCTAGGATTAATGCAATGAGTAATTAATGGATCTGTTAAATTTGTGAATTTCTGTAAGTGTCTATGTTTTCTCAAACCAACACTTTCTGTCTTAGGCTTTAAAAGCTACCCCCAAAACTGTGGCAGCAATTTCACCTATTTTGAATAGGCAATGTAAGTATTAATTTTAAAAGTTTTTGTTGGCTTTTAATGTTTCCATAAAAATTTTTTCTATTATACAGTTTCAATCTTGCAAGAACTCTTGCTGTATGCAGTTTCTTTAATAACAGTCAACAAGATAATTTTACAAAACAACATTATTTCTCTGTAAGCCTTTATATCTTTATAATGTAAGAAATTCAGACCATGGAATTTTAACATTAGAATTCTGAAAGCTTTAGATGACTATTTTGCATTCTTTCCAAGAATTATATATATTCATCTCAAATATTTTCTATATAATTTTCTTTCTTTCCTACACATATCTTTAAAATGTACCATTTCCCAAGCAGAAAATATTTGTTTTCACTGCCACAGTGTCTAAAGTACTTTAAACATTTATATACAAATTCCAAGATGTTTAGATGTTTCTCAAATACCATGTAGAGAAACTCTTCATTTTTTAAATATAAATGATTAAGGAACAGCTGTGAAGCAGGTTAGAAAATGCCAACAGGTTTTCAATTAAAAGTTTCATTTAACTAATGTAATTATTCTTATCTAATTAAATTTTTCCACTAAGATCAGTCCATTGAGATATCTGATTCTCTTTTAAAATGTTCCACGAAGCTCTTACTAGCGCCCACGAACCACTCTGTATTGACGGGATTCTTAATGAACTCTCTAGCAACAATGCACTGGCCTTAATAATTTAGGTCCTGTTAAATCGTGTCTGCTGCTTTACTACATTGGGAACTGCTATTGATCTAGAGAAGAGTCAATATCAAGGGGAAGTATTCTCTGCACTTCCAGCATATGTTCAGTACATCCAATTATTCTGATATTTGGAGCTCAAATTAGCTTCTTACATTAAAAAATTTATATTCCTCAATATTGCTTATATTTACTTTTCTCAATGTAATGAATTAAAATTGATTTTATACTGTTAACAGATTGATTCTTTCTAATTTGAAATCCAAGACTATGCAAACCAAAAATATACCAGAAATTTGAGTTCATGTAAATACTAGTTCCAAATGCCTACAAAAATTGAGAACCTGATACTTTATATATTATTTACCCAAATCAAAATTTAAATGATAGCTAAGATATATTTTAAGCATGATTTGAAGAATAAAGTTGAAGTTTACATCAATGTGTGTATGTTGGTCGCTCAGTCGTGTCTGACTCTTTGCAACCCCATGGACTGTAGCCCCCCAGGCTCCTCTGTGCATGGAATTCTCCAGGCAAGAATACTGGAGTGGATACTAATTTGCTTCTCCAGGGGATCTTCCTGACCCAGAGACTGAACTTGGGTCTCCTGCATTGCAGGCAAATTCTTTACTATCTGAGCCACCAGGGAAACTCTTGATACAGATATTTCTGAATAAATAAAATGATATCCAAATAAATCATACCAATATGTGTCCAAAACAGATTTTTGTGCTCTTCTTGTGAGCCTAGCTTTTTATATTATGCGCTGTATATAAAATTGTAATACTAACTTCTCATAGGGGCTTCCCTGGTGGCTCAGTGGTAAAGTCTTCTCATAGAAATGTGAAAAAAAGTAAAGTTTCACAGAAATTTAATGGGACTTACAGCTTTAGCTTTGTAATGGATTAGTCCCCATTGGAAATCATGCAATCTTTCCTAGCTTCATTTTTTTCATCTTTAAAATAAGTAGAATAATGATGTATCTTACATTGTAAGGATCAAATTAGATAAATTTAGAAAAGTGAGAACTATAAAGATTTTAAATGTGTCATAATTACAGAGTGGGGTAAGTGAGAATCTCAAGAATGTTAACACTAGTAATATCAACTTAGATTAGGATTCAGTCTTTGAGGGAAAAAAATAACGATTTGCATGTTCACATTTCAGTGTACCTTAGAACTTAACATGAAATTTTCCTATCTTTTCACTACTTTAAATAACCTAGTTGATTCCTACTTTAAAACTGCATTGATTTAACTAATTATTGTTTTCATTGTCAAAAGGNGATGGTACAAATGTCTTAAGAGGCATAAAAAAATGATCATCTGAGGAAACAAAAAGAAATTTAAGAAGTGATGAGGCAGTAAAAAAATGAATAGCCTAAGCATTCTGAAAATAAAAGAGCTTAAAACGGTTTTCCTTCTTAGTTGAAAGAGAAATTTGGTAAATTTGTGAGGAAAAAATTTAAATAAAAAGACATTCCATATTTAACTTTATCCTTGAGCTTAGCTCATTTATAGGAGTTCTATAAAGCATGCATTGACTCAAGACTCACTGATGGCATCTGAGTAAGTACAGTGAGCCTCAGTGCAAGGCTGTTAACCACTGAGCAGGCTCCTGTGTTTCCAGAGTTCATAGCATCAAATAATATTTCTTCTGCTCCTTTGCATTCCTAACCCTGAGAACTTCCGTTCTTCTCTTCCCCAAACGTATATCCTTCAGGGCCTTCTCTACTTTATCACCTTGTAAATACAAGCCACCTAATGAATACCCACAGATACTTTGAATGAATACCCACAGATACTTTGAAGGGAAAATTACTGCAATTATAAATATAATTCTATGTTAAATGTTGAACAGAATTTGACAGACTTTTTTATAATTAGGTATTTCCAACTATTTTTGTTCTCAAGGAAACCAGTACAAAGGTATTATACATATCTATCATGCAAAACAGAAGAATAAAGTTTACTTTTATTTCTTTATTCTTTGAAATTAGGTGACTCACAAGGACGCTCCTTGACCAGAATGTAAAAGAGAGAAATTTACCATAGATATGAAAACACTGGGTAATAAGCATATCTGTTATGACATTGGCATATTATATCGATTTTTAACTATATCCCCTGAACAATGTTTTGCCTTTTTATATTAGAAAGTAAATACTTCACAAAGAAGTTATTTAACTACTTTCTACAATTCCTACCATATGGCATTGTGTAGGTACTTTTCAGATATGATTTAATTTAATTTTCTTTAACANTATATCGATTTTTAACTATATCCCATGAACGATGTTTTGCCTTTTTATGTTAGAAAGTAAATACTTCATAAAGAAGTTATTTAATTACTTTCTACAATTCCTACCATATGGCATTGTGTAGGTACTTTTCATATATGATTTAATTTAATTTTCTTTAACAATCTAATGGTGTGGGTAAAAGATTCTGAAGAGTTGAGGCTTAAATCATCCAGTAAGGGGCACACTTGAGAGATTCTGCTTTTCTGAAGCCATGATACATTATGACATCAATTGTGGCTATTTATAGCAGTGGCTAGAGAGCACAAGTTACCACCTATTTTAGCTGTCTCTTATACACATCTTGCCTGGATTTAACTTGCCCATGCCTGAACCAGTGGTAGTTATCAATAGGCCTATAGTGCATAGAGCTAGGAGACTGGGTCAGGGAAAAACTGGGAGGGGAAAAATATTCTGTTGTAATAGGAAGAGATGCTGAGNAGCTCCACTCCTCTTAAGCTAATGCAGTGTGCTCTATGAAACAAAGATCACTGAAAAGATAGCTTTTATCCAAAGCTTTTCATCATTGAAAAGTCAGCTTTCATTTCTTGATGACATGAAGTTATTTTTTTTCAATCCAGAGGTGAGAAAGAGTCAGTAAAATTTCTAGGTAAGAAAAATCACAATTTCCTCATGAGACATAGGTGCATAATGATGTGCTAGTACCTATAGTTGAGTGTTAGAAAAAACAGTTAATACTATTCTGGAAAACAATCCGGAAATCAGTGTCAAGCACAAACTGGGACATTACAATTTCCCTTTGGAAATTTTACTCCATTGAAACAATAATACAAGATCATACAGATGTATATACAAATACATGCATAAAACACGGTTTATACTTTTTTAAAAAATATACCACCTGAATTTCAAAGCTAAGAAACTAATGTTAAATAACTGAATATTGTAAAACTATCAAATTATTGTCTAGAGCTATATGTATTGACTTTTAAGTATAGATGTTAAAATTTAGATATCCATGCTATAAAATAATGTATTCCTCTTGTAATGGATTATAGCATATNTTCAAAGCTAAGAAACTAATGTTAAATAACTGAATATTGTAAAACTATTAAATTATTGTCTAGAGCTATATGTATTGACATTTAAGTATAGATGTTAAAATTTAGATATCCGTGCTATAAAATAATGTATTCCTCTTGTAATGGATTATAGCATATAGCCTTACATTTAGTAAAACAATTTAGAGTCTGCCATCCATGCTCCAAACTTTGAGGTAATTATTCTCAATACCATTGATGTATAAACACAAACCCACATAGATATTACATTTATTTTTATTGTTTTAATCAAAAGTGCAATAGTCTCAAGTTGCTTTAAAAAGAAAAGAAAAAAAAAACTAAACTAAAAATATACCCTTCCAAGTTAGTGTTAAGTTCTACCTTATCATTTTTAGCTACTAAATAAATTTCAATTATGGATACTCTTAAGATATAAACTGTTTAGGCATAAACAAAATATAGGTTATACCTCTCCTAAGGCACAGTTGTACTCATGCATGATAGTGGATAATTATGTGTTGTGCCTATAAACAGCAGAATTTTAGGCATATTTTACTTTATTGTACCTTGCAGATACCATGCTTTTTATACATTGGAGGTTTGCAGCAACCTTGTATCCAGAAAGTTTATTGGTACTATTTTTCCAACGGTATTCGCTTGCTTTGTGGCCATGTTGCATTTACATAATTCTCACAATCTTTAAAAGTTTTCCTTATTATTACTTGCTATGATGATCTGCAAAAAGATTAAAATCTTCAGTTTGCTGAAGATTCAGATAATGTTTACTATTTTTTAGCAATTAAGTGTATTTTGATTAAGGTTGTGCCTTATATTTTTAGACATAATGCTATTACACACTTAATAGACTACAGTATAGTAGAAACTTTTATAGGTAATGGAAATTTTAAAAATTGCTATAACTTTTCTTTAACAGTGGTCTGGAACTGAACTTGCAATAACTTTAAGGTATGACTTAATGAAACAAATTCAAATTTTATGTTTTTATTAAAAGTAGCATGTTTAATGAACTTATTTACAAAACAGAAATATAGTCACAGATATAGAAAACAAAGAGGGAAAGTGTTGGGGAGGAGGGATACACTGGGAGATTGGGATTGACGTACACACACTACTATGTATAAAATAGATAACTAACAAGGACCTGTGGTATAGTACGGGGAACTCTATTTAGTACACTGTAATGACTTACATGGGAAAGAATTTTAAGAGTGGATATACGTATATTTATAACTTATTCACTTTGCTATACAGCAGAAACTAACACAACATTTTAAATCAACTACAATCCAATAATTATCTTTTTTAAAGCATATTTTCTTCTGAATTCTAGGTAACTCACTGTTTAAACAAGCCACTTCTAATTTCTCTAAAGTTTTCCACTACAGATTTTTTTTATCTTTATGCATGTAAACTCAACCAAAAGTAAAGGTCAGGCCCCAAGACTGTCAGATGAGAGCTGCCTGGATGACTTGTCATTGTAAAGGCTGTCTGTTTTGGACAACTACAAACAACCCGTCAGGCCATCATCTGTGTCAGTAGACATAAAGAATTATTTTCTAAATATGGACATCAAAAGGAAAAAGTGATTAATCAAGTCATATCTTAAAGCTTTCCTACAAGCATTGTGCTGTTAATTAACATGGTATCTGCTTCCTGCAAATGAAGCCTCAAGCTATTAAATAAAATTACTGTGGTGCTCCCTAAGTGTGAGGCTCATTTGGAAAAGCACTAATACGTTATTTTTTTTCTGTCTTGAGCTGAGCGATTAGCAGGCAACTCAGCTCTACAAGATGACACTCCCAGAAGTCATCTGGTCTGAAAGACATGTTGTATTTACCTGAAAAACAGTTTGACAATTATATGGCATGACTAGATGTTTTCAAACAAACATGGTAGTTTTATATACTTATGTATAACTGACTTTGTTATAAAAAATATTTGAGGTAAGCATAGCCAATCTTTTTTTCCCAATTGAATTTTACATAAATCCAAATGTGTTCATTTAAGTCAAACATGAGGGCTTCCCTGGTGGCTCAGATGGTAAAGAATCTGTCTGCAATACAGGAGACCCAGGTTTGATCCCTGGTTTGGGAAGATACGCTGGAAAAGAGAATAGCAACCTACTCCAGTATTCTTGCCTGGAAAATTCCATGGACAGAGGAGCCTGGTGGGCTACCGTCCACGGAGTCACAAAGAGTTGAACACAACTGAGTGACTAATACATATACACAGTATGTCAACCATGACTTTGAGGAAGGTTTTAAATATTTCAGGAACTGTTTAGGACCATTATTTTGATATTATCAATGATATCACATATTGAACCATAAGATTTAAAAAATATTCAAGAATAATTATTAAAAAGTTATAATTAATTCTATAGCTGCTGGTGCTGCTGCTAAGTCGCTTCAGTCACGTCCAACTCTGTGTGACCCCATAGACGGCAGCCCGCTAGGCTCCCCCGTCCCTGGGATTCTCCAGGCAAGAACACTGGAGTGGGTTGTCTTAAAATTATCTACTAATATTGATTTTCTCAATTTTCTCTAAAATCAAGTCCCAAATCAGTGAGCTATCATTTTAAGCATAAGTGGAACAAGTACATAAATTTTACCAGTAAAATGTTGTTTCAATGATGCCAGTCTTTATCATTTTCTTAAGTGATTTCTNTCTTAAAATTATCTACTAATATTGATTTTCTCAATTTTCTCTAAAATCAAGTCCCAAATCAGTGAGCTATCATTTTAAGCATAAGTGGAACAAGTACATAAATTTTACCAGTAAAATGTTGTTTCAATGATGCCAGTCTTTATCATTTTCTTAAGTGATTTCTTCATATTGAAAATGCTTTACATTTATAAATTATTATTTGGCTCCTTATTCCAATCAATGCATCTTGCAAAACACAGATAGTTTAAAATGTTGTTTTAATAATTTAATTTAAGTTTTAATGGAATTAAACTCATATAAAATTTTGAAATTTAGCCTCAATATTTGCAATGCAAAAAAAAAATGGATTCCATATAAATGACTTATAGAACTTTTTTGAGAAATCAGACTTCAATAGATGTATAAGAAAACCCAAATTTAATATGTTCCTTATTTCCAAATAAGGGGTCACTTTAATTATTACACACCCAGATTAACTTCATTTAAAGGTAATGCCTGCCATTTCTATAGACTCTGAAGAATAGGTTACAATATTAATTTCTACTCCATGGATAGGAAGCAAGAAGGGCTGATTTCCTAAGAAAACACTTCCTCCCACAAGGAAAAAAAAATATCTTGCTTCTGTTTTCATGTGCCTTCTTTCAGCAGTATATTAAGTCTCTACCTCTGGGTTAGGCAGAATAACTCTAAGACTAATCCAAGTAGCTTTTGCAAAAAAGGATGCAAATGCACTCTCTAAAACTGAAACACAGTCTGAAATAGTTGAATTATTCATTCCACTATTTTTCCTAGAAAATATGCCAACTATTAAAATCCAAATGATGTGCCCAACTGTATGTGTATTTACATAATAGTGCTTCCCCGGTGGCTCAGATTGTAAAGCCTTTGATTGCAATGTGGGACACCCGGGTTTGATGCCTGGGTCTGGAAGATTCCCTGGAGAAGGAAATGGCAATCCACTCCAGTAGTCTTGCTGGGAAAATTTCACGGATGGAGGAGCCTAGTAGGCTACACTCCATGGGGTCACAGAGTTGGACACGACTGAGCGACTTCACTTTGATTTTTACATAATAGTACATGGTTGTTTAGTCACTGAGTCACATCTGACTCTTCTGTGACCCATGGACTGTAGCCCACCAGCCTCCTCTGTCCATGTCGTTTCCCAGGGAAGAATACTGGAAGGAGTTATCCTTTCCTTCTCCAGGGGATATCCCCATTCAGGGATTGAACCTATGTCTCCTGCATTGGCAAGTGGATTCTCTACCATTGAGTGACCATGGAAACCCAATAATACATTAATACAGTCATAAAATATTTAGAGTCAGAAGAAAATCAGAGAGGACGCACACCAATAGACACATGCATTCCATAATCAGCTACCGTATGGTAGACAAAGAGAAAAATGAATTACCTAATGAAATATTTAGATGCAGACTTTCCATTGATTGATTATTGAGGAGATAAAAGGAGTAATAACAAGAAGAAAGGAGGTTACAGTAACTCTTAGTTTTCTTATTATTGAGGCTAGTAGAAAGATGATTATTATAGCCACTTATGATTATACAGTGGAAGTGAGAAATAGATTTAAGGGACTAGATCTGATAGACAGAGTGCCTGATTAATGATGGACGGAGGTTTGTGACATTGAACTAGTTACAAGGATCAAGACCATCATCATGGAAAAGAAATGCAAAAAAGCAAAATGGCTGTCTGAGGAGGCCATACAAATAGATGTGAAAAGAAGAGAAGTGAANGATGCTGGGAAGGATTGGGGGCAGGAGGAGAAGGGGATGACAGAGGATGAGATGGCTGGATGGCATTACTGACTCGATGAACATGAGTCTGAGTGAACTCCAGGAGATGGTGATGGACAGGGAGGCCTTCCCTGGTGCCATTCATGGGGTTGCGAAGATTTGGACATGACTGAGTGACTGAACTGAACTGAAATTGCTAGAGTGCGAGATCAGTGGAATTGTGTGGTAGTTTGAACTTTTTTTGGCATTGCCTTCCTTTGGGATTCGAGTGAAAACTGACCTTTTCCAGTCCTGTGGGCACTGCTGAATTTTCCAGATTTTCTGGCATATTGAGTGCAGCACTTTCACAGCATCATCTTGGTGCAAGAACTAAATCTTTTGTAATTTTCTGAATTTGCTTTGACCTTCCTTAANCTTTTCCAGTCCTGTGGGCACTGCTGAATTTTCCAGATTTTCTGGCATATTGAGTGCAGCACTTTCACAGCATCATCTTGGTGCAAGAACTAAAACTTTTGTAATTTTCTGAATTTGCTTTGACCTTCCTTAAAGGTAAATGTTTACCTCTTCCCCACTATCAAGTCAGACAATATTCCTAAGTTGTTTTTGCTTTCCACTTTGCAAGTGATAAGTCTGCAGCAGTACTAGCAGCAATCAGGACTGATTATATGATTTGTGGGGTCCAGTTTGAAACAAAAATAGATGGCCTCGGGGTGGGAGATGGGAGGGACGTTTAAGGAGGAGGGGATATATGTATACTTACGTCTGATTCATGTTGAGGNAAAGGTAAATGTTTACCTCTTCCCCACTATCAAGTCAGACAATATTCCTAAGTTGTTTTTGCTTTCCACTTTGCAAGTGACAAGTCTGCAGCAGTACTAGCAGCAATCAGCACTGATTATATGATTTGTGGGGTCCAGTTTGAAATAAAAATAGATGGCCTCGGGGTGGGAGATGGGAGGGATGTTTAAGGAGGAGGGGATATATGTATACTTACGTCTGATTCATGTTGAGGTTTGACAGAAAACAACAAAATTCTGTAAAGCAATTATCCTTCAGTAAAAAATAAATAAATAAACTGAAAAAAGAAAAGGAAAAAAAAACGCATCTACTCAAACATTAAGATTGCACAATGGCAACAGCATAGCATTAACACAAGCACATGTCTCTTCTAATAATTGGATCCTGTGTGACTGTACAAATCACATGATCAAAAAATTGACTCTGGAATCTACCTTCATCTTTTAGTTTCAAATGGGTTCAGGTGAATGAAACAATAATATATTATTTTCCACAAAAGACAAAACATTTCATCTGGAAATTTTCTTAAATCTTTAATGGGCAAGAGAAAAGAATCCTGTGGTGTTTTAGAGTTATTAGCAACAGAGATATATGACTTCTCAATCAATCAAAAAGGATTGATTTGAGCAGAAGATACTGATGATTTTGACTGGTTGAATAAACCAAGCATGATCATAACGTGGTAATTTTCTTCCATTAAAAAACTGGAAATGAAATGTTTGACTTTTGGGATACATAGCATTAACAATATATCCAAATAGCCAGTTAATTTGAGTTATTTATTCAAGTAACTGACAGTGATCAAATAACAGACAGTGACTAAATAGGGCCAATATTCCATTTCTAGAAAGCTCTGATTCAGAGTCTTTTTCAGGATTGAGTGAATTAGGACAATTACACCAGCCCAGAGCTTTGGTGCTGAGGGAATCACTCAGTTGTTAAAAACAAATCCTGCGACTCCAATGTTCTTACCACATTGTCAAGGAATCAAAGCAGTAGGCATAGCCCTTTGATTTTCTGCCAAGACCCTCGATCTTTACATTGTCCTTTTGTCATTATTTGTTTCTCAGGAGAATGGCCTTGATGTTCTTTGAAACATTATTTCATTTGTACATAAGCGTCTCCAAGGAACCCCCAGCATGATTTGTCCTGGCACTGCAGCCTCTTGCAGACAGTGCTGGGATGGGTACCTGCTGCTGAGACAGCCCCACCTGACTCTGGGAGATGCAGGTAAAAGCCAGTGTTTGATGTCTGATAATTCAGTCATAACAAAGTTTCTCATCCAAATGATCATGCCAAAAAAGAACAGCAGAATGTATTGAAAGATTAGACTTTGATGCTGACTCTAGTTAGCTGTTAGGTTAATCTCAGGGGTGTCTGAAACTGACCCATAGAACGTATCTACTTTTTAGCTGAAAATTAACTAGACCTGAAAGCTGTAATTAGCGTCTTGAATTTGGACAAACCTCAAACCCTGTCAAGTCAGGTACCCAATGACACCATTTTAGATTAAGTCATTTATCAAACTGGACCCGAGAAAGATTCAGAGCCATATATAGACCTAAATCATCCCCTCTCCTTCTGAGGAAGATTAGGAGGTACCCAATTAAGAAAAGAAATGGGAACACCATGGAAAGATGTGATTAGGTAAAACCTTTGCATCTAGTTTTGTTAAAAATATAACCCTGAAATATTCTGGCCACAAAAATTTTTACTGTGAGTCTGAAGAAAAGCAAAGACTCTTAGGGTCCTATTCTAGTGAAGTACTTTACAAGTTTGCTGATTTTAGAGTCAGGAGAGGAATGCTGCAGAATGATAATGAAACTATAAGCATAGCCAGCAGGGAAAGAGTATGTGTACTGTCAGGAACTCTGAGAGAAATGAACGGGCCACAGTTACACAATTTTGTGTTCTCAACTTCTTGCTAAGTTCCCTGTGGAGACCTGTTAAAAAAAAAAAAAGTTGCTTGAACAACAACAAAAAGAAGGGGAGATGAAACCATCAGAGTCACATAGATGTAAATGCTCTTGCTTCCTTTTACAAATGATGTGTATGTGTGTGGTCAGCTGCTCAGTCATGTCTGACTCTTTGTAACCCCATGCACTGTAGCTCACCAGGCTCCTCAGTCCACAGAATTTTTTAGGCAAGAATTCTAGAGCAAGTTGACATTTCCTACTCCAGAGGATCTTCCTGACCCAGGGACTGAACCCGCATCTCCTGTGTCTCCTGCAGATTCTTCACCCCTGAGCTATCAGGGAAATCCTTACAAGGCATGAGTATCAGTCAAAACAAAAAGG
>SJYW01021571.1:486749-498058 GCA_006410735.1 Raphicerus campestris
TGAGTCTGAGTGAACTCCAGGAGATGGTGATGGACAGGGAGGCCTTCCCTGGTGCCATTCATGGGGTTGCGAAGATTTGGACATGACTGAGTGACTGAACTGAACTGAAATTGCTAGAGTGCGAGATCAGTGGAATTGTGTGGTAGTTTGAACTTTTTTTGGCATTGCCTTCCTTTGGGATTCGAGTGAAAACTGACCTTTTCCAGTCCTGTGGGCACTGCTGAATTTTCCAGATTTTCTGGCATATTGAGTGCAGCACTTTCACAGCATCATCTTGGTGCAAGAACTAAAACTTTTGTAATTTTCTGAATTTGCTTTGACCTTCCTTAAAGGTAAATGTTTACCTCTTCCCCACTATCAAGTCAGACAATATTCCTAAGTTGTTTTTGCTTTCCACTTTGCAAGTGACAAGTCTGCAGCAGTACTAGCAGCAATCAGCACTGATTATATGATTTGTGGGGTCCAGTTTGAAACAAAAATAGATGGCCTCGGGGTGGGAGATGGGAGGGATGTTTAAGGAGGAGGGGATATATGTATACTTACGTCTGATTCATGTTGAAGTTTGACAGAAAACAACAAAATTCTGTAAAGCAATTATCCTTCAGTAAAAAATAAATAAATAAACTGAAAAAAGAAAAGGAAAAAAAAAGGCATCTACTCAAACATTAAGATTGCACAATGGCAACAGCATAGCATTAACACAAGCACATGTCTCTTCTAATAATTGGATCCTGTGTGACTGTACAAATCACATGATCAAAAAATTGACTCTGGAATCTACCTTCATCTTTTAGTTTCAAATGGGTTCAGGTGAATGAAACAATAATATATTATTTTCCACAAAAGACAAAACATTTCATCTGGAAATTTTCTTAAATCTGTAGTGGGCAAGAGAAAAGAATCCTGTGGTGTTTTAGAGTTATTAGCAACAGAGATATATGACTTCTCAATCAATCAAAAAGGATTGATTTGAGCAGAAGATACTGATGATTTTGACTGGTTGAATAAACCAAGCATGATCACAACGTGGTAATTTTCTTCCATTAAAAAACTGGAAATGAAATGTTTACCTTTTGGGATACATAGCGTTAACAATATATCCAAATAGCCAGTTAATTTGAGTTATTTATTCAAGTAACTGACAGTGATCAAATAACAGACAGTGATTATTCCAATCAGACAGCCAATATTCCATTTCTAGAAACCTCTGATTCAGAGTCTTTTTCAGGATTGAGTGAATTAGGACAATTACACCAGCCCAGAGCTTTGGTGCTGAGGGAATCACTCAGTTGTTAAAAACAAATCCTGCGACTCCAATGTTCTTACCACATTGTCAAGGAATCAAAGCAGTAGGCATAGCCCTTTGATTTTCTGCCAAGACCCTCGATCTTTACATTGTCCTTTTGTCATTATTTGTTTCTCAGGAGAATGGCCTTGATGTTCTTTGAAACATTATTTCATTTGTACATAAGCGTCTCCAAGGAACCCCCAGCATGATTTGTCCTGGCACTGCAGCCTCTTGCAGACAGTGCTGGGATGGGTACCTGCTGCTGAGACAGCCCACCTGACTCTGGGAGATGTAGGTAAAAGCCAGTGTTTGATGTCTGATAATTCAGTCATAACAAAGTTTCTCATCCAAATGATCATGCCAAAAAAGAACAGCAGAATGTATTGAAAGATTAGACTTTGATGCTGACTCTAGTTAGCTGTTAGGTTAATCTCAGGGGTGTCTGAAACTGACCCATAGAACGTATCTACTTTTTAGCTGAAAATTAACTAGACCTGAAAGCTGTAATTAGCGTCTTGAATTTGGACAAACCTCAAACCCTGTCAAGTCAGGTACCCAATGACACCATTTTAGATTAAGTCATTTATCAAACTGGACCCGAGAAAGATTCAGAGCCATATATAGACCTAAATCATCCCCTCTCCTTCTGAGGAAGATTAGGAGGTACCCAATTAAGAAAAGAAATGGGAACACCATGGAAAGATGTGATTAGGTAAAACCTTTGCATCTAGTTTTGTTAAAAATATAACCCTGAAATATTCTGGCCACAAAAATTTTTACTGTGAGTCTGAAGAAAAGCAAAGACTCTTAGGGTCCTATTCTAGTGAAGTACTTTACAAGTTTGCTGATTTTAGAGTCAGGAGAGGAATGCTGCAGAATGATAATGAAACTATAAGCATAGCCAGCAGGAAAAGAGTATGTGTACTGTCAGGAACTCTGAGAGAAATGAACGGGCCACAGTTACACAATTTTGTGTTCTCAACTTCTTGCTAAGTTCCCTGTGGAGACCTGTTAAAAAAAAAAAGTTGCTTGAACAACAACAAAAAGAAGGGGAGATGAAACCATCAGAGTCACATAGATGTAAATGCTCCTGCTTCCTTTTACAAATGATGTGTGTGTGTGGTCAGCTGCTCAGTCATGTCTGACTCTTTTTAACCCCATGCACTGTAGCTCACCAGGCTCCTCAGTCCACAGAATTTTTTAGGCAAGAATTCTAGAGCAAGTTGACATTTCCTACTCCAGAGGATCTTCCTGACCCAGGGACTGAACCCGCATCTCCTGTGTCTCCTGCAGATTCTTCACCCCTGAGCTATCAGGGAAATCCTTACAAGGCATGAGTATCAGTCAAAACAAAAAGGTTACCCAACAGTTGACATTATTTCTTTTTGTAGCCAGAAAATACAGAGATGCTGGCCCTAAGGTGATTTTCACATGCAAGTGAGCTTGAAAAGATTAATATGTGATCCACACCTTTCTCCAGACTGACAGGTATGATCTCTCCGCTGCTGCTAAGTCACTTCAGTCATGTCCGACTCTGCAACCCCATAGATGGCAGCCCACCAGGCTCCCCCATCCCTGGGATTCTCCAGGCAAGAACACTGGACTGGGCTGCCATTTCCTTCTCCAATGCATGAAAGTGAAAAGTGAAAGTGAAGTCGCTCAGTTGTGCCTGACTCTTAGTGACCCTGTGGACTGCAGCCTACCAGGCACCTCCGTCCATGAGATCTCTCTAAATGGAGGCAAAAGAAGACACTCAGTATATGAATTCTAGGGAGGATTTAACTGACTTAAGAGAGTTTACTCAGATTCACTACTAGCACATCACTGAAACTGTGTCATCCATCAACTAACAGCTGACCCTTGATTCTCATTACTGTTTAACATATAGTAAGTATCTCATATGAGACAGATACTGTACAGATAATGTAAACACATGATTGTCAAAGTCAAGAGATGAAAAGTTAGCTTTGGCTGACAGTGTTAGCGTTCTCAAAAATTATATTCACTAAGCAAATATCTCAAAATGATGCACAGCACAGGAGGCACTGTTTGTGTTAACCCTGTTATGCATATTTTTAATTCTAAAATCTCACTCAATTTAGTACCACTAAATTCATATTTCAATAGCCTATAAAAACTTTCATAGGTATATCCTCACTCAAGGATATTAAACAATTTAAAATGTTTTTGTTTAAAAATTAAGTGCTGCGGTGATCTAGCTAGTAATCACTAAAAGAGAGACTTTATCTAATGAACTGAATATTGTTGAAATTGCTCACAGATTTTGAAATAACTACTAGGGAAATTGTAATGCAAATAAAAGTATCTAAAGCCTGAAATATTAATGACATTAATTGTTGCTGATTAATATACAGCAAAGGACCTTAATGGTGTTTTTACTACTTCAACTCAAATGACCAGCACCGAATCTGTTCTGCAGTTAATAGCCCTATGTCCCCTGGTAAACTGTAACTTCTCCAAACCCCATCTTTCTCAGCTATAAACTGAGAGCAATAATACCTGTTCTACTTAGTAAACCATGGTGTAAGGTAGCTTAAAGGACATAATGTAAAAGCACACTTAAATGTCTATGCAGTCATTAGCTGCTTCTTTTGTTTTTCAAATCTAGATACTTCCAGCTTGGGGGAAGGCTCTTTTTTTTAATCATATTTTTTTTCCCCAACCCCAACAACAATAATAAAACGTAGCAATTTTTAGGTCTTACATTGAAGGAACTCATACAACTGTAACTTGCATTCTTTAATATCATATTCAGATTTTAATACTTCTTTAAATAACATCAAAGTTGGGAAAAACAAAATATGTATTGTCCATTTATGGCAAAGCTTCAGTGGAGTTGGTCATTATAGATGTAGAAAATATGCCTAAGAATTTTTTAGTATGCTACTTGATATGCAAAAATGAAATTATCTGAAACTGCAGTGTTGTCAAGCATCATTTAGTTTGGGGGCACTGTAAATGGACTTAAAAAAAAAAGAAAATCAGTCAATTCTACTTGAATACAAAATACTTTAACTTATAATTTAAAATATTTCTGCCACAACCTCCATATCTCAGTGAGATAGTTTTATTCTTTTGAAATGAAACAAAGTTAAACAAAAGCTTTTATTTGTTCCCAATTTATTAATTTTGTTTGCTAAAAGCTTTCCTATGTAAGCCAATTGTTTCCAATGAATGAATGAAGAAATAGCTTGAAAAAAAAAGAATAATCCCCCTAGTTTATCAGATAATAAAATCTATTACCCCTGAAATCATTTGACTTAATTCTCACTTGCTCTTGTATCCCATACTCCATTTTGCTAAGTGAAATTTAATAAATCTCTCAGTCCAGGATTAAATTTTACTGTTTTATGAACTGTTAAATTGCATTGTATGCTTATTAAAGCTGGTGTTCTCTCACTCCTAGATCCTAGACACATTCTCATCTCTACCCTATGGCACAATTAAACAAACAGCAGAGATTTTGTTTTTACCAGTGGAGTATCTTCCAACAGGGAGTAATACATGAGCATCAGCAAGTCATTTAACTATAAACAATGTGCACTTAATCTGCACATGCCTTGAACTACATAAACTGTATTTTAAGGAGGATAATACATCAAATGGATAAAAGTCCCCAAATCACGGATTCTGACTAAAACAAGGGAGCTACTAAAATACATGGTAATATTAAAATGAAAGTGAAGTCGCTCAGTCATGTCCGACTCTTTGCGACCCCGTGGACTGTAGCCCACCAGGCTTCTCTGTCCATGGGATTCTCTAGGCAAGAATACTGGAGTGGGTTACCATTTCCTCCTCCAGGGGATCTTCCCGACCCAGGGATCGAACCCAGGTCTCCCACATCAGAGCCAGACGCTTTAACCTCTGAGCCACCAGGGAAGCCCCCAAATACTATATATTATCTATACAGTATACTTTTTAAGCAACCTACTGAAGTTTAGTTACATTTTCCTATTCACACAATGGGTTTACCTATCAACTCCAGGGGTGAAATTGGCATGTACATTTGAGGTGCCAATTATAAACATATTGCTATAGATTCAAGGCTTCCCTGGTGGCTCAGTGGTAAAGAATCTGCCTACAATGCAGGAGATGCGGCAGAACCTGTGAGTTGGATCCCTGGGTCTGGAAGATCCTCTGGAGTAGGAAACGGCAGCCCGCTCTAGTATTCTTGCTTGGAAAATCTCATGGACAGAGGAGCATGGTGGACTACAGTCCTTGGGGTCACAAAAGAATCAGACATGATTTAGAGACTAAACAATAGAAATATAGAGTGGAGTAAGTAAAGGATAAAACTTTTAAAGGAGATACATTCGAAAAAGAAAACACTTGAGTGCTCTTTTCAATCTGTAGACCACGAGCTGTCCTACCAAACTATACCTGGAAAACATCAATGCCCTTAATTCATGGGCTCCAGAGCTTGTGCCTCGACCTAAAAGAGGCCCTTAGAACTCAGATGGTGAGACAGAACGGGAAACAGACTTCACTGTTTGAACATTGAGCTACACGACCCTAAGCAATTCGTTCATCTCTTCTCAACCTCAATGCACTACCAATAAATAAGAAAGACAATTGTGTTTACCTCAAGCAGATGTTGGTAAAATAAGTTAATTTTGATCCTAGTTTGAAAATTTAAATGAAATAATGCTTCACTGGGCTAAACACTCATGAAAGCTTAGCTGTTATTATCATCATCACTATATGTAATAGAATAAGAATCATCTGATTTTTACTTAATGTTTACATTTTAATAATTTAATACATTCATGATTTTCCATACTTCCTATATTTTATGTTCCAAGAAGAAGTTAATTTTTTGAACCTTTTTATTTCCCCCATAACATAGATACTATATAAATGACTATTGATTTAGTTGGAAAATTGTAGCCTAAACTTCAGTTTTCCTGTTTGAAAATGCATTTCTTTTGATAAATGATGTAAAAAAGTACTTGAATATATACTGATCCAAAGGCAAGAAAAGCATGATAACCTAGCAATGTGGTATCAATAAGTGGGTAAATATTTTCTTTTCTTCTTCCCTAATGGCCTGTCCCATCAGCTTTTTAAATCAAACTTTTTGAAACTTGAACACCAGTCACTGGAGTTCTTCAGCAAGTAATTATTTATAAGATTTCAGGATCTTCAAAATTAAGTGCATAGACACACACACACANCCTGTCCCATCAGCTTTTTAAATCAAACTTTTTGAAACTTGAACACCAGTCACTGGAGTTCTTCAGCAAGTAATTATTTATAAGATTTCAGGATCTTCAAAATTAAGTGCATAGACACACATAAAATCTTTGCCCTTAAGAACATCCACTTGATTTAACGATTATGGGAATTGAACTATTTATAAGTGCCATAGCAAAAACTTTGTGTCACTTTGTTGGCCAAATTTCATGAAAATCAAGGAATCCATGAATAGTCAGTGGCAGACAAGTTAACTCTGGTATTTTAACTAATGCAATGATTGAGTCTACTTGTCTAACAAGGTCTAATTCTCTGGTATTTTCAGTTAACTCAGGATGGCAGTGGCAACCCACTCTAGTATTTTGCCCTGGAAAATTCCATGGACAGAGGAGGTTGGCAGGCTACAGTCCATGGGCCCATAAAGAGTCAGACTTGACAATGACTGAGCATGTGCACAAGACAGAAAAAAAAGGTGACTTTTGAAATTCAAATGTTGGCCATCTGAAGAAACTGTTTTCAAAGAGAGTTGAATATTTATTTTCATATGAAGTGACTTCATATGAAGTCTTGTCCTTTCGTCAGAGTCTGCAGCAACCTTCCAAATGGTATTTAAAACAGCCTCTGAGAGTCTCAGTTGGCAGAAGCCTTCATTTGGGAGAGAAATGTTAGTCCAGGGGATCTTCCTGACTCAGGGATTAAAACCTGGGTCTCCTGCATTGCAGGCAGATTCCTTACCATCTGAGACACCAAGGAAGCCCCTCATTTAGGACAGAAGGTATCTTTTAAACAGTATTGGTATAAAATGCCCAATATCTATAGTTCTTTACAAATATACNGGGAAACAGACTTCACTGTTTGAACATTGAGCTACACGACCCTAAGCAATTCGTTCATCTCTTCTCAACCTCAATGCACTACCAATAAATAAGAAAGACAATTGTGTTTACCTCAAGCAGATGTTGGTAAAATAAGTTAATTTTGATCCTAGTTTGAAAATTTAAATGAAATAATGCTTCACTGGGCTAAACACTCATGAAAGCTTAGCTGTTATTATCATCATCACTATATGTAATAGAATAAGAATCATCTGATTTTTACTTAATGTTTACATTTTAATAATTTAATACATTCATGATTTTCCATACTTCCTATATTTTATGTTCCAAGAAGAAGTTAATTTTTTGAACCTTTTTATTTCCCCCATAACATAGATACTATATAAATGACTATTGATTTAGTTGGAAAATTGTAGCCTAAACTTCAGTTTTCCTGTTTGAAAATGCATTTCTTTTGATAAATGATGTAAAAAAGTACTTGAATATATACTGATCCAAAGGCAAGAAAAGCATGATAACCTAGCAATGTGGTATCAATAAGTGGGTAAATATTTTCTTTTCTTCTTCCCTGATGGCCTGTCCCATCAGCTTTTTAAATCAAACTTTTTGAAACTTGAACACCAGTCACTGGAGTTCTTCAGCAAGTAATTATTTATAAGATTTCAGGATCTTCAAAATTAAGTGCATAGACACACATAAAATCTTTGCCCTTAAGAACATCCACTTGATTTAACGATTATGGGAATTGAACTATTTATAAGTGCCATAGCAAAAACTTTGTGTCACTTTGTTGGCCAAATTTCATGAAAATCAAGGAATCCATGAATAGTCAGTGGCAGACAAGTTAACTCTGGTATTTTAACTAATGCAATGATTGAGTCTACTTGTCTAACAAGGTCTAATTCTCTGGTATTTTCAGTTAACTCAGGATGGCAGTGGCAACCCACTCTAGTATTTTGCCCTGGAAAATTCCATGGACAGAGGAGGTTGGCAGGCTACAGTCCATGGGCCCATAAAGAGTCAGACTTGACAATGACTGAGCATGTGCACAAGACAGAAAAAAAAGGTGACTTTTGAAATTCAAATGTTGGCCATCTGAAGAAACTGTTTTCAAAGAGAGTTGAATATTTATTTTCATATGAAGTGACTTCATATGAAGTCTTGTCCTTTCGTCAGAGTCTGCAGCAACCTTCCAAATGGTATTTAAAACAGCCTCTGAGAGTCTCAGTTGGCAGAAGCCTTCATTTGGGAGAGAAATGTTAGTCCAGGGGATCTTCCTGACCCAGGGATTAAAACCTGGGTCTCCTGCATTGCAGGCAGATTCCTTACCATCTGAGCCACCAAGGAAGCCCCTCATTTAGGACAGAAGGTATCTTTTAAACAGTATTGGTATAAAATGCCCAATATCTATAGTTCTTTACAAATATACATTATATGGGAAAAGGAAGCTTATTTTCCTAAGAAAAATTATCTCCATGTTTCTTTTAGGACAGAGGCATTAGATTGCCAGGTGGGCTCCTGGTAAAGAACCCACCTATCAGTGCAGGAGAGGTAAGAGAAGTGTGTTCAATCCCACAGTTGGGAAGATCCTCTGGAGGAGGGCGTGTTAACCCCCTCCAGTATTCTCGCCTGGAGAATCCCATGGACAGAGGAGCCTGGGAGGCTACAGTCCATGGGGTCACAAAGAGTCAGACGTGACTGAAGGAACTTGGCACACATGCCACAAAGGCCACACAGCAAACTTGGTTCTCCCCTGGTTCTTGCTCATTTCTGTTCTCGCCTGTGTTTGGTCTTGACTCTAATTTCTTTTCTAAATAAGCCAGTGCCTTCCTCCATTTAATTAATTCTCTAACTACTCCCTGAGGGAAACTTACCTTTTCTGCTAGTCTTGTCTGAACTGTGCAGCAGCCGTACTAACTAGGAATGGCATCATGTTAGCCTCAGATTTTATTAAGGAACACAAAACCTGGAGGGAGAATGCTATACATCACCTATAAATGTCCTCTAGTATAAAAACTTCCTAGTGCAGTATTACCTGCACTCCCTCACCAGAAAGTATTTCTTACAAACACTTTCCCCCAGGTGTTCAAAGCTTCACATTCAACAACTAACTGAAATAGTATAACTCCTGTATAACAATGTTACTAAGTTGCTTTCCTAGAATAAAATTCACTGCATACATTAGTTTTTCCAATAGGTTAGGTATACATACAGGTATACCTATAAGAGAACAGAATACTTCACAATCATCAGTGCATGCTCAGTCGTGTCTGACTCTTTTGAACCCCCATGGACTGTAGCCCTCCAGGCTTCTCTGTCCCTGGAATTTTCCAGGGGTGCCATTTCCTTCTCCAGGGGATCTTCCTGGCCAGGGAGTAAACATGCATCTCCTGCATTGGCAAGAGGATTCTTTACCACGGGTACCACCTGGGAAGCTCAAATTCACAGTAATTTGCTACTATTTTTGCATATTTTATTAATGTTATGATAGTGCTATCTCTGATAATACTCTGCTCCCAATGACTGAAAACTTATCTTACTCATTTGGTAGATAATGCTTTCAAATCAGATTTTTATTAGTATGCAGTTTGATTTCTGATCTATATGACAAGCGACGGCAAATGACACACGAGTTCACCTGGAAGATAGAACTAGTTTCCTTTCATTATGTCCCCATAAACTCTGTAGCCTCAAGACTAGGTAGAAGAGATTTGAGATTCAGGTAGTGTTAGGTGTGATTTTAGAGATGATTTATGCTAGCTCTGTCATGAGGGAGAGTGAGTTTAAATGACCAGGTTTTCCTGTCTCTTCCAGTGTTTCTGGTATCAATTGGTTGAAATCCATTCTCCAGACTTAAGTCTGAGTGAATTTTAAAACTTTTCAGAAGAGCCTCATTACTGACTGGATCAAGTCCACATCCTCCATGTGGCTTATGAGACCCTTCATGTTCTAGCCTCTTCTCATCCGGTCTTTACCATGTTCCACTCTCTCCATCCCCATGATTTCCATGATCCAGTCATACTGAATGATCCTTTATTTCCTCACAGGACCTACATTTTCTTACCTCTGTCTTTGCCCATGCTGCTTCCATCAAACAGATCGTCCATCCTTGTTCCCCATTGCCCAGTTCCAAGTTAATAGAGGTTTCATCTCCCTGAGCACTCAGAGTATCAACCTGGACCCTCTGCTTTGTGCTCATTTGGCAGCCTGTCCTCCCTTTTCACAGTACTTGCCACACTGTATGGAGATTAAACATGCATTTGTTTGTTTCCCTCGAGAGACCTTAAACACTGTGAGGAGAAAGATCATGACTCCTGTGGTTGTTTTTATCGTGGATGGGTATCATGGGCCTGGTGTATGGTAAGTGCTCACTAAATTAAATGTTCAGTAGCTAACTGAATGGGCTTCCCTGGTAGTTCAGTTGGTAAAGAATCCACCTGCAATGCAGGACCCTGGTTTGATTCCTGGGTTGGGAAGATCTGCTGGAGAAAGCACAGACCACCCACTCCAGTATTCTTGGTCTTCCCTGGTGGCTAACTGAATGGCCCCAGGTCAGCGAGGAAAGTGGGTCAGACAATCTGAAATAGATACCCAATGTGTTGTACTGGCTCTTATACTCCAGTATCTTTGTTTCCTTAAGCAAATTTGAGATGAGACAACCAATCATATACAAAACACAATTTAGACAGCTATTTTATACATTGTGTGTGTGTATATACACACACACAATGGAATACTATCCAGCCATAACAAGGAATGAAATTTTGACATTTACAACCACAAGGATGAGCTTGGAGGGCATTATACAAAGTGACATAAGTCAGACAGAGAAAGACAAAAACCATATGATATCACTTATATGCAGAATCTAAATTGCACAACAAACTAGAAAATAAAACAAAAAAGAAGCAGACTCACAGACTATAAACTAGTGGCTCCCAGTGGCAGAATGAAAGGGGAAGTTTCGATAT